>CAOKZL010000223.1:1800000-2179025 GCA_948472985.1 Iguana delicatissima
CCTTCTCCACGAAGGCCTCAGCTGGAAAGAGCGGCGAGACTGGGCAGGCTGGTTGATGCCCATCTTCTTCGCTGTCAGCCGGGCCTTGACGAGGTGATCCATGGCCTCGTCGGTGGAGGTGTGGAAGAGCCCTTCGCCGTCGAACGGAAGGTCTTCAATCTGTCGACGGCTGTCCTCCTGAAGCCCAGAGGACCGGAGCCACGCGTGGCGTCGGAGGGCTACGGCACCGACCATCACCCTCGAGGTGGCCTCCACGGCGTGCCTCGAGGTGGCGATCTGCTGGGTAGCCACCGCAACGGCCTCGCCAAAGATCTGTGTGGCTGAGGTGCGTGACTCCTCCGGCAGGTCAGCGAGGAGTGGAGTGATTCGGTCGAAGAGGTTCCGATGGTAGGCCACCAGGCATGCCATCGTGTTTACCGTCCTGGCCACCAGGGACGATGCCGAATAGAACCTTCGGTCAAAGGCATCGAGCTTCCGTCCTTCACAGTCCGGAGGGGTGGTATGCACCCGATTACCTCCCTTCGTTTGGGCCGACTCGACCACAATAGAGTTCGGTACAGGATGATTGAAGAGGAACTCCGCGTTCTCCTTCTGGGTCCTGTACAGATACTCTAGCCTATGTGAGATAGGCTGCGCTGACGCCGGCTTCACCCACGGCTGCTTCAACGCTTCCACCAGGGTTAGTAGGAACGGCAGCGGTGCGGTCGATGGTGGGCGGGCTTCCAAGTACTGGAAGACCGGGTCCTGGGCTTGTAGAGCAGGTTCGGTCACTTTGAGGCCAAGGGCTGTGGCCATCCGGAGGAGGACCACGGAGAACTGCCGTACGTCCTCCGGTGCAGACTCCGGGCCTGGCTCCCCGAACACCAGCGGCAGGGACTCGTGAGACGAAGGGGTGGACTCAGCAGAGTTGGAGACCGAGTCGTAAGAGTTGGCAGATGGTGTTGGCGACCTTTCCGCCTCCTTGTCCTCGGCCGGCCTACGGGCCGGAGGTGCCAGGGTGACTGCTGGAGCTGCAGGCTGCGTCGGTACCGGTGCGGCTGTTGTTGTGGTCGGTATCAGAGTCACTTGCAGGGGCATGACCACGGGCCTAGGACGGTGTGCCGCCTGCGTGGTAGAAGTCGCAGCTACTGCCGGCTGGGCCATGGTGGGCTGTGGCGTCGGGCAGGTAGCTGTGGCCGTCATCCGCGCGGGTGGAGAAACAGCCCTGTAACGGGGTGAGGGCTCCTGGGACTGACGGCGACTCAGCGAACGACGCAGCGGTGACCTTTCATAGCGGGGGTAGTGAGCCTCCCGCGGTGGTGAGCGAGACCGGCGACGAGGTGACCAATACCTTAGATCTGGATGGTACCGGTACCGGTATGACGGCGAATAAGAATAGTATGAGCTGGCCGGCTCGTGCCACACCTGCTCCTGGGCGTACCTTCCTAGGTAGGCAGGAGAGTAGGTGCTCTCGCCCGAGCGACGTCTCTCCAGGCACATCTCCCGAGATCACGGGGATGGAGGCCTGGCCCACTGCTCCGGCGAGCGGGACTCGTCATGTCAAGAGGCTGGGCGCTGCCTGACCACAGCCTCCTCTCAGCGTTCTGCCGAGGGTGGACGGCGACTCGGCGGAGTGATCTCCGCGATCAGCTCGGGTGGTTGAGGGGGCGAGGCCTGCATGACCTGCTCCTCATCCGACACCTCGAGGATTTCCTCTTCCTCTGGAGGCTCCTCTTCCTCAGGGAGCTCCATCGGTTTAGGTTCCTTGGCGGGCTGGGTGGGTGGTGGAGTCGGGGGTCGCACCACCGTCGGTGGAGAGCGCTGCTTCTCCTTCCTCTTCTTCTTTTTCTTCTCCCCCACGCCCTCGGTGGCGGGGCGCTTCTTCTGGGCTGGGGTAAGCAGCCTGGAGGAGGAGGAGGCCTGTGTGCCCGCAGCAAAAAAGAGAGAGTCCGAGAACGTCAAACACAGTCCGAGATCCGAAATCGTCGTCAACAGCCAGAAAAGAGTCAAAACCGATCAAAGAAATACAAAGCCAAGTCCGAAATCCGAGAGGGGTAGTCAAAAAGCCAAATCCGAAGTCAAAAACACCAAAAGCACAATGAGAAAAGCAAGCCAACAAGCAGAACCTTCTGTACGCTGAGGCAGACAAGAAAGAACTGAGGAGAGACCGTTAGTCGGTGGGAGGAGCATGCGCAGCACCGGCGTGGGGGAGGGGTTCCCGCCAAAGCTAACAAGCTCTAGAATCTTCCGAACGCTACCGCGCAGGCGCGAAAGCTCCTAATGTATGAGGCACAGAGACCACGAAGAAGAACAATAGGTTTTGGGTTGGAGACAAAGCCTCCGAAAGGTCAGAATTTGCATGATTAAGTTAAAGTCCGAATTGACAATAGTATAGCCGGTATGTAAATGCGGCTAGCGCGGCAGTTAAGTGCCTAGCTCGCCAGGATGTCCTCTCAGGGCAGAGGGTCCCTTTGTGATAGCATGCATATGTAATGAAGGTGTTTGTTTCGGGAGGTCCCCTAAAGCAGAACTGGCCATATCTGGCTGATTTGGTGGGAGCAGCAATTAGTAGCCATGTCTAGCTTCGTGCTTGTTCAGCGGGCCTCACAAACACTTGGCTGGTGGCAGAGTGGGGCTGAATTATGGTATCAAAATGATATCTTTGGTTCACCAAAGGCCAGGCCAGTACGTGGTGGTAACAAGTCCATTCCCAGGTCAAGAAGGCATGTTTTGCTTGTTGGCTCTCTCTCCTTCCTCTACTCATGTGTTCCATTTAATGTGAGATCTCCCAGTTTGTCAAGCCAGTTTGTTGTGATGTCTGAACCAGGAAATAACAGGTTGAACATTCCACACAGATTTCAGAATTTCAAGCCATAGTTTGATTCTAGTTTGAAATTCTAGTTTGTAGAGTATTATCATACTGTGCATGCTATATAGACATTACAGTAAGCAATCATCAGACAAATCAAGGTATCTTGTATAAAGATAAGAATATGAGACAGGAGGAATGTATCGTGGGGAAGAAAAAGTAAGCAGGCAAGTAGTGTATTCTGTACCAACAAAGCATGTTTTGTTGGGCCAGAAATATTATATTGGGCCAGCATATATAACTCTGGGGGAATCTCAAATCTTCCCTTCCTCCCAATGTCTGCTGAAATATCTGAAGGAAATCTGTCCCAAAGCAGCAACATTTAAAACAAAACAAAAAACAAAAACAAAAAATCGTTTTTCACAGGACTAACTGTGGACAAATTATAAATATGTCAAGTTTTGTCCTCCAAACACCTGAATAAGAGAGGCAGAGAAATTTGGCATTGCCCTGCATGCATACCATTGGCTGCTAGAACACATACAGGAATACCTTACTTCATAAATCCTCTGAAAAAGCAACTCTTTTTTACAAAGTGTTTTTACACCCACCAGCCCCCCTTTTCCTCTTCATCTCCTGCTTGAGGAGGGTTGTTTTGTTTTGTTTTTTAAAGCAGCATCAGCATCAGTGTGAAGTTGAAGGAGGACTGGAGAACCACAGCAGCAGGTACAGCAGCATGTTTGCAGTAAACAATTCTTGAGCTGGGAAAAAATGGGATTCCAGTCTAGCTAATCCTTCTGCAGCTGTGCTAGCCTACCTATAATAGGCTAGGTAAACAACGGCTGCCTTCAGAATCTCTTAGTGAGCATTTGTGAATAACAAAGGAGAGATTAGCGTACTTTACCAGCTATCCCCAACATGATAAAAAAAAAACATACATACATCTGAGTCTGGCTATCAAAGTGGAAGTTGTAAGAAAAGTGGGTGGAAGAAAAACAAACAACAAAATGGTAGGGTCTCAATCACAAATAAAAAAAAACAAGACTATCATATAAAATAAATAGGTAACAAATACCAACAATATGATATTTGTAGCAGATAAGACTATAGTGAAATGAACAATAAATATGATAGTTACAGCGAATATGGACAACAGAGAATTGAAAATGTGTGGTTAAATAGAGTATTATATTAAACATACAATATGAACACTAACATAAAACATAAACAAAAGTCACATTACATATATGTCAAGAGAATTAACATATGAAATGGAATAATCCAACTACTCTGAACAATAGGATAGATTCTTAAAGAGAAACTCTAGGCCAGTAATTTCCAAACTCAGGGTCTCCAGGTGCTTTGGACTTCACCTTCCAGAAGCACCAGCCAACTGACCAATAGTTAAGAACTCTGGGAGCTGAAGTCCAAAAATCTGAAGGATCATAGTCTGGGAACCATTGTTCTGGCATAAAGGCTGATGACATAGATTTCCGTGCACATGGAAGGAAATTACCCTAGCACATTACCAAACCCTTCCATTACCAGTGCCTACATCTAACGGCTAAGGGCTGCTGAGAGAAGAAAATAGCCTCAGATGCTTTCTTATGTGTAGAACTGCAAGCTGAACAGCAGAAAAGAATGGATTGTTCCTGTTTACTAATGCTACAGGCATACAAGGCCATAAGAATAATGTTAAAGGGGGAAAAACACATGAAAAGGCTTTTAAAATGCATAAGCATAAAGGTACTCTCACAAATATGTTCTGAACCCTACAACTATGTAATTTAACCACTCAGTAGAAAGTATCAGTTCTACTAATTTAACATTTCTTTTACAATTATAACTGACACAAGATTTTATCAGTGAAAACAAAAATATAACTAACTTACAGTTCTAAGGAGTCTGATTGTATGTTCCAATTTTCGTATAGTATTTTGTTGGCATTTAATCTGAGACTAAAATTGAAAGAGAAATAATGTATGTAGTCAGATAAAAATAGAATCATAAACATTTTTCATTGATTAACAACACACTTGGGTCCTTAAGAGAAGCTAAAATAGATACATTAGGATAGGTGTGATACATTAGGATGGGCCAAATTTAACACTTAGTATTCCTGCATAATCAAATATTGTTACTTTCATTACAGTGTGTCAACTACTGATCACAAGCGCAGGAGCAAAATCCCCTGTTCCCCAACTCTGAAGAAATCACACATTTATATATTTATTTCACAGAAAGATATAACCTATACCAAAGAAATAGCTCAAACAGGAATGCGAATGAGATTATATGTCAAGGATGTGTATAGCTGAGAGGAACTCTATGATTTAAAGTATGGAAAATTGGTTGAGACCATTTGAGTAAAAATTAAGGCGGTGGGAACAACAGTGGCATCCACTGTAAGACATCCAAACCAGACTGAAAACTTGGATGATTCCTAGAATTGATGATCAAACATTCAAGAAAGGGAGATACAGTGATAATGGGAGCCTGCAAGCACCATAATATCTGCTTACAAACCCTGTTAAGAACATACAATCCAACAAATACTTCATTCACTTTGCTGACAATTTCAGAAGGTGGAGGAGGCAATAAGTGAATCAACAGAGTGGAACTAGCTGCAAACTTGGGTGGCAGTGCCCACATTGTCCTGAGATTTGTCATATAGAAGAAAAGGGAGACCAAATGTATTCAGACATGTATTCTGGATTTTAAGAAGCTGATTTAACTAAGGTTAGGGAAATACTGAGTGATTTTCCATGATCAGAAATGCTCTAAAGGAAGGATGCTCAGGATGGATGGCAGCTTCTTAAAGTCCAAAGGAATGCTGTGGAAGATATTTTATCTTGATTTTATTCAGGCTGTTGACAAGGTTCCCCGTGATATTCTCACAGACAAGCTGGTAAAATGTGGGCTAGATAATGCTATTATTAGGTGGATCAATCTATAGAATCCAGGAAGTGCTCATTTACAGTTCCTCTTCAACCTGGAGAGAAATGACTAGTGGGGCACCAGAGGTTTTCATCCTAGAGCTCGTGTTGTTGAACATCTTTTTAAATCACTTGAATGATAGAAAAAAGAACACACTTATCAAATGTATGTATTTATTTTATTTACATCCATCTTTTCTCCCATATGGGACTCAAATGGGAATTTGCAGAACACACACATTAGAAAGGGTAGCTAATATGTCAAACAACAGGTCTAAATTCAAATTGACCTTAATAGCTTGGAGAGTTGGGCCAAAACTAACAAAATCAGTTTCAACAGGGATAAATGTAAGGTACCTATTTAAACAGAAAAGAAACCCCCAGATAAATATAGAATAACCAATACCTGACTTGACAGAAACACAAGTGAAAAAGATCTAGAGATTTTAGTAGACCACAAGCTAAACATGAGTCAAGAATGAGATGTGATGGCCAAAAAAGCCAATGAGATTCTAGGCTGTATCAACAGGAATATAGTATCCAGAATGAAGTGAACAACAGTACCACCCTAATCAGTTTTGATCAAACCTCATCTGGAATGCTGTGTCCAGTTCTGGCCACTACTATTCAAGAAGGATATTAATAAGATTGAATGTGTTCAATGAAGTGTGACCAAGGTGGTAAAATTTTGGAAACCAAGTCCTGTGAAGAATGGCAGGAATGAAGGAGTTGGGTATATTTAGTTTGGAGAACAGAAGACTGAGATGTAATATGATAGCTATTTTAAGTAATTGAAGGGATGTGATATAGATGATGGAACAAGTTTGTTTTCTGCTTCATCAGAGATGAAGATCCAAACCAATTGATTCAAATGACAAGAAAATAATTTCCTATTAAACACTGGGAAGAACTTTCTGACATCAGGACTTGTTGAGCAGTGCAACAGACTGCCCCAGAGATGGGGAACTCTTCCTTTTTTTTTTTTTTTGAGGTCTTTAGACAAGTTTTAAGGAACATGTTTGCAATCTAGAGGTGTTCCTGGATCTACCACTGTTAGGAGAGGTCCAGGTGATTTCTGTGGCTAGAAGCATGTACTATGAGCTTAGGCAAATATGTCACCTGTGCCCACATCTCCAGAGGGACAGCCTATCCACTGTGATGCATATGTTATAACCCTGAAATTGGATTAGCGTAAGCTGTAGCTAGTGTATAACGTAACAATTACAGTAAGTTACTGACTGGGGTGTCTTTCTACACATGCACTGCAATGGGCTGTCTGTCTGCTACTGAACTAACTATATGTATTGACGCTTCCCCCAAGCCATTACAGTCTTCAAAGGAGTCCCTGTTGACAAACCTATAGTGTACAGACTTCTCGTTGGAGATGACACAGAAACACACTTCTTTTTTTTTCTTTTCATTTTGCTATGGTGACCACCCTGAGGAATTTTTCCCTACTGCATTATATCAGTCCTCAGTGCTGGTGTGTCTTAGAGGCTGATTGAAAAAAATATCCTTTAACCTTGACGTTCCACCAGTCATTAACTCTTTTGATCTCCCTCATATATTGTATCATTCTGGTTTTTATTGGATTGTTTGAGCATGATGTATACTGCTTTAAGATTTTGGAAAAAATTGGAACTGTTATAGAAATATTTCCAATAAATAAGTAAGTTGGTTTTTTGGTCAAATTCAAACCCCAGTATAAGCACAAGGAACCTTAAAAGTAAGTGAGCTCTAACTGCGATCAATCTTGAATTTATTTATACTAATTATTGTTTAGTTTTGGCTGCCCTTTGGAATTAATCTAGTTAAAAGTATGAACATAAAAATGTATCTCTTTAATTAAATTTCTAATAAAACACACAGGCACAAGTTTATTTCTTTGACAGTGTTAAAGCAGTGTGAGAATTCTGTTTTCAACGATGAAATCAAAAAGGGGGTTTAACAAAATACATCCATTTTCTGCTTTGTTTCATCGTAACTATTCTCCTTTTTCAGTGTCCTGCAATATGCTGGTTCTACAAGGCAACTTGCTAGCAAATATATGTGTAGGATTGGGCAGAGATATTGCTGTGTTTGCACAATATCTCTCACAGAACAGTGTTAATGTAAAATGTTAATAAGGGTTAATGTTAATGTCACAAACAAGAAAGCCAATGTGGTGTAGTGGTTTGAGCACTGGACTACAACCCTAGAGACCAAGGTTTGATTCCCTGCTCGGCCATGGAAACCCACTGGGTGACCTTGGGTGCATCACATACTCACAGTCCCAGAAAATTCCATGATAGGTTCAACTTAGGGTCACCGCAAGTCGGAAATGACTTGAAGGCACACAAAAACAACTGCTTAAGCAACAGGCTATAGAGCAAGATGGCCCAACCCTACTTTCCTTTTAAAACCATTCAGTTATACTCAAAGCCATGCTAGTTAATAGGCACAAGGTAGTGCATGTCAGAAGATCCTGTTGGACTTCAGTTCACAGAAAATCCTGCTAGAATGGAACAATGGATTCTGGGGGCAGTAATCCAGTATCTGGGTATCCAGGGTTGGGAATCACTGAGCAATATGATGAGAGTTAAGAGTCCAGAATATTTTGTCCTATATTTTTACATATTGTTCAATAAGATTTAATTTGATAATCTCAGTTTAATATATGAAATTCCTAACAAATTAATACTAAAATATCCGCCCCGTCTTACATTTAATCACATCTCTTAATCCTTAGCGCTACATAAAGTATCCATCAGTATCAAGATGTCTTGTCATCACAAGCTTTTTTCCCCAACTACAGGTTGTTACAGCTACAAAACAAACTGGGGGAGGGAGAAAGACTACATGTAAAAACATTTCATCCAACAATTCATGAACCTTAGCTTCTGAAACTTCCTGGTCAGCACTTTCTAATGCAATTTCTTTTTCTTTTTCCAGTTGCTCTGCTACCTTGTCTACATGAGCAAGTTCTTTATGCAGATATTCATTCTTAATAGCCAAATCATCCACTTGAACCGTTACCTCCACCTTACTATCAAGTAGTTTCATAACATGCTTTTCCAAGTCACGATTTTTTGTTTTCAGATATTCAATCTGGTGGGTTCAAAAAGAACAAAATTATTTCACTTCTCTTACTTCTTCAAAGTCTGCATAGAAAAATATTTGTTAATAATAATGTACAAGTTCAGTGTAACAGAATCCTCAGAATCTGGCCTTGGTAATAGTCAAGCCTATTGAAGTTGAATTTAAACATTAAGCAGATTAATCAATGTTGAAAGTATAAGGAATCTCTTGCAAAAACTGCTGATTTTAGTTAATTAGCCAGCACTTTAATGTTAGGTTGCCTTGTCCAACTGAAGCTTAATTATAGCCATGAGGGCCCAAGACTATTTGGAGCCATGCTATCTAACCTAGGTCTTGCTGCCTATTCTATGATAAAGATTGCTGACTGGGGATATCATGGTAAGAATAGCAGACTTCACACAGGCTCAACAGTATTCTAATTTCAGTTCTTTAGATCACCTCCTTGGAGTGGTCCCTTGCAAATCCTGTAGTTTATAGAATACATGGCCTTCATGCAGCCAGAACTTCCATGCTGATTAGGTTAATGGGAGTTAAAATCCAACAATTCCCCAGTCCTGCTGTACCCAGAATGCTCTGTGTGGTACCTTAGTGAACCAAGTTTGAATGGAGTCACCATGAAAAGAAGCATACTCTATATCAAGAGTGTCATACTGTATTTATTATGTAATATGGTTAATATGGCCAAAAAAGCAAAAACATATAACAGAACCTCTGAACGCAGTTTTTGGATCAGTATGTCTTTCTTGTTAAAGTAGTCTTCTAGTTGTAAATATCTCTCACTTTCAGAAAATGGATCTCTTAACACAAGCTCTTCTCTTGTTGTCACCCTCTGGGGAAGCAAGCAAAACAATTTAAGATTGATTTATATTTTATTCCTACATTCAGATGAAAGATATAACTTGACTGATTGTTTAATTCTGCCAGAAAGGATTATCCTGAAAATATTTTTCAGATAAAGCGTATGCAAGTTTACTTAAAGAGCAAAATCCACTTTGCTGAACAGAGTTTAAACTGAGGTGGGAAAGGGATGGCTCCCTGTATCCTCTTTTTTTGCAACCCTTGATGCTTCCCAAGGGTTTAAAAAATTGGACCATTTTTGGACCCATAAAAACTAGTCAAACCCACCACAAAAAACCTTGAAAATGACATAATGTGACTTCTAGTTTCATCTCAGTGGTATTTGGTGGGCCATTGGGGGCACAAATTGGTCATTACCCTGGCACAGTTGCCCACCTGTGATTTAAAGGACAATACCATCACATATATTCATAGCTGATTACAAAACAGATTCAAACAGTGTCCATCAGTTGATCCTCATCGATATGGGAAAAGGTTTTGAATGGTTATCATTGGGTTCTGCCAATAGTTTTATAAATTTTGGGGAAAGGAATACAGAAAGCTACATACAGCTTCCAAACCATGTGTTTAGACACCCTTCCAACCTTATTTTTTTACAAATTATTACAATGAAAAATATTCCTCTAACTTTTTGGGAGGTATGGACAGCACCATTCCCTCGTAGTTTTAGGTTCGGGAGTCTTTTTCAGAACTGAAAGTATGTTCCTAATTTGAAAAATATCTCTTTTTTCAGCACAGGGCAGGGACAGGTATCCGAAATCATAGCAAAATTGCCCTCCTCCTCCCTATAGGGCTGTTGTTATTTGCCTTCAAGTTGACTCTGTCTTACAGTGAACCTATCTTAGTATTTTCTTTACAAGATTTATTCAGAGGAGATTTACCACTCTTAAGGCTAAGAGTGTGACTCGCCCAAGATTACCCAGCAGGTTTCCATGGCTGAGTGGGTATTCAAACTCTGGTCTCCCAGAGTCCCAGTCCAGTAGTCAAACCCCTACACTATACTGGCTCCTCCCTAGAGGACAAAAAGGGTGTTTTGAGTGATATGGATTGCTACCTTTGTACCATTCAGAAAAATTAAAAAGTGTGGGTGTGGGTGTACACTGTGAGGTGGCCATTCAAAAGTCTGTGACAGGAATGGGCAGCTCCTAGCTTTCCAATGACTGCCTACTCCTGGACCAGACAACCATTTAAAGAGATACCTTATCAAATGTGCAGATTACACAAAACCAGAAGAAATAGTTAACTTCAGTAGATAAACAAAGATTCAAAATTATCTTTACATAATGAAAGCCTAGGCTAAAATTAACAAAATTAAATCCAACAAAGATCACGTAAAGCTCTGCATTTAGTTAATAAATAAATAAATGCACACCTATAGGATATTTTTCAAGTCACAGGAAGTAAGAGTTCCACTTTAACTGTCATTAGTCAGTTTGGAGTATTGTGTCCATTTCAGTTCATTACACTTTTAAAAAATAATATAGACAAATTAGAATGTGGAAGCAGAGAACAACAAATATAGTTAGCAGAGTGTATAACACATTCTACAAGGAAAGGTTGAAGGAACTGTGCATATTTAGTTTGCGGGGGGAAGAGCAAAAAAGGAAATGATAGCACTCTTCAAATGACTGAAGAGCAGTCATGCTTTAATTCATAGGAGACTTAATTGCTGCTGAAAATTAGAAGGAACATCTTGATGGTAAGAGCAGTTTGATAATGAACCAATTACCTATGGGGTCTTCAAGCAGTGGCTAGATAGTCATCCACTAGAGATACTTTAACTCTGGATTTCTGGGTCCCATCAGTACTATGACACTCCTAGTTAAGTGTTCACATGATTGCAGTCAAAGTTATTACAAATTCTATTGTATTGTTATTTTCAATCCCCCTCCTCCCCCACTAAAAGCATTATTGATAATAGGCAAAAGAATTCAAAGACATCAAGGCACTGAAACAATCAAAGGAAAATTGTTATCTGCCATCAAGTTGACTTCCATTTATGGGTACCCTAAGGATGAGAGACCTGCAAATCAACCTATCATCAGCTGCCCTACTCAGATCCTGCGGATTCAGGATTGTGTCTTTCTTGATTGAGTCTATCCATCTGTAACGTGGTCTTCCTCTTTTTCTTACTGCCTTCTACCTCACCAAGCATTATTGTCTTTTCTAGTGAGTCAAGTTTTCTCATGATATGGCTAAAGTACAACAGCCTCAACCTTGGCTTCTGGAGAGAGTTCAGCCTTGATTTGCTCTAGGACCCACCATCACAGAGTGGTAGTGCCATTGATGGATATGGGAAAATAAGTTGTATTAATTTGAATGAGGAATCTTTCAAGTAAAGGAAGCTGGAATCAGGGCTCCATCCCATACTCTGGAGTGGTACCTCTAACTGCTGCCTTTTGATTGTGATTCTGCAATCAGTGCTGTTACAGTACAATCTTGATCGTATTCACCCCAAATTAAGTTTCATTATGTACATTGAGGCTTGCTCCTTATATATGATTAGGATTAATTCAAACAGGAAAAGTAATATACAATTCTTACTGGAAAACTGATCCAATAGTAAAAAGATAATATTTTTAAAACAAATTTGGAGAAGTTATCATTAAAAGTTACCATCCATTAGATTATTGCTAATCTATGGGGTTTTTTGGAGATGTATCAAGACAGAACCTATACAGGAGGCCAATCTTCTGGAGGCTTACAAGAAAGTAACTCAACTGCAAGAGGTGCACCAAGATAATCCCATGTTGGATATTGGTTCAGAGGTTGTGGGATGCAGCTGACATGTCACTGCAGCAGAACAATACCCCCATCCCTAAGGCCTCCTGGTATATAGTTAGTGAAAACTCTGTACACAGAAAATATTAATAGTTGCTGTCCTGTCAGCAGCAAGACCTGAAACAAGGATTCTCGGGGATGGGGAAGCAGTCAGGATCAAAACAGACCCTTATTCCTCTGACACATCCAAGGTTTGTACCTCTGAAGTACACAAGCATGAACCTGACATGGTAATTTTCCTCCTGTCGATGGAAACTGAAAAGAAAATACATAAAAATGCAATCACTGGAGCAGGAAGGAATAGAAATCTGCACTTAAGAATCAGTAGAATCACTTGGTAACAATAACTCCTCTGATGTGGATCAAGATGGACATTCTTCTTCAATGCATCTGAATCAGTGTGTAATAGTCCACAAAAGCTTACTCAGAAATAAAATTATTAATCTCAATGGTACAATAAGGCTCCTTCCTTCTTTTTATACTGAAACAGACTAACCTCTTTGAAAACTCTGTTATGGAAATTCACAATGCTCCAATCTTCAATTTAGAACTGCTCTGTAAAGGTATGTAAAGAATGAAATATGGGACTGTCTTTCACTTCCAGATTTAAAATAAAACAAGGAAATGGCATAACTTTCAGTTTATGGTTTACTCCTTGTTTTATGACAGAAAACAAGCTTTTTCTGTTCATAATCTGTTGGTTGCTGAAGAACTTCAAGCATCATCACACAGGCTAACTGTTGTATTTTAAATTTGTAAAGCACCATGTACATGGATGGTGCTATATAAATAAAGGATAAAAATAATAATCAACATTGTAAATAACTGGTAATGTTTATATGTATGATATACATACCAACATACACAAATACTCAGGGTCCAATGCAGCTTCAGCTAAAAAGGTTGAATCTCACTCTCATGCAATCACTTTATATCTATATCTATCTATCTATAAAATGAAATCTCACAATGTAAAACTGTTCCCACCCATTACCATGGAAAAGGGCAAGCATTTGATAATGAATGGCTTTGAAAAACCAAAGCTTTATCCTCTTAGGGGAATATTGAAGAAGTACATAACAGACATGTAATAGACACGTACGATTTACATATGCTCTTCATACCTTTGTTTCCTGGGCTCATTTGATATGATGACATTAGATAAATAATCTAACTGCGCAAACCCGTTTCTATCTATTCAGAACTGAATTTAAATGAGGTTCAAAGAGAATTACTTCTAGGTGAGGATATACAGGATTGCTACCTAAAATATTTCCCTCATATTTCTAAAAAAAATATAAAAAAATACATCAGTAGTTTGTCGAATGGAACCACAGTGTTTTGAATAACACTCTCTGCAAACTTTAAACGAATTTGTCAACAGATCTAAACAATCCATGTCCCCCTTATTTTTTGTTGGACACGGTATAGGATTGTCAGTCACCATGGCAGTGGTGTTTGTTTTGAGAGTTTAACAACACAGCAATCACAGAATATTGGTATCAAGCAAACTCCTCAAATCAGGCAAATATAGTTTGTATTTTCAAGAATATAGATTTTTAAACAGAATCCCAAGTGAAAGAGAAGAAACATGTGATCAATTTCCCACATATAATGAGAGTGATAGATTCTTTTTATGCTCTTTTATTCTTGTCTGGCAGAAGAGGAGCAGAAATTCCAGTTACTACTCAGGGTGGGATCTTCGGGATTCCAATCACATTTCAGGTTCATAAAACTGACATAACACCGGTCTCAAGCAAGTGTAACTGATCGTGTCACTTTGTGCAATTAATCTCGAAGTTCCTAATACTCTGGTACCTCTGCAGCCTGCCTGGCAAGCCAGTGGGTGCCTTCTTATCCCTATTTTCCCACCGGGGCTCTCTGTACCTTGGAGTGAAATTCTGTTTTTTTCTTCCTGCGCCCAGGGTAACTTCTGGAGGTCATGATGGCAGCTAAACTGTCCGCTCCAGACAGATTTCCTGTCTTGCCTTTCTCCCTTCCCTAAGATCCTCAACTCGCTTCTTTTTTTTTAAGCCTCACCCGCTACTTCACCTTCTTTTCTCTGTCCGAACGGGCAGCCCAAAGAGCAGCCAGGCCAGATGGCAAGAGCTCAGAGACAATAATCCCTCCTTTCTCACCTCACTTTCCCTCAACCGCCGTGGCTGGGTGGGCGGACAGACAGGGGAAAAGCACAAGTCCGCCTCGCCAGTCAGAGAGCCCTTCACAGCCCCCTGACCGCCCACAGTAAAAAAGGACGGGGCTTCCACCAGCCAGCTCTTTCTCGGACTACTTTCTGCTTCCCTGAACGTGCTCCCCGGTTCCGCTTTGCCTAATAACATTCCCTGCTCCTCTCCTCTCCTTCCCGCTCCTCCTCCGCGTCTCCTGGTAACACACGACGCCTCCCCCTCCCCCCGCCTCTCGTTACCTGTTAGCTGAAAGCGGACCGGTGGGGCTCCTCTTTTGGCCCCTCCCCCACACCTTTATTGGCGGGAGCGCGCGCGCCCGGCGCCGGCTCGCCCGCCTCCCTCTTCAACCGTCGCTCGCCCTGGAACGTCCCTGGGTGGAGGGAACGCCGCTGTGTCTCTGTCGAGGCGCGCGCTCCCTTCGAAGTTCCACCGGCGAGCCTTAGCCGGGGGCATCTGTTCGAACCGTTGGTGGTCGAGAGCGGGGAGGGGAGGACTCGGGGGCCGCCGGGCCGGCAGTTTGTTCAACCTTGAGCGTCAAGGTTTTCATCGATGTCACGCGAGGAAGAGTTTTTTTTCCCCCCTGCGAGAGAGAGCAAGAGCCACCCCTGACTTGCCTTTGGTGTTAAAAGTTTTTAATAAGGTTCTGTGGCTTCAGGTCCTCTCCAACTTATGGCGACCCTATCACGGGGTTTTCTTTGCAAGAATTTTCAGAGGGGATTTGCCCTTGCTTTCCTCTGAGGCTGAGAGAGACTGACTTGTCCCAGGTCACCCAGAGGGTTTTCATGGATGAGTTCAAACCCCGATCTCCCGGAGCTCTAGGCTTTCGATTTTTTAATATTAGTTTGTAGTACACTCATCCCTCCACATTCACTAGGATTAGCGGCAGGGGATCCCTGTGAAAGTGAAAAAACGCGGATAACTTCAGGCCCTCCCAAACATATTTAACACACACACAAACATGATCACCATATCCAGCCCAGCCTGGATTCCTTTGAGGCATCAGGGTGCCTTCACAAGGCAGAAGTGGTGGTTGGTGGGGTTGACTGCCACCTCCACTGCGGCCCCACACCATTTTTAATAAGGACTTACAAGCCTCTTTCACAGTTTCACAGTCTCATGAGGCTTGCAGTCCCTGTTAAAAATGGCATAGGGAGGCAGCAGAGGTGACAGCAAATAATCCGTGAATAATCAAATCCGCAAAAGTGAAACCTGCAAATGTGGAGGGATGATTGTACTTTTTAATGTGTCCTCAAGTTGCCTGTCGACTTACCTGACCCCATGAATTACGATTTTCATAGGCAAGGAATACTCAGAGGTAGTTTTTGACAGAGCGTGTAGTCCTTGCAGATCCTGCTTAAGGAGCAGAAACATCAATGGTTTGGAGAAACCAACTGAACGCTTTATAATGGAAACTCCATTCCAAGATAGGAAAGTTACTCAGGGTGCTAATCTAGTCTAGCTTCATTTTAGGCAAAAGCTGAGAGGGGACAGGCAAAGAGAAAAAAGGTGAAAAAACATCCCTTAAGAGTACCTGTTTACATCACAGAGAGGTCAGGATAGCTAGACAAGAAGAGAGGAAATTCTGGGTCACTCAGACCATCTAACCCTATTACTACTGTCCGCTCTGAGGCATTCCTCACTCTTTAGTGCTAAGAGAAAGTCAGTTTGATGTACTGGCCAGAGTGTTGGACTGGAACCTGGGAAATCTAGGTTCTAGTCCCCACTGAATCATTAACTTCACTTGATGGATTTTGGCCAGTCGCATCCATTCAGTTTGACACACATCATAGGACTGTTATAAGGACAAAATGGGGAAGGAAGAACAACATGTATACCACCTTGAATTAATTGGAAAAAAGTATGATATAAATACAATTAATAAACATATAATGTGCCATGCAGGCTTAAGATTGCAAAAGGTAATGAGAGTTTAAGACTGTCTACAGAGAAAAAGGCTTAAATGAGGAGTGCAGTTTGCTTTGAGAATATATTTGTTATGAAATATAGGACTTCCAGTTCTGCAATGGCGGTAAGGTGAAACTTCTCAGCAGTGGTCGTCGAGAAGTTTCTTGCACCGAGTGACAGGAGTCGATCCATAAATTTGTGGATCGCAAAAAATCTCACTTGTTATAGTGAGATCGAATTTGGGGCTATGGAGATCCATTGCCTTCTTCGGGCTGCGGAAAACCCATCTGTTGGTGTTTGATCTGGAGCGGAGAAGAAGAGGGGATCA
Source organism: Iguana delicatissima (assembly GCA_948472985.1). Classification (NCBI taxonomy): domain Eukaryota; kingdom Metazoa; phylum Chordata; class Lepidosauria; order Squamata; family Iguanidae; genus Iguana; species Iguana delicatissima. The sequence goes on from CAOKZL010000223.1 coordinate 1,816,861, forward strand.
TGGCAGCCATTGTCACCTGGATGCAGCTGGTCTGTTCCAGCACAAGCCCCACCGCAGAATTTTTAATGGACTAGACTGGAACCTTGGCTGGGAGATCTGCTAAGATCGGACTCTACAGAGACTTAACAGCTACTGAGGAGAATATATTTGTTATATAAAATCAAGTGTTGCCCCCTTGGTAAACCCTATCCTGGGGTCTACAACTTTGATATAAAATTAATCTAACTCACAGAGAGGTCACCCGAATGAGCACGCAGGCAACAAGAATGATCGAAAGAACCAGGTCAGGCCAGTAAACTCCCCAGTCACGTAGCTACAGGAGACCTCAAGCTGTGCCAACCCACAGTGGACAAAAGATCCTCAGCCTTTAAGGAGCCAACTCGAAGGGATTAAGAGTTTTCCCACAAAGTTGGATACTGGAAGCAATAAAATCTTATCAGGCAAAATCCATCTACATAAATTCACATTGCAACCCAAAGCGGCGGAAGATCCTGATACTTGGGTAACACCTTGTTATCTTCCAATATCAGAGAAGGTGCCGGCGTGAAGTTGTTTTCCATTACTGTCCCCTTTGTTCTCCCCGGGAGAGGATTTGCCCTCAAGGTAAAGTTGTCCTACAAATAGTCCCCGTTTCTGACTAGTTCTTTGGATACCTCCCGGTCATACCAACTGACCGTTCCCCCCTCCCGATAGCCCCATGATCCACTCAGCGCCTCTTCACGGAGTTCCTTTTCTTTTGCTGCTTTCCAGTCCAAGGACTTCAGGAAAAGGTGCAGTATCACCCAAACCACAAATCCTTCAACAATCCCTCTATCTTATTTCCACTCTTTATTTCTCTTTAGCCCTTGGATGTGTGTGTGAGTGTTTGCGTTGATGAGTGCTACTACTGTTTAATAAAGTCATTCATTGGACCTTTTTTTTGTGTGTGATTTCTGACTGGTCCTGACCCTGTAAAAACTGGGTGAAAGATCTCGCTAGGTTACCCTGCCTCTCCCATTGCTATTGCTTGTGCTCCATTGAGCTTACTTTCCCCACCACTTGGAGCATATCGAGGTGTCCCTCTAGGACCCCCAGATGTTCAGGGTAATACAAGTTAAAGCAATACAGCATTCCTTCTTGAATGAAAGAATTATAGTGAATATTGTGGATAAAAGCAAGCTGAAATACAAATAAAATGAAGCCTTCCAGTGCACTTAAAGAGTTCCAGAGATAATTCTCAATGGTTGTAAATTATGTTAGCTTTTTAAAATGTATTTGTCATGTAGATTGTCTTTCAAATACTTAAGAGGCCATCATTATAAATTTGTTTTAATTTGAGCTAGAAACTGGGTTTCGATGAGATATTTTGGACTTGAAATTGGGATAGATTAGAATCATACTCAGGCATATCCATATTAATTCCAGATATTTTGAAATTCCCTGTACAAAAAAAAAAACAAAGCATTGATGACTATTATTAACATTGGCATTAATTCTGATTTATTCCATTTAATAGTGTAGCCTGAACTGATGCAAAGTTGTTGAAGTAACATGAGATCAGGGGAAAGTAACAGTATCATCTAGAAAGAGAAGTGCATGCCTAGAATTGTCTGATGTTTTGAATATGTACTTGGAAGTAAGGCTCCACTGAGTTTAATGGGATTTACTGTCATGTATCTGTGCATACCAAGAGTGAACAGAGTGTAGCCCACAGACCACATGGCATCTTGGATCCTGCCAATCCTCCAAAGCCCCACCTAATTTTGTTTTGCATCTAAACTGCCTTAGGTTTTGAAAACACGTCAACAGCAAAACTCATCCAAAGCCTTCAGAATTCCCCTCAAAAATACTGTAGCTCCTCCTTCAGCCACATCCTGTCCCAAATGGCAACCAGCAATAACTCAACATCATCTTGGCACAATTTTGGCCAGGGTACAACTGATGGCCCACACGGGGAAATTGGCTTCTGAATCATGTGCATCTGCCCATACCTGGTATATTGAATTTCAACTTTACAGCTCTCATAGATATTTATAATTGAAAATGCCTGTTTTATGCACAGGGGGGTTGATAACAATGGATTCACTCATAAAAATGAGGTATTTCCAAATATTTATCGTATATACTAGTTATAACTTTCACCTAGCAGGAGCAATTCCATCAGACTGCAAGTGTAGAGGGAAAGGGAGCAGGATCTTTTTTTGAGCGGCCAATTTCCTTTTGCATATATCTTCACTCTTAATTGTCACCTTCCAACAGCCATTCCGTCAGCCTTTTCTCATCCCAGACAGATGAAACTTGAGGAGATTATAACTGAGTCTACAGTCCCCCTTTCTTTCTTCATTTCTTTTGCCTATTGTATTCTATCATTTAAATTGCAAGCCTGAAGGTATGGGCAGTCTTATTCCTAGTGAACCTCATTCTCTGATGATAGATTATTTGTTGATATTGTTTGTCTTCAAGTTGTTTCTGACTTATGGCAACCTTAGAGCCACCCTATCACAGGGTTTTCAGGAGCTGAGAGTGTGTGAGGCACCGAAGGCCACCCAATGGGTTTTCATGGCTGAATGGGGAATTAAAACCCTGGTCTCTTGGGTCAGAGTCCAACACTCAGACCACTACACCACACTGACTCCTATGCAACCAAAAATGCACTATCCACACATGCACCGGGGGGGGGGCCTGAATAGGGCCCCCAGAAAGAATCATATTAGCTGCTCACTTGGCACCAAATGCTAAGTACATGTGGGGTGGCAATGCAGAGAGCCAGGGTGTAAACTCAATTGATATAGAATAGCTGGAAGCTGGATAGGAGCCTTCTAAACTACACTTTGTTTCATATCACACTTGCCTATATTAATAATATTAAAATCACCATGTTTCAGTCTTTATGCACCCAAAACAATGCCATCGATGAAGAGGGAAATATCAGCATACACAGTCAAAAAGTAGTGTTTGCACAAACATAAATAGATTGGTGGGCAGCCTAGGGTACAAAGTGTGTTTCCATTACCTTTAAAACCAAATTTTAAAAAAGACCAAAGAGATGAAGGAATAAGTATGCTTAGCAGGCATAGAATCCTAACTGAGAAGGGAGAAAATGAAGGGATGGGGAAACTGAATGGAATATGCTGTAAGAAGGCATCGCTAATTGATTTAGAACCTAAACACAACACTTCGCAGTGCAACATGTTGTTGCAGGTCCTGTGAATGCTAGTAAATATTAGCAACGGGGCCTAGTAGATACATATTTCAATAAAGGCAATAGAAACACTCTTTTCTGTAGATCTTTCCAAAGCAATTGGCTAATGGGAAATATGTCTGAAGGTTTTCCACATCCTGTAGATATTAGCAGAGGGAATTTGTATCTAGGAGACTTGCTTGGCAAACTGCTGCCAAGGCCAAAACAAAATCTCTCATATAAACATATAACTATAGAGAGATCTTACTCATTGGAGACTTGAGTGCCAGCTGCACCAATCCTTTTTGAAAAGTATGGAGGAAGAAGAGCAGCTGTACTTTCAGAATTCTGACATTTACACCACATAAAGCTTTGCATTCTGGATGATCACCTGTGACAGGTTAGCTGCTTTATAATGGTTTCATATAAAGAAAAATATACTGTACAGTATTTATCTTACATATACTAAATTATGCAATGAAAAGTATAATTGGATCACTGCATAATTTCCAAAAGGTATTATCCATCAATGCTATTACAACTTCATTTTTTGTTGTAGCACAATTATCAATATTTTCTAAGTTAATTCACATTTAAAAGTTCCCCTATAAGATAGTGTGTGTGTGTTCATATGAAATATTGGATAGCATTGGTTTTATACATATATTCAAATCAACGCCAAAAATGGAATTCTGGAAGTTTTATGGGGGGAAAAACACTGTGATTGTGATTTACAGAGATAAAAACTTTATTACGACATTTTATAAATTGGTGATATACATAAACTGAATAATGTAGATTGCATATGATATAATGATGTAAATGATACAAGAAATAGGCAAATGCTAACTGTTTGTGTAGGTGATACAAGTTGTCAATAGTGACTGCTATGTATGTTACTTATGTATAGGCAGTGGATTTTCACTGTAATAAAGAATATTATTTTTCATCAATTGTAACAGTTCTTCTAGCAGCAAACCCATAGAATCAAAGAGATGAAATGAATTTCTTCAGGCATGTTTTTCTTTTCATGTATAGGGCCTGTATGATAATTTCATTGAAGGATGTCTTCATTGACTCTGCATTTCAAGATAAGCTAGTAGTTTTTAGCATTTCCATGATAACTGCATAATGGGAAAGTGCTGCAGTAAAAGTAATACTCCAATATCTGTAATACAGAATGATGCAAATACTGGGAAATCAACTGTAAATGACCATTTATTTCAAAACACTGAGGAAATCTGTCTAGGACCTATGAAGAACTTTTTCCAAGCTACAAGAAAAAAGATACCAGAAGGGATTCGAAATAATGCAGGCACTCTGCCAGAAGACAGCTTTAATAATGCCCTAGGTTCTCAAAACTTAGTTAAAGGAAATGATGGTTTGGAAGTGACTGATGTTCACTGACATTATATAGATTCAAGAATGTTCTCCTGCCAAAATGTGTTAATATGGTGTGATAATTTTCTATTTGTTAACTAGAAAAATAAAACAATGTTTAAGAGTCAAATTAAATGGAATACTCCACTATTGGTTTCAATTTCTGTTGAATTTTTATATCATAAATGTAAATGTAAATGTAATTGTAAATTACATTAAATGTAATTGTTATGTGTATAAATCATATTAGAAAATTATGCATTTCATTTGAAAAAAGACAAATGTCATATTTCAGTCAGGGTAGTATTTATCCAGGTACCATGTCTGTGGAAGGCAAGTGTTTTGCAATACAGTATATTTTTTAATATTTTGAAACAACACTGAATAAAAATATTTTTATCAGTGTAATTTTCTTCCCCTCTCTTTCCCATTCAGGCCTTCTGTGCCACTCTAAAATCAACCATGGCGGGTTTGCCAGCTCTCCTGAGCCACTTTTAGAGGCACATTGGAGAACAGCCCCTTTCCCAGTTGCACTGCTTTCTACCATTCCCCTACCAAAACGCTACAACTGGTTACTGCCTATTGACAGCAGTTTTTGGAGTTTGTCAGATTTGTTTTCAGTTCACATCAAAGTTGATGTTTACTACTTATGAGATCAATACATTGCAATGCAATGACATACTTGCTTAGAAACAACGCTCATAGTGTTCAAAATAGCAGTTTATTTCCAAGTAAGCATACATAGAAGTGAAACTTTTAACAGTGTACCACACAGTCTTATGCACAGCTACTCAGAAGTATGTCTCAGTTAGTTTAAAAAAAGCATAAGCTCCATTGCAATCATATTCAGTCCTTTGAATTCACTGATTATTTTAGAATGGTCAAGGTTTATTTACTCATGACAGTTTGTATTAGCCTGATCTTATAGCCAAGTGCTCTGAATATTTCGCCCAACAGAGCCCGAAATAACAGAGATATTAATAAATACGTAAATATAGAACTAATTCTACAGGAAATATACTAGAATAATTATGTTATTAAGTTGCATGGAATAAACCACGAAGCCTCCTCCTTCGGAATTAGGTTACTCTTTATTGTTATTAACAGTGTAGTCCTAAGCACAATTACTTACATGTAAGTTCTACTGTGTTCAAAAGGGCACTTTCTCTGGTAAATATGTTTAGAACTGCACCCTTACTGATAATTAAATATGGAAGGTTAAGTGGATACTCTTTGCACTGAGATTACATCACAAATGTTTAAACAATGGAGAAGACTGCAACACAAATTAAACAAATTACTGCAGTTGGGATGTTCTGCTTCCTCCTTAGCTGGCATTATTAATCACTGTATACAAAATGAAAGCATTTTATATAATTCTGTATTTTTTTTACTGTGCAGGGATGAAGTGATGCATATCAGCCATCACATTTAATGAATATTTTTCCTAATTATTATTAATCTAATAATCACTTGTATTTGCACTATATTAGAATAAAACAAAGAAAAGCTAAATATTTAACACTCTGGGTCTGATTGTTTATTTGTTCTGCTGTTCTAGTTCTGAATAGCTTTATCTGATTGCTCCCACCTCTGGTCTTCCACCTATTTTTATCTACCATGTTCAGATGCTACCTAACGCTAGTAATTTCCCTAGTACAGCCGCATTAAATGTACAATTTGGTGTTAACTTGGTATTGTGGCTATCAATCATTTTTCAGGGGAAAGGAAAGGGGTGAGGATACACTATAACCAGCTGTAATTTAGCAAGAAAAACACATGGGCTTTCTCTTCCAGTATTGATATCCCTTGCCATGGTTGGGCAGAAAAATATTGGTAGGAATCTGAAGATTTAGAATGGGGATCATATGGCTGGACTGTCTCCACATGTACCTAACGTGTACTTGAGATATGAGAAACCCTTTCAACCATTTTGCGTACTGCAGTCCACTACTTTTCCCACCCATTTTTGTTCGTTTAGAAACTAACAGAGTTGTTAGTTTTCAACTGATGTAGCAGAATGCACAACTTTCTTAAATTAATTCTTCTCATTACTCAAAGCTGGCAGAACTGAATGTTCAAACTGAAACTACCCAGTAATCAGGAGCACAATATAATCAAATGCCACTTTCAAGTCTCACTAATTTCAATGCGATTCTAATCTAATCATACTCTGAAGAAGTAAGACCTATTGAACAGGACCATCTGAGCATCTTGAAGCATATAGAATTATACTGCAAAGCACATTTATTTCTGTTCATCCTCATTTTATAGCATACATTTCTATCTTGCAGCAAAGGTACTATCCTAATGTTGATTTAGGGGTTATTCTTTTGGCTCAACATAGCTCTATGAAACAGCTTCTGAGTGAGCGTGTCTAAGATTTTCTGTAAGATTTTAAAGTTAGAAAAGTATATACATTTTAATTCTCTGAACCACAGGTCATACCAGGGTTGCCAGGTCAGCAGTATCCCATTCTACAATTCCATGGCCAAGCCTCGAGACCAGCAGGCAGGCCTTCGTCATGGAATGGGCTGGGTGAGGCTGGCAAGCGTTGGAAAGGAAGCGGAGCCGCTTCTCGGCCAACTGATTGTGGAAACGGGCATGAGAGAAATCCAAGTAAATGGGCCCCGAATCCATTAAAACTTGGTTAAACAGGTGATATGGCTACCCAAAAGAGCAATATTTTTTGGGGGGCTGCCAGGGAGATGGCAAAATGTGCCAGTAGCTGAAGCTGTTTCTGCCATTCTCCGTAGGGCTCACAGCCCAGACAGCCTTGCCAATAACACATGTGAGACATGGGTTTTTCCCACACCATGTGCTGCTGCTGAGGAAGACTCAGCACCATTCCACAGAGATTTTAAGGCAGGAGCCAGAAAGTGGCTTACAGGTCACATGGGGCCCATGTTATATCCCTGAATTTTTTAAAAGTCTCTTTAATTTCAAAACGCCCCTATAACCTGGGCAAGTTGGGGTGACTTTGCCATGTTCTTGCTCTCAGAGATATTTTAGTCGGTGTGGGGCTTTTTTTTATTCCTGAAGCCAAAATGGGCCTAAAATAACTTAGGAGAGACCAAAGATAAGGCAAAACGGATACCCACCCCAGGGGTGCAGGTGGTCATTTTGATGTTAAAAAGTAGGAGGGGTGCAGGAGAGATGGTGCAGTCTTCCCAGGCCTGTTGAAAGGAGCACCCCAAACTCCTGGTAGTTGCCTACTCCTAATTTAAAGCCACCTGAAAAAAGTACCAAGCTTTCTCCTTCCTCAAAGCGGGTCATCTTTAGGTATGCCTCCTGTTTGGAGATCCAGAGAAGTCTGGACCTGGCAAGCCTAACCCATGCTTAGAACAAAGTCTTTCTTCAGTAACCCACGCCAATGGCAAACTTTTGCAATTAATTTAAACAGCAGAGTTCGAAATCTGATCTTGTGAAGGAAGGAAGGAAGGAAGGAAGCAGCTCAACGAGAGCGCAGTTTCAGAGACAGAAGACACCGGAAGAGAATCAACTTCTCCTCCCACTATTAAGCACGCCACCATCCGTTGCTATGAGAACAGAAACGCCTCTGGGAGAGGGAAGGTAAACAGAAAACTCCTTCCGTTTTAAAGCAGAAGGAGGTCAGGCTGCCTGGATCTGAAACGGTGTCACCTTCTTTTTCGTCCCCGACATAGGCGCGCTGAGAGTAGTAGTTCCAGGGGAGATACAGACGTGAGGACACGGACGGATGTTGGATGAGCACGACCATAGATTTAGTAATAGAGCTTTGCAATTAAGAGTTGGCGACACCACAAGTTAACTTCTGGGTTCCCTTTGAAAACTGAGGGCTGTCCGTAGAAAACAGCGGTGAAAACCAAGGTTTTAAAGTAGCCTTTGTTACAGCAGAAGGTCTGACCCCGCTCGCAACCGCTGCAGATCTTTTTCTAATTTAGATCTCATGTGAGAGAAAAAAATGCTGAAACTACAGCCAGCCTTAGGACAACGCCCTTTAAACTATGGAATCCTAAACTGCAAACCCCAGGATTCCATAGGATGTTGAAAGTGGAACAACAGCGCTATAACAGTCTAGTGCGGAAATGGCCCATGTTTTGTTCCAAAGTTTTCACGATGCGTTTTGTGCGTTTCAGTTCGTCCAATAAAGGTGTCACTGTTTTGTGGATATTGTGGTATTTTGCTGCACGGCCAACATAAAAAAAAACATATTTGGACATTTTTAACGGTGTAATCCTGCGCATGCCCACGCAGAAACAACCCTGTTACTCTCGGTCTCTTAGGTAAAGGCGTACAACGGCCGTGCGAAGGTCTAAAAAGTACCCCGTAAACAATTTAAAAATCCCCCACGAAAAATAACGTAAATGTTAAGCAGTAAGTTCTCCAGCCTTGGCTACTGGGGAGGCGTCGGAAGAGATGCGCTACTGTTCCAAATACCCAGCTAGCCCTGTTTTTTTCAGTTTCCGCTTCGTCCAGGACTTTTTAAAAAAAAAAAGTTACAAAGATAGCCGGAAGTTTCTTATCTGACGAGCGGCTCTTCTATATTTCGTACCTCTGCGTAGTAGTGCGCGCGCCGGTCCCGACTTTCTAGAGCTACGGTCAGGCGATTCTATTGGGAGAGCTTCCCCGCGCGGGCCGAAGATCCGATTGTCGGTAAGGAGACCAGCCGATCCCGAGCACGCCGAGAGAAGCTGGTAAGCCCTCCCCTCCCCTCCCCAGATGGGTGGCGGCGCGTGGCAGGCGCGTGTCCTTGAGAGGTTCCTGCAAGAGCCGTCGGTGGCGTAAGCGGTCGCCTAAGAACGCATCGTTGAGGTAGTAGTACTTTGGCCATTTCCGCACTAGCCTGTTATAGCGCGATGATTCCACTTTCAACATCCTCTGGAATCCTGGGGTTTGCAGTTTCGGGAGGGGCCGGCCGGCCCCTCCCGAAACTGCAAACCCCAGGATTCCAGAGGATGTTGAAAGTGGAATAATAGCACTCTAGCAGTCTAGTGCGGAAATGGCCTTAGCCCTGGCTTTAGGAAGCCCAGTGGAGACAAATAGGCACATGTATTTTAATCAGTGAGCTTCCCAACTCCCTTTTCAAGGCCTTGTGGAAGTTGCCTGAAATCCAAAAATAAAAGTAACCTCCGAATATCTGTTTCCAGTACGAGATCAACTGTGTTTTTAAACTGTTTTTCTAACCTTTTACGAATTTTTCTTCTTTTTAATTCAGGTATTTTTGGAGGGCAGGCAAGAAAATAAAAATTATTAGGGTATTGATATGTGTAAATATTGATAGGTGTTAAGTATATTTGCAGCTCTGTACTGACTTCCTGCTTTTAAAAACTACTAATATTTTTATTAAACACGCCTCTAATATAAAACAATATATAAGGAAACAAACCCTGAGACAATTACATACCTACTAACTACAACATATTTAAATAACAAACCAACTAAGCTAACAAACAACAACAATTCAAAAGGGGACAAAGAGATCAGACATTTGTCTTCGGACTCCTTAGAGAAGGAAGACTGATAAAAGCTTATTGTACTTCCTAAAAATTCTGCAGATATATTACACAGATCTATCCATACCTGTGTTGTATCCCACCTCAAGCCTGGAAACAAATAAAAATTATTATTATCAAATAATCGTCTTATTTGTCTAACATTTTAATTATATTAAATTTAAACTACATTTCAACAATTTCTACTTATGTTAAATGTAGACTATTCTTGTAAAATCAGAATAATACTCTACAATAATAATTCTAATCAAATTTAATTTAAAATCTAATTCAAAACTTGATGTTGCATGTCTCCCTCTGATACCTCTTTTTAAAAGTTATAATTTTCTCCCATTGATTTTAAAATTCCTTTAAAAAAAACACTCCTAGCATTATCTGGAATGTCGAGATTATGTGGAGAAGCTTCCACTTCTGAATCTTTTGGCTTGGAGAATGGATATTCATTAATATTTTCTTTTAAAATGCTCCATGGCAGGCCTTATGAGTCTGTCTGAGATGTCTGTCCGTGACATATAAGGTCATGCTGTTGAAGAAGCATTCCGCTAAATACTTGCTTGCTGGTTCTTGCATGCCTTTCACCAAAATTTTCCTGGGGAGGATGCAATGTATGTACGTATTTTGTCATTATGGGATGGCAGTTGGAAAATAATCCTCATGTAGCTGGGAAGGTGCACCCTTGAAAATGTTCAGCAGCTGAGCTATGGGGGGGCTGTTTCAGGTGTGATCTGATATCCCACAGCTATTCTGAAATCCAGTGGTACTTAGCTTATTGAATCATTGATGAAGAAGCTCCATGAATGGTCACTTCAGCTAAATGTTTTGGAAAACCGTGGGAGGACTTCCAAAAGGTTTCCGATGTTTCCAATGTCTGTTAGCCCTAGACCTCAGAAACTTTGCTACAGTTTAATCTAGCCCAAGGTTGAAGAAGCTCTGGTAGTCCAGATATTTGTGACTTCAGCTACAGGAAACCCTAACCAGCATAGCTAGTGGTAAGCAATTATGAGAACTGGAGTCCAAAATATTGGGAGAAACTATTCCTGCCTCTGAGGCATCCTAGCAAGGAAACAGCTGTTTAAGGAATTAATACAGCCCCCTTCTCCTTCTACAGGTGGTAATATTTTCTTACTGTTAGTTAACATAGTTATCTCAGTACAGTACTTGTGTCTCAGAAACAGTGTGTAGTATCCCCTTGAACTAACACAGCCCAATTTTAACACACGAGATTAATATTTGACATACGAGAATGGGCTGTAAAGGAAGCATTTACCTTAGCTAATTAATCAGAAGGGATGGGCAGGAAGGTACCATTTGATTTCTGGCATAAGATATTATTTGGTAAGAACTTGTAAGCCCTTCTTGCCTAGTCAGAAACTAAAATTATTAACATAATGAACTAGTTACTGACCTTGTTAAAGCATGCAGCATTTACTGTTTTAGGATAAATAATGAATACTATATTTTTTCCTCCTTAGGTTGCCAGTGATACACACAAATGAAATAAGCAATGATTATCTACTCATTAGAAAGTGGGAGCATCATACAAAGTCATCCAATTGGCAGAATTGTTTTCTGTACATTTGAAAAGGACAACACAGGGACAATTGTTTGAGAAGGTATATTTGTACCAAAGGAGTAGACTATGCAAAGTGCCAACTTTTGACATTTGATCATTGGATTTCCCTGGAACATGATAATTCAGTCATCTCTGAAGAAATGCTTCCCTTTATGCTATGTTCTCAAAGTCCCAAATGCTGGTTTCAAGCACGCATCAAGGGGAGGGCTGATCCTACAGTCTGTTTCCCAGAACATTTATGAGAATTTGGCATTAGAAGATTGGATCCATGACAACATGGATTTAGAGAACAGACAAGTTCTTTTTCTATGGAGAAATTCTTCTACTGTGGTGATTGGCAGACATCAGAACCCCTGGCAGGAGTGTAATCTCAGATTCATGAGACAGAAAAGCATAAAACTGGCTCGAAGAAGAAGTGGGGGAGGCACAGTTTACCATGATCCTGGCAATATCAATCTCACTTTCTTTACCAATCGGAAAAAATATGAAAGAATGGAAAATTTAACACTAGTTGTTAAAGCTTTAAAAGCCCTGCGACCCCAGTTAGACGTGCAGGCGACTGAAAGATATGATCTCTTGTTAAATGGGATTTTTAAAATTTCAGGAACAGCTGCAAAACTCGGGCGGGCTGCTGCTTACCACCACTGCACCTTACTGTGCAGCGCTGATAAATTTGTTTTATCAGCAGTGCTAAAGAGTCCTTACCATGGGATCAAAAGCAACGCGACTCCAAGTGTACCTGCGTTAGTGAAAAACCTCTTTGAAGAAGACCCAACGTTAAACTGTGAAATGCTCATAGATGCCATTGCTGAAGAATATGCTTCACACCATCAAATTAAGAACCACGTAATTTTAATAAATCCAGGTGATGAAACAGAATTCCCTGGAATTAATAATAAAGCCAGAGAACTGCAAGCCTGGGATTGGCTGTATGGCAAAACACCAAAATTCAGTATTAGCACATCTTTTATCATAGCACATGAACAATCTTGTGTTGAAGTTAAGATAAATATGGAGATAAAAAATGGCAAAATTGAGACCTGCAACATTGATGTGCCTCAGTTTTGGTTACCACCAAGCATGAGCAAGGAACTAAATAAATATCTTATTGGCAGCAAATTCTGTCCTAGTGAAACCTCTGCAGTGGCAACTGCTTTGTTGAGAACATGCACAGATTACAAGTTACACAGCAAGTGGCATATTTTATGTGAGAAGTTAGTTGCCTTAATGTAATGTATGTGACAAAGTCTGATTCTTAATTATCACTGATATCCAGCACAAGATTGTTTCAGCACATTTTATGATTCGGTTGAACATAAGAGATCTAATATATTATGCTGACAAAATAAACTGTTTAACAAAAGTAAAAATCTGAACACAAGTTAAAGTCTTAAGAGTAGCTGAACAAAAGGAGAAACTGAAATGTCTTAGCTGTGTTGTGTGCTTTCAAGTCACTTCAAACTTATGGCGCCCTGTCTCAGGGTTTTCTTGATAAGATTTATTCAGATGGGGTTTGTGTTCCTCTGAGGCTGAGAGAGAGCGACTTGCCCAAGGTTTCCATGGCCGAGCAGGATTCAAACCCCGGTCTCCAGAGTCATAGTGTAATACTCAACCACTGTACTACACTGCCTCCAAAGTTATACCCACTGACTTTTAGTGGAACTTCCTGTAGGACCCTGTATTCTTTTCTGGCTGAGACATGTGGATAAGGTAATAGATTCAGATATTTTCCTCCTCCCTGCTAGCTAGTCCTATTTAGGAATGCAGTACTCTGTCAGTTTTCCTTTATCTGTTTCATGTATAGTCCTTTCCTTCAAGGTCAAGGTGATACATATGGTCTCCCCCACTTTTTTCATCCAAGTCTGTCAGCTTGGAAGGTAGCGACTGGCCCAGAGTCATCTAGTATGTTTTGTGGCTGAGTGGGAATTTGAACTTGTCTCTCCCTAGTCCTAGTCTGCCATTCTAACCCATCCCAGCTACAGAATTGTGGTAAGAGTTCAGGTACCATATTGGTTAGTTGTATCTCACAGCTCAGCTTGATAGGAAATGTTCATTACACCTCAGCTCTGTTAACACATCTTTATTTCTAGAATTTAATATTGTCAAGCCCCTGTATCAGGACCCAGACAGGACCCTTCCTAACAGCCACACTCTAGAGACGTGAGAGGAACAGTATTTGGGAAAAGAAGAGCCCAGGCATCTGGCAGCATTTATGTAATAAAGACCTATTAATTAGGCCCCCAGCTGGGTAACACTCTGCGCCTGTATAACAAGAGGCCAGAATGGGAAGAAGCAGTTGTCGCCAACTGATCCTATTGATGGTAGCAGCCCAGCTTACTCCTGAATTCCTTGCTCATGCTTCTAGATCCCTCGACCTTCACCTGGAGTTTGGATTTTGCCATTGGACCCTCTCTCTTTGGATTTATGATAAACTTGACTTTGCTTCTCTAAACCGACTGAGAACTTGGACTGCAAAACAACAAAGACAAACTTTGCTTGCTAGCTCCTGGTAACAGACTAATTAGACGGCTAGAAACCTTGGCTGGCTGCCAGCACAGGACAAATATCCCACAAATTAACCTGAGTGGTTCTCACAGCCACTTAAAATTAGATAAATTAAACTACAAATGTTTCATGGAAACAAATTGAAGCAGCAGCCATAAAACATTTTAAAAAATATAGCTAGACACATTCAGGATGACATGAGTTTTATTTTCATGAAATATAGGTGTCAAAAGTACTGTTTTTCAGGCACATTGGATTAGACTCATAGGTTATTTAGGACCTTTGGTAAATTAATACTTCTTGTTAGTTTATTAAAAGAAACTGAAGTGCCTTTATAAGAGATAAGACTTAGAAAATAGAGTTCAACCTACTAGCCACAGTTTGTGAAAGTTCTTTCTCCCATTGTTTATAGGTTGGTACAACACTGTGCTGAAAGCATAAGGAAGGCTGTAATCCTGTATCCTACTCTTTAGAATTATGACCATCTGTGTACATCAAAATGTCTACCTAGACATCAAGATTTTTTGTTACACACGGTTCTCGTAAACAGAAGACTCCAGTGTTGGGGATTGGGGGGATAATTACAACAGAGGTAATTGCTGCATGATTGACTACCTTTGCAACTTGCTTGTTGCTTCAGTAGTTGCCATATATTGTGGATGGGTGTGTGATTGTGGGGAGTGGGTACAAAAGGGAAGGCTTGCTTAGCAAAGCTTGGGCTAGCCCAGGGCAGACAGACAAGGCCTGTTTTCTTCCTCACTGGAGAAGCAGTGCTGCTTTTAGTATTATTAATACACCTTGGCTCCTTCCCCACACTTAATCACATGCCTGCTTTCCCTAAAACCCACAACCTTTGTGGATGAAAGGGCAAAGCTTCTTAAAGTTTACTCCAACTAGGAATGGATAACCTGCGGTAGCATGTTGTTGAATTTAACTTGAAGAAAGCACTATATAGAGGCTGTTCTTACAGAAAAATAGAATAACATTTTTATTAAAAGAACAAGGGAAAAGGTATTGAGGATTCAGAAGATTCAAATAAAATTACACTTTCTCCCAGATATTTCACTGTATTTTTCAAAACACCTCCGTGTTTCCTTTAACAGAGCTTTCACTCACACACCCCTTTGGGTATCCTAACATTGTCTCCATTTAGTGTTCCATTCTCTAATCCCTTTCAGAGGTGGCTTGGTTACTTCTCTGCCCCACACTTAGGCCTCTGAGAAGCTAACCCTCTCGCAGAAAACCCTCTTCTGGTTTACTGGATGCTCTGACTCTATGAAACTCACTGAAGGAATAATAGATTCTAACCCATGCTCCCAGTTTATATGTGCTGTCTGATGTCTCCCCCACACAGCCCCTCCCTCTGGCTAGGGCTGGATTCTTCAGTCAGAGACCCAACCGGATTAGATCGTCCTCTGTTACATTCATAAGAATATAGTTAAGACTATGGTGAAGCCTAAATAACTGAATATTCTTGGAATATTCTTGCCTTATTTAGCTTGGTAATTTAAAACAGTAGTCTGGGCATCATCAGCGTATGTCATGTGCTTGTGGATAGATCAGAAGTTTCTTTGAAGCTTCTGCCACTTGGTGAAGGAGCAGTCAGCTTTTTAAAACAGGTACAAGGAATGTGTGGCCCTCCAGATGTTGACAGCTTGAAACTCCTATCAGCTCTAGCCAGTACAGTGAAATACCAGAGCCAGCATTCTTCTGCATATCCGTTCCACAGAATTGTTGACAGTCATGCCATGGGCATCTGATTAACCACTGCATGAACAGAATGTTAGATAGACAGGCATTTGTCCTCTTCTTATGTTCTTGTGACAGATGATGGAATCTGCAGTCCAACAACAGTTCAGAGTGGCCACAAGGTGTCCACTACTATTGTTCTTTGCTTTAGCCAAGTTTAGGAATGACTGACTGCTTTTTAAGAATATGAAATCTTTGTAATTTTTAAGTATGTCTTTTCTTCTTAGAGATCGTATTAGCTGGACTGA
Organism: Iguana delicatissima; assembly: GCA_948472985.1. Lineage (NCBI taxonomy): Eukaryota > Metazoa > Chordata > Lepidosauria > Squamata > Iguanidae > Iguana > Iguana delicatissima. The sequence continues at coordinate 1,832,971 of CAOKZL010000223.1, forward strand.
GATGAAGTGATTTTTGAAAATAAAAAAAGGTCCATTTATGTATAAAGGTGCACAATAGACAAAATAGCTCACATCTGAAGAAAAGCAGTAAGAGTGGCTGGAATGGGAATCATGTTTTCTTTGTATGTTTAATATGAAAGATATCCACAGTAGTTTCATGACATGGCCTCAAATCAAAATCACAGTATCCAAGGCAAAAACGGCCCTGTGGAAGACAAATGATTTTGCTAAACATATGATTTAGCAACACTGGTTTACTAAACAATGAAATATATAGCAATCCTCACCTGTGGTTTCTTAAAATAATCAAGGCCTCTTCCAATTTTAATCATCCATCCATTGTTGAATCTGTGTTTTAAATGCAAGAAAGAAACGCCATTCAAAATATGTTAGGTACAAATCCTGTTCAGAGTATGTATGAAATGGATCTCAAAGGATATTTTTAAAATTGTTCAGACCTCGTTGATGTCATAACATTTAATTAATATGAACAGATAATTTAAAAAATTATATGAGCCAATGAAATCCAGTAAGTAAGTGGATGTTTACTGGAGAAACCAAGATTTAGAGTGCCAAGTCACAAAAGCAGGCCTGTTCCAATTCATTACTCATCTGCCAAGTGAAGGCAACAGTTACCCACAGGATTGTTGTTAATGGTTAAGAAGAGAAGAAAAATTAAATGTTATGTAATGTCTAGAAGAAAATTGCTAATACATCAACAATCCATGGATAAAGTTGCTTGTTTCAGTCTACAATTATACCTTTAATTTTATGTGGATTGAATCAGTAACTATATTCTCATTCATACATTTACTAAACTTTCTCAATTTACAGGAAGGGACAAGGACACTGATTCCTCCACTCCCCCATATTAATATTTTACATGTAGCAGATGCTTCAGAAAAGACCCAAAGGGTGGAGGGATCATGGGACACATCCATTTGATATGAAAAGTTACTTGTCCTAATAGCTTAATAAGTATATGAACTTGTGCAGGAATATATTTTGCCTGCTGCAGTAAGCAGAACCTGTTTTGACCAACCACAGAAAAGAAAGATGGGCAAAGATAATTGGAACAATAAACAGAAGAGGTTACAGATACATATGGCCTTGAATCTCTTCAAGCTAATTTTCAGAACTTGGAATGCAGAGTAAGTTTCCAAGCCACATTTATCAAATAATTTTGCATACAAAGACACACAGGAGTGTTGAGAAGTGGTCATTTTACATGTCACCCACCTAATCTCTCGATCATGTATTGAAGGAGAGTACGATACATCCAGCGCTACGCCAAAATCCTTCAGAGACTGTTGTATTTCTTCTAAGCCACTTATCTGTTGACTCTTTCCACTGCCCTGTTAAGATTTATGAGTGTTTTTAAAATTAAATTAAAAGACAGTGAGAACTTGTTAAATTCAGGTTGTGGACAGATTTCTTTTGATTAACAGATTGATTTGCTATTTTCACTTTCATGATTGCAAACCAGGTTTTAATATTAAACATTTTCAGCCCATATCCACAAAGCTTTTTATGAAATAGATTGTGTATTGATTTATGTTTTCTGTAGACTATGGTTGTATCTACAGTACCCAGTTATGTTAATTTCATACAACTTTAACTGTCATGGATACATCTTACAGAATCCTGGTATCTGTAGGTTACTGAGATATCAAGAATTTGCTGCTGTAATTTGCTGCTATAATTCAGTAAAGAGCAGTAGACTTCTCTAGCAAAGGATTCTAACCATGTCATCAAACTTGGAAATCCCAAAAATTCCAAAGGATGATGTCAGTTCAGGTGACTCTAAGTGAGAGATATTCCTTAATAGGCAGGATGAGGAAGATTAAAAGCATTGGGGCAAAAAATTCTGTCCACTCTTAATTGCATATTGAAATCCTGCCTTCTAAACAGGTCCACAACATGTTGCTAACCCACCAGTATGTACTGATGGCCTGAAAAAAGGACAAAACTGTAGCTCATGGGCATCAAACATGCTTTCCATAAAGAAGTTCCCAAGCAGAATTCTTCACATCTCCAGCAAGAAAATGGAATGATCATGTTCTGAAGTAGAGAAAAGCTGCTGCCAGTCAATGCAGAGCAGGGTTAGGAGAAATGCTGCTTGTGTGCAGCTCTTGGCTCTGCCTGCAGGCAACATCCTGTCTCTAGTTTTTGGCACAAATCACTCTGGGCATGGGGGTACGTTTTCAACATACAGAATATTGAGACTGACCAAAGGTGTGATTTAGCATGAAGGCTGCTTCCAAAGTTTTAATTCACATCTACCCAATCACATTACCTGGTCTTACGCATCGCAGGGAACCATGTAAGTGGCTGTTTATAAGCCTGCTTTTATTCCATAGCAAATCATCACTAGTAACAATAGGATATAACAGTCTCCTGATCTTGTTTCTCTACTTTGTTTTTAAAATAAATTGTTTTTCCTTACAGAAAACAGGAAAGAGATAAAACTTATGTACGTAAAGATCATCTGTATTCCATTATGAAATCTGCCACATGTCAAAGGATTCAGTAAAATACTCATCAGAGTTTCTTCAACTACCTTTTTCACTTTTGTCATGTGGGATAAAATAATTGTCCCACTTTAACAAATTCAACATTATCCAGAATAATAGAACTTACAATGCAATTCTCTACATGTCTACTCTCAAGCCCCACTGAGTTCAGTGGGGCATATACCTAAGCAAACAGATAAAGAATTGCAGTCTTGGTGTGAAGACTTACTTCGTCATGAGAGGTAAGAAGATGTATTCCTTTCACTTTGCATGGTCCTTTAACAAGCATTTCACAGAATCTTAAGAAGTTGTATAACTGTAAGCAATTAAAAATAGGATGAATTTTTTGACCACATCATGAGATGACATAATTTGCTAGATAATATGATAATGCTCAGTAAACTGGAAGGCAGTAAGAAAACGGGATGATCACATCACGGATGGATTGAGTCAATTAAAGCAGCTGCAGCCCTGAGCTTATAAGAGCTGAACAGTGTTGCTGATCATCAGGACTAAGAGGTCAAAGATCATAACTCAAAGAATAATAACATTTAAGATGTAAAAGGACAAAATATTTTGACCGTGTAACTCTACATTGACTTACCTGGTGGACTTGTCTAATGTAAGGATCCTCAACCCAAACCTCTGTAACAGTTTCATTAAGATATTCCTGGAACAGCTTTTCGTAACTAAAACCTTTGGCATTTTCTTCAATTTTAATTTGTTTGTGGTATTTTCCATCTGGAATTTTTTTTAAAAAAAATCACCTTTTAACATTAAAAAGCCACATATGGCACCTTTAAAATAAAAAATGAGTTCCAATCAAATATACTAAGTGGTATTAAAGAAAACTTACATTATAGCTTCATACCTTCTTTCTCTTTTTCAAGGTATTTTTTGATCTCTTCTGCTCTGTCCATGTAACTACTGATTTTGTCTCTATAATGAGCCTTTTTTTTCTCATCCTTTGTACCTGAGAACAGAAAGTAAGGTACATAAAGGACAATGAAATACTTGTTTTGTCAGTCTAACTTCCCCCCATTCAACTGAATTTTGACTGCATGTATGTAGCAAAGGTACTGTCTCTCAGGTAGCAATAACAGTAGTTTACAGAGTAAATGGTAGGGCACACCTGGCTCCTAAGCTTTTACTGATTAACATTCCTACGGTATTCTGCTGAAAACCATGGTAGTTGACAACAATTCTGCATAACAGCAGTTGTGTGCCCTGGAACCCTTCCAAACTTCCACATGCCTGTTTGCTATACTTTCCAAAACAGAAGTAAGTAACTTTTTCTGCCAGGATTCACATACCCTTCAGGGTAATCTGTTATGGGCTACATGCTGGTGGAGGGAAGGGCTACTATCCATTTATTCTTTTTCTCATACACTTATTCCTATACGCAGATGTAGTGGTACACATCCCATTCACATCTGATCGTTACATCACAAGAAACCCTTTATCAACTACACTATGGCCATTTCCGCACGGGGCGAGAGAATCGCCCCGTGACGCTACTCACTGGACTTTTGGGCTCCCCGGTCCGGTCCACGCTTCTCCGGAGCAGTGCGTGGCCGCCGCTCTGCACTGCTCTGGGGACGAAAATGGCGGCTTGCAGTTGGTCAAGGGTCTCAACCAACCGCTGAAGCTCGCCAGCCTAAAGCCCGCCCCCGGCAGATTGCAGGCTCGCACCAATGCGAGCCTGTGAATCTGCATATGGGAGCAGGCTCGCAGTGGCACACTCCATGCTTTTGAAACACCTGTTTTTAGCGGTCTTTCAAAAGCACGCTGGACGACCTCTTGGGGTCATTCCAGAGCGGGCTGGGGTGTGGATCTACGTTAAGTAGGTCTGACCCAGTCCGCTCCCAGGTGCAGACGTCCTCCCTGGAGGACGCTTTGCCCTGTGTTAAAAATCCCGTGTGGAAATGGCCTATATCTCCCACCCACTCAGCAATTTGCTTCTGAATCTTTCCCTCCAGACTCCCTTCCTTCCTTACAAATGTTACCATCCATTCCCAAAGCCTCCATGAATTTCCACCTCACGTGCATACTTTTCAATAGTGGTATGCAGTGGACAGGACTTCAGAGAGAACAATACATAAAAGTTCTCTCTTCCCAAAAGTGAGGCGTAAAAGGAAGCCATAGTAAGCTAAAGTAGTGCCCTAACACAATTGACAGAAAGGGACACTGAGGCCAGGGAGGAAAGGACAGGTTTGAGCAACAGAACATCTGAAGCACCAACAGAAGAAGAAAATATATTGAGGAAGTGTCAAGAAGGATGTGCCACAGGTTGGTTGTCAAGGCTCTATGAACCTCATCCAGGCTGGCCAACAGCTCTTACAGCAGATGAGCCCTGACAACACAGAAAGTAGTGTAATGAGGTCGTTATCTCTGTTAGTGGCCCTTATGACAATACAAATCTACTTCAAATAGGTGTACAGAACGTTGCTCCATCCACGTTACCACTACCCATGGTTTCACTCAGCCACACTGAAATGCAGTCCAAAAACATTTTGTTCCCTTCTCTTTTTGGACCACAGGTTGCTGTTAATATTTATGTTTTTATCAATTGTGCACTGGCCTTGGACTCCAAATAATGATTACAAAGCCTTCTTTCTTTTAGATTCTAAAGTTCTGTCAAGTTTCAGGACTTCCTCTCCAAGCTGCATTTGGGTCTCGATACCTATGTCATTCATCTCATTGAAAAAAATAGTGTTTTGTTATTCACAGTAAGTCCACAAGCATATCCCCCATGGATACAGGAGACCTACTGTATATCACTTTTGGAAATATATTCAGTCCAAGTTATTCCCCTGCAGAAAAAATTTAATAACATTGGAAAAGAAGGAGAAAAAAAGAGCCACCACAAAGACCAAATGATAAGGCAAGGATAAGTTAATGTTTCAAGTTTTTTAGTTTTGATAAAGGTGACTTAGCTCTATAGTTCCATACCTACTTGTCTGAGAGTAATTTCAACTGAATTCACTTTTTGCTTTTGGGTAGATGTGTATGGGACTGCATCCACTGAATACCAGTGGGATAATTCTGAGAAAAGATGAACAGAATTGGCTTTAAGAGATTTGGTAAAGCCTATAGTCTTATGGACAATATAAAGTTGAAAGGGAAGGGAAAAAATCCTTATTAGAACTTGGGCATCACCCAATGAAACTGGCTTTAGACTCAAAGGAGATAAAAATAAAGAGCAGGTTTCACACAACCGTTTGTAGGAATCATTACTACAAGGTGTAGTTGCAAGCCACTATCCTACCTCTGGCTGCAATTCTGTTTGCATGTAGGGAAGGTTAGCCCCATGAAGCGCGGTGAACCATCATACGTTGGACTCTACTATAAACTCCTTTTGGTGGGGAGAGGAAAGGGTTGTTATCAATTAAAAGAACATAGATCAGTCATAATTTTGGTCTACTTGTTGAGGTGATAAATTTGTAACTTTGCTGTATCAGTTCAGACTGCAGATGATGGAGATTCACACAGAAATGCGAAGGCAGGCGAGAGTTTTAAAAACCCTTCTTTTGAAATATCTTTTGTTGTCACCTCCTGCTCCAAAATGAGAAACTGAAAAGGTGAAGATTTGAGGGAGAAAGGTTTTAGTCTCCTCCCCAACACTTTGTTTTATATACAGAGAAATCCAAGAATATCCAATATAAAAGACAACTTGAAATAGTACAGCCAACATCTACTTTTGCCTTAACGCAGTGAGATGAACTAGCTCTAAATGAAATTCACATGTGCAAAAGTGGACCTCTTCTGAATCCCAGCCACTGGGGGACAGGCATGGGGAAACTGTTCTCTCCACATCCTGACCCAGCAGTTGCAGAGTCACCTGGCTGTGGGCATGGTGGCCCAATATTTGGAGATGGAAGGGGGCTAGAAAGACCCCGGTATGATCCAAAGTGCTCTGGAGATTGCTGCCATGTTAGTGGCCACTGGCAACTATTATTTCCTGGAAAATCTCCGTGGACCATCAGCAAATGGCTTAGGGCAGTGGTTCCCAACCTGTGGGTCCCCAAATGTTTGTGGACTTCAGCTCCCAGAAGCCCCAGCCACTATGGTCAATGCTCAGGGCTTCTGGGAGCTGAAGTCCACAAACATCTGGGGACCCACAGGTTGAGAACCGCTGGCTTAGCGACTAACGTCCAGCGACCACCTCTTTAAATAGCGCTGCTCTATCTGGGTTGTGCTTTTTTTTAACACTTCAGATCCCAGAAGCCCCGGCCAGCAAGGTATATAGAAAAGGATTGTGGGAGTTGCAGTCCAAAAAAAAAAAACCTGGAAAAGCAGTGTTCTTCCCATTCCTAAAACACGAGTTTCCTTCACCTGGAAGTGAGGATGCCCACCACAGAACAGCAAAGCAGGACGCTGTGTCATTTGATGGCAGAGCTGCGGCAAGACGAAGGCCCTTTCCGCACTAGCCTGTTACGGCGCTATTATTCCACTTTCAACATCCTATGGAATCTTGGGGTTTGCAGTTTCGGGAAGGGTTTGCAGTTTAAGGAGGGGCCCTAAACTGCAAACCCCAGGATTCCACAGGATGTTGAAAGTGGAATAATAGCGCTATAACAGGCTAGTGCGGAGATGGCCTAAAGCAAACGTTTAAATCTCACCTTTGAGCACCTGCAGCAGGAGAGCAATCCCCTCCTGGTAGCAAACAAGCGACTCCTGGAAGCGAGACGCCGAGTCCAGCTCCACCGCTCGCTTCAGCACCGACACCGCTGGGTCCTCCATCACCCAGCAAGGGAGAAAGGACGCCCCGCGTGGGCAAGCGGGCTTCTTCCTACCGGCGGAGGCGGTCGGGATCTCCACCGACCGCACAAGTCACCGCAGCGACCGCGCTAAGCGCGCAGGAGAGCCGGCGCCCATCCAGCCGACAAAAAGAGGCGCCCGGGCCCGCCAACGAGGAAATGAAGCACCTTTGCATTCCACGCCTTATGCAGACCACGTGACTCCTAAGACTTCGAAACTTGAAGGCACTCCGTCGGTCGGACGGAAAGCTTCACCATAGATCTAAGGCATTAGAGGACACCTCTCGATGCAGCGAACTTCCGAGTAAAAGCGAGCGGAGATACTGCTGGCTGTGATTGGGCGATGAGAGCGAGGATCTTTTTGACGGCTGAGAGTTCAGCGTGATATCCGGGTTTAAGATGGCGGCGCTTAGGTCGCTCTGCGGCCGGGCTGTGTGGGGGGGTTCATCTCTTACCTGGCAGGTGAGCGTGTTGAAAAGGTGTTTGGTTGTTTGAGTGTCGCCCCCCACTCTGTGCTGAGAGTGTTTGAAATCATTTAATCTGGTCCACTGGTGCTGTCGGGAATGGCATGGTGCGCAGATCGACTCAGGCTCAGCTCTGCAAGATGGGAAGTAAATCCCTGGGGTTGTGCTCCTGGATTTTGAAGTCGTGCATCTTATGGGGGGGGGGCTTTTCTTTGTCCCCCCTGCATCCCAATAGCCACAGCCCCGGGGGAACACTTTTAAACGCGGTATGAGTGCGGACCGACTGGAGTTGCTTTGTAAGCCTGCTGTTGGTCTTCGGACGGGTGTTTATAATTCAGTGGCGCGTGTTTAGCAAACAAATATTTTGTCTGATACTTGCGTGTTTGTTGTTTTACGTTGTCCCTGGAATATCCCCGTGTGAATATGTTAGCTTAAAACTGGCACCTTCAAGTGTTCGAGTGCTTTCAAAACATCCTTCCCTGGCACCCCAAATGATCAAGGAACTTGTATACCCAGCCTGGCCATGTAGGCCATTTCCGCACTAGACTGTGATAGCGTTATGATTCCACTTTCAATATCCTGCGGAATCCTGGGGTTTGCAGTTTAGGGAGAGGCTTTTGAGGCCCCTCCCTAAACTGCAAACTCTAGGATTCCACAGGATGTTGAAAGTGGAATCATAACGCTATAACAGTTTAGTGTGGAAATGGCCACAGTTAATCAGGACAAAGCAGTTGTCTCAGGCAGCAGATTGGAAGGGGTGGTAGCAGTACACCCTCCTGGCTGTTCCTTTAGTTGGCGTGCCCCCAGTTCCCTAAATCAGCTATTAGCCTCAGGGAAGAGTGTGGAGGTTTCTTCCTGTTTTCTGTATTAAAATTAACTGGCTAGCTTGTCTAGCCTCTGAATTTGGGAAGGGTATGCCATCTTATTCTTTGCCTCATGCAGCAAAATGTCTTGGATTGATTATGTGTATAGTTTAACCTTGTAACTAATATGTATGAAAAAGCATAGTTTGGGTCAGTATGATTTTATGTTAAAATTTTGTATTTTCTCTCTCTTTTTTTTTTTTGTTCCTTTCACTTGTTTAGAGTCTTGCAAAAAACAAAGTAGAGCCTCTTACTTGGCAGGTCTGGATTAGGCAGAAATTTACAAGGGCAAGAGTTCCTGAGTCGGTAAGCTTTATGTTGAAAAATATTTTGGTAGTTCTTATTGTTCATGTTATATATGTCTATATATGTCCAGATAGCTAATCTGTCATGTAAAAAGTGACCTCTGCTGCTTCACAGTATAATTCTACACATTTACTAAATCTCAGAACGTTCATTGTGGCATACACCAAAGCAAGTGCAACAGATAAGGGCCACAGATCTTTTTGCAAATCTCTCAGTCTGTATTTGGGGTGTTAGCTCCATGATGTTAATGTGCTTTCACAAAAAGGACAGAGAGGGCTAGCAGTCAGAAAGCATTTGTGTAGTCATCTGTGTCTTTTCTTTCTTAATAGATTTTCTATGTTACAAAAAAAAATGAAGGAAGTAGAAAGACAACTTGGGAGGTTAATGTGTGGAGTACACCAGCCCCTGGATCCCCTGTACCCTTCTATGAATGAAGCAGGACAATGATGCCTCAGAGCCTTGTTTGGAAGCAGCCCTGAAATCTGACGCTTTCCTATAACTTCATTTAAATAAACAAATATTATTATCCTTATTAATCAATAAATATTTTATATATTTATTTTTAACACTTCATATGCCTTTTAGGATAAATACTCCCAAATATATCCTGAACTTAGAAATACCACATGATTAACAATAAGTCATAATAAGAGCAGTCATAAAACAATGCTGAAATCAAAATTTTTAGTTTCAGCCTGAGTGTTATGTAGGCATTTCAAAGAGAGAATTATCTTTTAAACACAGTGCACGAATCTGTGGTATGGTGGGAATTTTGATGCAGATGTTCTCAGATGTGATAGTTATTTTTACATTCACCCTGTCTTCTTTGCTACTTTAGCAGCTACTGATTTTAATGTATTTATTGTATTAGCTAGTAGTAACAGTATGATTAACATCTCTGTTACCCTGATTTCTGGGGGTCCCATGAGGGACACCTAAATGCTCTTCAAATTATAAGTTGGGGAAAATTAGTCAAAGAGCACAAGTTAGCAATGCGAGAGGCAGGGTAATGTAGCGAGATCTTTTACCCAGCGTCTACGGGGTCAGGCCGAGTCAAGGAGCAAACAGATGTGAAACAATAATGTGGTTTTTGTTAAAATACAATCAAACAAGTGTATGCAACACACTCACACAGCTCCCTAGAGAAACAAAGGTTGGAGTTGGATAGAGGGATTTTTAGAGAAGGTTTGGTTTGGGAAATACTGCACCTGGCCTGAAGCCTGGGTAGTCTGAAGATAGAGTTCGTGGATATGAAAGTTCTCAGTACGTGGGACTGAGGGGAAGGCTCGCCAAACAAAGTGGCAGCAAGGCGGTATGGAAGTTGGGAGCGATCCAAAGAAGTGCTCCAAGTCAGGGGTTCTTATGGGGGAAATTGCTAGCCCTTACTTGGGGAAAACAAAGAGTTTTGGGCTGGAGACAAAGCCTCCGAAAGGTCAGAATTTAGTGTGATTGAGTTAGGTCTGACATGTCAATAGGGTAGCCAGTATGCAAATACAGAGTGCTTGACAGTTGAGTATTCGGCTCGTTAAGCTGCCTGCTTGGGGCAGGGAGTTCTTTGTAAGTAGTGTGCATACATAATGAGGGTACTTGCTGTGAGGTCTCCTGAAGCAGCAGTTTGGCTATTTCTGGCCTGCCTGTATTGTTGTTGAATATTCCAGCGATTAGCGACCGAGCCTGTTTGCGTGCCTGTCCGGGGGCCCTGCAAGCACGTGGGAAGGAATGGGTAAGGAAGGCCAAATTATTGATATCAAAATGATATCTGGGGCCCCCCAAATCTGGCTAGAAACTGCGGTAACATCTCCTTTTGTTGAACTTAGGTATTTCAGCCACGACCTGGTGATCATGAAAAATATGGGGGTGATCCAGAGCAACCTCATAAATTGCACCTTGTCACCAGGATCAAAAGTGGCAAAAGGCGCCCTTACTGGGAAAAGGATATCATCAGAGTTCTTGGGTTAGAAAAGGTATGTAACTCACCAGCAGTCTTGTTTGCCTTTTTGTCTTATACTTGGAATAAAGTTCAATGAATTTTTTTCTGCCTTTGACATTTAACTCACACTGCATAGTTCCACATGTGTGTATAGGTTTTACTTATGGCCCTTTCCACACTGGCATATTGCCCATGCTAGGGCGACCTCTCCAGGAGGTCTTCTTCACCACGGGGTGTGCTAGAGCAGTTTGAAAAAGTGAGGCTCTACACCTCAAACTGCTTTAGCGCAGCCGCGGGGGTGGTGCTGCAAGTTTTATAAAAACCACCTTCGCAAGTGGTTTTTACGAAACTCGCCCGCACTGCTCCGTGGCAGCCCCCGGTGAAGAACTGCAGAGACGCGGTAGCGCGTCCCTGCAGATCTGCCTGGGGGCGGGCTTCCGGCTGGTGCGCTCCCCTGATAGGCGGAGCGCCTCCAGAAGCCGCCGGCCGCCATTTTGGGCGCTGCCGAGCGCCGCCGAACGCCACCGAAATTTGGCGGCGTTTAGAACGGCGAATCCGCGCTCCCTGCAGGGACGGAGCAACCTGCTATGAGGTAAGCTCCGCCCCTGCGTGCGGCGCCCCGTTCGGCCCCCCCACGTGAGGAAAGGGCCTATGTTTTGACAAATGTGCACTGGATTGCAGCCTGACACTAGTTTATGAGATCAGTTATTTCAATTGACATGATAGAATAGTATTTCCATCTCAGGGGATAAGGTATTTTGATGGATGGCTGTGTTTTTGGGGGCATAGGAGTATTCCTCTGTTCCTCCCCTTATAATGAGTAATAATGACACTGATTTTGAGCAGGGGATCTCTTTGATAGGCTAGAGTAGGGTTAGACATTTTCTTTGACTTCAATGGCTGCAAGGGGTAGTAAGTTAAAATGCATCATCGGGACTGACATGTTTCACTCCTCAGAACAAACTTTCTTTCCTGTTCCTCAGTCTTTCTCTCTGGAGATACAACTTTATGATAAATACAGAGAAACATATATTTATCTTCTGTGTTAACTATTGGTTAATTCTATCAGCAGTTATTTTTTTTAAATTCATTAGTTCTAATTGTCTATACAACTTCATTATTTTATGTTTATATTTTAAGATCAATATTGTAACTGTAACTCTTTATGGATGGATGGTGTTTAATACTGAAATATTTTATATAACTTATGTTTACCTACAGAGGTATGAGCCCAGAGTACACAAAAACATCCCTTCTGTGAATGAAAAACTGAAAGTCATCAAACATCTCATAAGGTTTGTTAATTCTTCTAACCAACAGAATTCTAAAATAATTTTTCCAAAACAGTTATAATATCTCTTTGTCTTCTGGTTGTAGCATAAAACCATTAAAACTACCCCATGGAATTCCAACTGAAGAGGAAATGTCTGATACATATATTAACAGCAGCACAGGTGAACTAATAATTCGCCGTCGTCTAAAACCACTGGAACAGAAAGCAATTGATTCTTTGTAATGTGTAGTGACATTTTGTATAATAAATGTAACCTTAAACTGAAAGTTGTATTAGCGTGATCACCTTTAAAATGGTTTCTCATGATTTTAATCATCTGCTCAGTCAAATATTATGTGCCTTCAAGTCATTTCTGATTTATGGTGACCCTAAGGCAAACATATCATGGAGTTTTCTGGGGCTGAGAGTGTGTGATGGGCCCAAGTCATCCAGTTGGTTTCCATGGCTGAGTGAGGAATCAAAGCCTGGTCTCCAGAGTCATAATCTGGCACTCAAACCACAACATTGCACTGGCTCTTGTTGATCAAACATAGCAAGATCTAATTCTGAGAAAATAGTTATTCTGTCTAGCATAACTGGTTTTACACATGGTTCCTGCTTTTCCAGTTTGCTTACTGTGTGCGTTACAGCGGTGAAACAGTACTGAAGACTCTGTTTTTGCTGGGAATGTTTCCTGCACTGTGTTGTCTGCTGAAGAACGTTTGTATTGCACCATTATGGGGATGTTTTACTGTGCCAGTCTCATTGACAGAAGCACACTATGCCTTGTGTCAGCAGTGTGTGCAGCTTTTATAATATTCCTCCACTGTATAGGGAAGCTCTGTTGAGGAATGAGCTGCTTTTCAGAGAAACTGGTTTATAATTACCTTTTTAGTAAACAATTCTGTAAGCTTCTGAAGACTCCTGGAACAGGTTGCCGTATATAGAATGTTTACATATTTACAGGTATAGACAAAAACATAAGACATAACATAACTGGCATAAAATGGTGTTGAAGTGAGCATCAGTTTGAAGTGAAGTGCAGGAGTGTTTATCAAACTGCTTTAATCTGTATGTGCTGCATCGACCTGTGAGATCCTCACTGGAAGCCTTATTTGAATGCTGTCACTTCGAACACCATTTTATGCCAGTCTTCACCAGCTGGTTATTTCTTCTCTGGCTTTGTTTTTTGTATTGTTGAAGTCCTGAAGTAGTATGCAATCATTTTGAAACTGTTTTATATATATATTGTACTACATATGTGTCTTACTATATGTAAAGTTACTACATTATGATCTGAACGTGCATTTGTCCTGAGTAAGACATGTAACTGAAATCACCTCTCGTACAATACTTTGTCCATTGGATGTTTTTATCACCTCTCGATCACGTTGATCATTTTGATCAGGGAGATATTAATATGTCCATACTGCTAATTTATCTCTGGAGCCACCTATACCAGTTCTACAGAGAGGTCAACCTCTCTTCAGATTTCTGTAAGGAAGATAGGAGAGGACATACAGGAGCAACATCACAGTGCTTGTGAGAGGCCAGAGTGAAACTATTGTGGCACTGCTCAAATGTATTCTTTCCTGTCCTTATAAAATCGGCAGTCAGAGATAATAATGTCTCACTGGTTCTCTTCATTTTTTTTATGCTGTATCAAGGCTGTCCTTTAAAACCAAGCATAGCTTCTCTATTGGATCAGAAGCTTCTAGAATTCACACATAAACACATATCTGTTTATCCCTTCCCGAATCTCTCTGCCATGTTTTTGTTCTGTGGCCCTTTCAGATTGACTGACTAGTCCTGAAACATTTTCATCTTCAGGTGTGGTTCCTGCCAAAGGAGATGCTCCCCATCCTGTCACTGTTCCCTAAGCCATTTAAAAGCTGCTAATTTGGATAAATACCATTTTGCCTAAATTCCTTTTCCTGACACCACCAGAGCTGAGATTGCTCAGGTCTACCTGTTTAGCTAGTTGAGCATGAAAAATGGCTAGCATTTTTGAGAAAGCTGTCTTGGAAATCCTAGCCAGTTACCTCTGATTTTTCTTGTAAGATCATACATCTGCATTTCCCCACATCAGTGATGCAAATGTGTATCACAGCTACTAGCTCTATTTTAGCACTTGCCTGACCTTGTCTAGAGCAGTGGCTCCCAAACTTGGTCCTACAGGTATTCAGCTCCCACAATTCCTGGCTGTTCACACAGCTGGCTAGAATTCCTGCAGTTGAAGTCCAAAACACATGGATAACCCAAGTGAGGGAGCCACTGGTCTAGATGAGTGAAGGTATATGAAAAAGAGATTCAATGGCTGTTAGCCATATAAGACCTTGCTTAACTTCCAAGATCAGATGGGTTCTGGTGCCTTTAGGGTATTTAAGCCACAATATGGGGCCTAAATATCCTAAAGGCACCAGATCATGTCTGATTTTGGAAGCTATGCAGGGTCAGCTCCTGTTAATATTCGGATAGGAAATTGCCAATGAATACCAGGTACTGCAGTCTGTATTTTAGAAGAAGGAACTGGCAAAATCACCTCTTGAATATTCCTTGCCTAAGAAAACCCTATGAAATTCATGGGATTGCCATAAATTGACAGACAACTTGACGACCTGCACATACGTACGCACAAACACACTAGTATATAACAGACATGCAGCCAGAGTGACCAACTTTAAAAACATTTTGATATTACTCCACATTCTAGTTCAATCAACTTTGCTGAGACAAATTGAACAGTAATAATTCTCTTCTACTGCTATATTGTAAAGTACTGATTTATTACACATCAATAATATAGCATTTATATAGTCCCTTGGCGTGTTCAAAATGTTACCTGTGCAAGCCTATAACAGGATTAGAAACAGAATGCAAATAAGGAGTTACAAGTAAGGTAATACTGGCTAAAAGTACCCAAATGAGTTTATTTGAACAAATAGTTTCCCAGTTCACAACCTAAATTGCAAACAGTACATCACACTGTCTTTTACATTATGGTAGCTGTTAGCTTGAAGGAAGAAAAGTCAGATCTGCAAAACAGAGGTGGGTACATGCAAATTTACAGAAAACAGCCACTTAGCATTTAATTACTCTGCAAACTTAAAGGAATGCATTTAAGCCACCGCTATAATTTCACATAATATCCATTTAAAACAAATTGGATCACATGTGACTTGGAAACTTAATGTATTTATTCTACATGTAACAGTCAAAAAACAAAAACAGAATACAATGAACTTCCAAGCAATGCATGCAAAAGTTTCAAAAATTGATTGTATATTCATCCAAATTGTTATTTGAAACCATTATTAGTATCCATTTCTTCTGTAAAATACGGCTCTTGCAACAACATCATTGGCATAATCATTCTTTGTTGTGCCTATATCCAGTCGGTCATAGGTTTGGACATTTTTAGTTCCTGCATTATAGGCTGAAATTCCACCTGTAGTTAAAATAATTGAAAACCATGTGAACAAAACTCAGTTTAAAAACATGGTTCATGTATGTTGAAATAAGCTGTTAACTAAATCTGAATTTAGGATTCTCAGAGATAACAGAGAATGTTAAACAGAGAACTGAAACTGACATGAAACAGTGCATCAAGGATATAGGTCTTTCTTTCCCATGTGGCATACACATCTTGATCCATTATGAATCCAGGAAGCCTCCACCTTTTGATGCCCTGTTATCTGATGACTCACTCTTTTGACACTTCCAAATTAAGGACAAAT
Organism: Iguana delicatissima; assembly: GCA_948472985.1. Lineage (NCBI taxonomy): Eukaryota > Metazoa > Chordata > Lepidosauria > Squamata > Iguanidae > Iguana > Iguana delicatissima. Next base: position 1,848,817 of record CAOKZL010000223.1, read on the forward strand.
CCAATTAATTTGATGGAGTTCCACTCGTTCATAACTTCTTGCCTATGAAACTTCACTTGGGACTGCTCACATACACGCTCTGTTTGGCACCAAGCCAGTTGAGAGACTTTGCAAGCAGCATGTGCATCGTTGGTCCCACGTGAACCTCTGTAAGGCCTTCATGCTTCCTACAGTACAGTATATGGCTTCTGTTCTTCAATCAATTCTGTTTTCTGTCAGTGCTCTGGTCCCTTAAATAAGTGGGGCTAGTCTGAAGTACTTCCTACTGAGTTCTAAAGGACTTCGTTCCAAATATAGGGGCACAGGACTATAGGCTGAGAGGCATCAATTGCTAAGAATGGATAGCTTTGCATCAGTCCCTATCAGTATATAAAATAGTACTATGGATGTGATATGTACCCGAGCAGAAATAAATATTTAAGTGCACTTGCTGTAATGTTGTATATACATAACACACATTAATTGGGTTATTTAGTGCCAGGTTGTCTTCAGCTGAATCTACGCAAGGGCTGTATCTCAGCTCCATCACATTGTATTCTGCCCCAGTTTGACCCCTTCACTGCCACACATACCTGTTTTAATCCAAGCTGAAATCTGTTTGGAAAGCCAGGCAGGATCTTCATCATGATACTAGAGGGTGTTTTTATTGTGTACATATGTTCCCCTTATCAGTTTATGTCTGGCCACACAACCACAGCAGTTGTGGGTGTTTCTCTCTCTTTCTCTCTCTCTTGTTCCTGCCATGCATATGCATATTTATGTAATCAAATAGTGCTTCTCTGTTTTCTGTCATTCTGACCACCTACCTGCACTCCTATTGGACTGAGTGCATACCTCAGCCTTTGCATGTGTTGCCTCTGCCCCTTCTAATTTGCTGCCTCATTTTTAAAAATTTAATTCCCAGGAATGTGGGTGCAGGACTAATGGCATACGTTGCAACCTTATGCAGATCTACTGAGATTTTACGTCCTACTGAATTCAATAGTACTTACTCCCAGGAAAGTGTTTTATAGTGCTTGCCCTTTAAGGACATCTAATGAACATCTCAAAAGGACATCTAAAGGCAAGCAAATATTCAAAGACCAAAGTTTCAGAGCTTCACACATGTCTGGAGTGCAAAGAAAAGTTAAAAAAATGGTGCTGACCCTTTAGCCCTTCATTGGCGAGCGAGAGCCGGGGTGACACATCTCCCATGATTCTCTGCTGCCCACTCACCAGCCAGTCATGACCCATCAACTTGGCCCCACCCTTCTCTATACCCATAATTCTACCCTGATCCCAATTCAAGGATCAAACCACATGTTTTTTGAAAAATGGTCCTTCAGAGTAAACTACAGGTTTTAAAAAATTGCTTTAAAATAGGGATGGGCCAACCAAATCCTCGACTCCTGGGTAAGGATTTGAGATTCCTGAATCCAAATCCCTGTGCCAAAATAGGCAAACCGAATCTTTCGAATCCGCCAACTAAATAGATTTTTGGAGACCAGGACGCCTGAAAACCTGGGAGTCTGGGATGCCTGAAAACCTGGGAGACCATAAATACAAGGGAAGATAGTATGTAGGTGAGTTTTTCCCTTGGAGTAATAATGGCCTTTGCTAACAATTGCAGAAATTACATCTGGGCTTGTATTCTAAGATATTTCAATTGAGCATTTCATATTTAAGTTCAATACTTGACTGGAAGCTACAGGCTTGAGATTTCAAGGACAGCCAAAACATTCCTTTGCAGAGCTCCCTTGCAAACCTCTTTCAGTCACAATTCTGGGGTTTGGAGTTTTACAAGGTGTCACAGCCTTCTCTGCCAAAGGGTGCTGGTGTATCATCAAACTAGAAACCCCAGGATGCCAGAAGGAGCTATGCAAAGAAAAGCCAGTTTTGACCTGGATTAGCTCGCTACTGTAGTATGTGGCCCTGTTTACACAGGATGGAAAAGGTGGGATTAATCCACATTTTCCTGCTGGTGTAGAAAGGGCCTTCATCTCATTTTCAATCTGGGGAGATCCTGGGGCAAAACTAGGACAATTGTCTTGGCCAGATTTCTTCAGAGGGAGGTTTGCCTTTGCCTAGCTTTTGCTAAGGCTGAGAGAGTGTGTCTTGCCCAAGATTATCCTTCTTTCCCTTGTTTTTTAAACTCCTTTTTAAAAAAGGATTTGAAAGAGTCGAGATTTGTGAGATTCGTGGATTCCCAGAACCTTCCAGGGATTCAGATCCGGATTCGGATTTGGAAAACTCTGGATTCATCCCATCTCTACTTTTAAGCCCTCTGGCATAAAAAAGAGGTACTTTCACTTCAGAATGAGAGGAGCATTGTGTGTTCCAACAGAACTGAGATTGAGATAAGGGTGCATAATTTCACCCATGTTACTTCAGTCTTAGTTATCACCAATGGTTTTTTGAATGGTAAGTGTTAATAATCTAACTGCCATTTTCAGTATTTTCTGCATTTACTGTAAATTCCCTCTGACCTCACTTTCTACAAAGCCCCAACCAACATGTGCTGCAAATATGTGCCTGAAATTCCAAATAACAGTTTCTGCATCTAATGAATTTTCTGTAGTCCATAAAAATTCGTAACACTATAATAGAGTCAGCCCTCCACATTTGCAGGTTTCACTTTTGCAGATTTGATTATTCACGGATTATTCGCTATTACCTCTGCTGCCTCCCTATGCCATTTTTAATAGGGACTGCAAGCCTTGTGAGACTGAGAAACTGGAAACGAAGCTTGTAAGTCCCTATCAAAAATGGCATAGGGAGGCAGCAGTGGAGGTGGCAGTAAGCCTCACCAGCCACCCACTTCTGTCTTGTGAAGGAACCTTGATGCCTCAAAGGAATCCATGGTGGGTTGAATATGGTGATCATACTTTTTTGTGTGTGTTAAATATGGTTTGGGAGGGCCTAGAGTTATTCATGGTTTTTGCACTTTTCCAGGGGTCCTGTGCCCTGGAATGTGGAGGGATAACTGTATTATAAAACTCATATTAAACTTATAATAACTTTGTTAGTCTTTAATGTGTTACAGAACTCTTTGTTTTAATAAATATGTATGAAGTAGTCCAGTGGTTCTTTAATTGGGGTCTGAGGACCTCTGGGGGTCCATGGAGCCCTCACAGGACACCAACAGCAGCAGCAATAACAGGGACATGGCAATGGAGGAGTTGTGGGTGCTGAAACTGCTCCCTCATTTGCAAACCAGGGAGCAGTTTGGGCATGTATGTACGTATCCCTGCTGTTGCATCTCTGATAAAAGGGACATGGGAGCAGGTGTGTTTGCACGCTCAGACTATGTCTCTGGAGACCAGGGTTTGAATCCCCATTCGGCCATGGAAACCCACTGGGTGACCTCAAGCAAGTCATATTCTCAGTCTCAGAGAAAGGCAAAGACAAAAAATCTTGCCGAGAAAACCCTCATGATAAGTTCACCTTAGATTTGCCATAAGTCAGTTTACAAATGGGAGAGATACAATGCCTAAAAAGAACCTTCCCCTGTTAGTAGCACTTTGTTGCTGTGTACCTTCTGACGTAGCAACCCTAAAGTGAGCCTATCACAGGGGGTTTTTTTTGGTAAGATTTGTTCAGAAGGGGTTTCCTATGCCTTCTTCTGAGACTGAGAAAATGTGAGTTGCCCAAGGTCATATAGTATCTGAGTGGGAGTTTGAAACCTAGTCTTCAGAAGCCTTTAATGAATAATTAAATATTTGAATAGTTGAATCTTGAATTAATCCTGGCAACAAATTATATTTGCAGGGGGTCCTCAGTAAAGAAAAGGTTGAGAACCAATAAAGTAGTTTTTTACCAAACCACAGAACACTTTGAACACAAAGTACGGTATAGGCACATATGACTTGTTTTTAAAGACCATGTTGGCACTATATATGCCTGTATATAAAATCTGGTTAGCTAGCACTGTTTCTATCATGTGAAGAAGCGTGAGTGATAACATCAATAACTGTCTCCTGAGTCTTTCAATGACAAATGATTAGAAGGATAAATATATGTTAATCAATAGAAGAAGACACTTCACAGCTAGGATAAATGGACATAGCTGTATGGTTAAGCACAAACTTCTCATGAGCGTTGGATATAATCCTGGAGACCAGGATTCAGTTACCTGTTTGGCCACAGAAACCCACTGAGTGATGTTGGGCACATCACACACTCTCAGCCCCAGAAAACCCCACAACAGGGTTGCCTAAGACCTTCATAAATCAAAAATGACTTGAAGGCACACAACAACGACTCATACAAAGGTTCCAGGTTCAACCCCAGTTGCCTCCAGGTGGAACTGGGGAAATCACCTCATGCCTGAAACCCTGTTGAGTTGCTAGGACTGTCCATCAGTATGCAGATAAGACTGAGCTAGATGAGGATCAGTCTGACTTGATATAAGGCAGCTTCCTATATCTCAGGATGTTTAGTGAAATGGTACTATGAATCCAGGGGACAAAGAGGCTCCAAGCTGGCCTGATTTTGTGTATGCAACTGACCTTTCCAAGGTCCTCTTCTCCTGTGTGGCTGCCAAGAACTGTCCTTTCCACAGTCCCCTTTCTCACTAAGTGAGAAACTTCAGTGTGGGAGGGAGATCAAAAAACCTCGCTCTGTTCAGCTTCACATTTCTGTAGCAAATTCATCACAAATATCAGCTACAAAATGTTTTGGAACAAGTAGTTTCATACCTTTGAGCTGTTGTTCCTTAGTCCACTGTGGAAATTTTTTTTGGATATCCTTTATCATGGTACACAGAATGTGGGTTGCCTGAGTAATGTGCTCCTCACTGTCCCAGGTGCCCACAGGTTTATGGAATCTTTTATCAACCTAAAAAAAAGTTAAGGATTTTAGTTACTGACGTTTTACATAAGGGAGACTCCCCTTCAGCAAAAAGGCAGATCAAGGAGATTACAATCTAAATGTTGACAATAGGGAAGATGACAAAAGGAGGGAAAGATGGGATACTTACTGAAGCAAGTGCAATTATTTACCCTATCATACTACACTGTTATAGTGCTATTATTCCATTTTAACTGTCATAATAACATTCTGTGGAATTCTGGGATTTATAATTTAGTGAGGCCCAAGAGCTCTCTAGCTGAAAATTAAAAATTCCTCTCCCTAAACTGCAAATCTCAGGATTCCATACAATGTTGCCATAGCAGTTAACAGTGTAGTATGAAAGAGCTCTGTATGAGGCTTTGTTTGGCTTCAGGGTGGTTAGCCTTTGTGACAGACCTTTACAACTTCAAGAAAACGTATCAAGGTTTGAGGTTGCTGGGAAATGGGATTTTGATTTTTATATATTTACATCAATCACAGAATTGGAGGTGAACTTGGAGATAATTTGATGCCCATCCCAGTGCAGCGCCTGCAATACGGGAGGAGATTTCTACCATACCTTTGACAGATGCCCAACCAGCCTGTGCCAGTGTACCACAGAAGAAGGAGAATTCACCACCTTCCAAAGCCGTCTGTTAGACAGTATCAGCTCTCATTGCTAGGAGATTTCTCCTAACATGTAGCCAAAATCTATTTCCTTGTTACTCATATTGGTTCTATCATCATGCCCTCTTGTGGAGGGAGGGCCAGACCAGACCAGACCAGACCTGCTTTTCTATCTCTCTGACTGGAGTAGCAGCATCCCTTTAGCCCTGCTATAGTACTCTGGCTCCCTCCCTTCCACTTATTCAGCTCTGCTTTCCCTTTAAAACCACCACCTTAGTGGATAAGCATATCAAAGGTTATTCAAAATGGATTGATAACCTTTGCTAGTGTGTTCTTATAAAAGTAAAACTGAAGATAAATATTCTGTTAAGGCAGAAATTATAAAAATAGAATGTAATCTTTATTAAAATAACAAACAAGGAAAAATGTATTGGGTTTTCCAAGAATATTCTAACAAAATAACACTTCCTTCAAATCACCACAGTATTCAAGAACAGAGCTTTCACACACAACTTTGGCTCTCCTTAGCACAAAGGTGTAATTCCCCACTTAGGGTTCTACTTCCTGACTCAGGCCCTTTTCGCAGCGCCAGTGCTTGTGCGAGGGGGAAGGGCAGCAAGCGCGACAACCCTCTCCCGAAATGCCGCCGCTTCCCCCGCCTCCTTACCGCACCTGGCGTCTTCTTCCGCGACGGGCGCTCTTCAGCCATGCCCCCAGCTTCCGCAGCACTCCCTGGGAGCTGTAGGCAGAGCTGGGGGAGGAAGTGGGCAACGGCGCTCCGCACTCCGGTAAGTGCGAGACACCGCTGGGAGCCTTGCGTGAGCGCCGTTTATTTTTGGCTTGAAGCTGAAAATAAAAAAAACACGCAAGCGCCGCTTCAGCCCCATGAGCGCTGCGGAAGTGGGAGTGTGTCGTGCGCAGCGATGCTCCCACTCCTGCGAGGCACACGGGGCTATTTTGCGAGAGAAAGCCCGTGCGAAAAAGGCCTCACTCAAAAGTGGTTTGGTTTCTTCTCTGCCTCGCACTAGGCCACTGAGAAGATAACCCTCTTTCCAGGCAACCGCCTTTGGTTATCTGAAGGCCCTGACTTAAAGTTATCTCTAAGAATCTCACTGAAGTAAGCTAGAATCCAATTCACACTCCCTCTATATATGCTTTCTACTGACTCACCAACAGCCCCTTCCTCTTACTAGATCTGGGTTTTGCTAAGACAGAGCCAGCCTGATTATATGACCACCTGTCACTAAGGCTGCTGTGCTAGCTACATTCCTAGGCTCCGTCACACCTCTGTAATAACAGAAGACAAATCTGCTCCATATTGTGCATGGCAGCCCATCGGATATTTGAAAACTGGTGTCTTGCCTGTCCTTAATCAAATCTTCTTTGGCTAAAAGTAGCCACCTCCTTCAATTGTATCCCCTCCCCCACATAATAATAGATACCCTAGGCCATTCTCCCTCTTGGCTGGTCTTCCCTGGACATCCTCTAACTTATCAAGCCTGTTCTAGGAGTGGATCAATCAGAACTGGACATTGTCTGATGTGTGCATTGTGGTGGCTAGTGGCTTCCATAATCAATGGGGCTGTGGGGTTTTTGGTTTTTTTTGGATTTTACTCTGAACTCTAGAGGAGGTATCCAAGGTGAACCCTATTCCCACAATAGGTTCAACAACTCGGTCAGTTCCTTTAAAGTTTAATTTAAAAGCCAAAAGAGAGTGAGCACTCCACTGACATAAGATCCATCAGCCGCCACTTCCATGATTTAGATACTATGCTTCTTTTAATGAAACAAAAAATTGCAGTGTGTTTTTAAAGCAGTTGCACTGCACTGCTGGCTCATGCTCAGCCTCTGATCAATTAAGGAACCTAGATTTTTTTTCTGCCAAGCCAAGTCTCCTCCATTCTGTGCTGTTGTCTTTTATTATTTTTTATGGAAAGACTTCATATTTATCTGTTGAATTTCACTGTGATTGGGTTCATTGTTCCAGCATTCCTTTTAGAGCTTCATCCGGTCTTCTGTGGTGAGTATGGCCATCCCTCTTGACTTCATGTTGCCTTCAGTTTTGACAAGCAGACTCTATATAACTTCATCTTGGTCATTTAAAAAACATTGATCAGCTGGGAGACTAAGCTAGAGACCTGTGACACTCCACTTATCTCCATTATAAATAATTATAATTATAAATTATAATTTTAAATAATGTTGAGCCATTAACTATCAAATATAACATCTTTACCTGCATCAGACCAAACCCATTTCCATGGTCACCCCAGCCATTCTTCAGGATAATTCCAGCATGAGATTCTCGAGAGATTATAGCAGCAATTACAGCTGCATCGATACCTGTTTTTTCACTGACATTCTTAATCTTTGTCTTATATTTCTCCAGATTCTTTAGATCTCTCTCTGCAATTTTTTCTGAAGCTGCAACACCTTGTGGGAAAAAAGATTAAAAAAACATTTCTACCTGTTTGCTGATAACTCTTTAAAGTAAGCACATAGAAAGTCAAGCTTCAGTCAGGTATAAAGCCTATGTCTATCAAAAGAGAGCTGGGTCCGTGGATAATTATTCTTACAAAACTTGAACATCTGCACCACCTACATGTCTGTTTCTTTCTGTATTCCCCACCCCCCCATTCTCCAGGGCCAGCCCTGCCATTAGGCAGCAATGGCAGTCTCCCTATTTTATTTCATGAACTTGCCAGCTGGTGGAGTACAATGCTGTGTATTCTACTGGAATCAACAGTGACATACTATACTATAAAAACTGAACTGCTATGTGTCCCCTAAACTACAGTTGGCCCTCTACATTTGTGGGTTTAACTTTATGGATTTGATTATTTGTGAATTTCTCCAAGTTCTGCCCCCTGACCTCAAGCACTTCTTTTCTAGGGGAACCTTCTGTCTCAGTAGCTCTGATCAGGCTACACAGTCCTTTAAAAACCTGCTTCTGGTCCTCCTCCTTCGCCACCAGCTATTACCTGACCAGCTAAGGATGGCTTGCAGCTTTATTTTTCAGTACAACAAACTCTCTTGTGATCTCCCCCCCAACACACACAAGGAAGGAGATGGGTGTGAGAGAAGAAGTATAGGGCCACTGTGTTGACTCACACCTTTCTCCTTTCCCCACCATTTCCTTTCCCTGACCTGGTTTGGAAACTGCGTGCCTGCCCTCCTCGCCATGTCTTGGCCTCTTTCTCTCTCTCTCATACACACATTTTGATATTTGTGATTTTTCCCTTTTTACGAGAGTCATGCACCCCTAATCTTAGTGAATGTGGAGGACCAACTGTATTTAAAGGACAACTAGTCTTTATAAATTTCAGAGAGGTGATGAAGTGAGAGGGTTAAGAAATTTTGGTTATGGCAGCTGAAGATGAGTCTCCATATATGTTCAGACCTTTCAGGGTCTGATCACATTATACAGTACAACCCCCATATCCATGGGGGATTGGTTCTGGGGGGCCCCACAGACATGGGAATCCATGGACAGTAATGAATGCTGCAGGGATTGGGCCCTGGGCCTGCAACTGGAGGCGGGAAAACAGCGGGCAGTGCAGGATTGCGCTGCCCACTGTTTTCAACCACAGGTAACTGAATCCATGGATTATGAATCCACAGATATGGGGGTTATACTGTAAAATATTGCTGGTTTCCCCATTTATTTTAGCATATACATTGATGTACAGAAATTCTTGGGTTCCATTTTTGACCTGAGGTTTCCTCCTAAGATTAGCATTTTATTCTCTTTGGTAAATTACAGTTTTATAATTATCTTAAGAAATGGCACACATAAGGTGGTATCAGGCCATTAACAAAACTACTACATTATCTTCTCAAACAAGTAATCCTCTTACCGCCATAACTTAGGCCTTCTTGTTTTCCAGTTTCAAGAGAAGCTCCAGTAGTATCAACATGCATAATGTTGCCATAACTGTGAGAGTGAGCTGGCAAGAGTAAACACAGTTATTAACCAGTGAAGTAAAATAAAAATATATTGCATACTTCATTATAACAGAACTCTGTTTTGCATTTTATCTGTGCTTTGCATCTGTTGTAAGTGCTAAATGTGACTATCTAAGATTACTGATACACTTGTTCATTAAAGTATACTTCTAAGGCAATATATGAATCCATCATTAGTTCCATCACTGAGTTGTATACCAGCATATATTGATTCTTGCCATGTATGTAATTAGCTTTCCTTACCTAGAAAGAACGAACAGTGTAACATACCCAAATTCTAGCCATCTTTCCAACGAGAAGGCTTGGGCCTAAATCTAATTTCTGCCTTTAACAAGATAAGATTTATTAAATTATTGCTGAATGATAAGTTAGTCCCTAGGCAAGTCCCAATTTCAGTGGGTTTACTCTAGTTTGGACTAGCAGTTGGATTGATTCCTGAGTGGTTTTAGAATTTCTTTATAAGGTGGTATTGTCCAGATCTGAGGCCTGGATCTCAATTTTGTCTTTGGACGAAACAAGTCTACAGCATCATGCTGGGAGATTTGTAGGCAAGAAAACTATTCCTACAGCACGATGGAAGTGGGGAAGGCTTTTTTACATTCTATTCCTTTGCTTCTTTGGTTTGGTTTATTTCTGGCATTCTCACACTATCTCTCTCATTTCTCTTACAGTGGGAGAGAAATTAATTATCCCAGCATAGTTTTTCTACCATTTTGTGAGTGTGCCAATGGAACAGGAAGATTTAAATATTTTCAGAAATTGCGCTCTTTCCCATCAATTTATCTGTGAAGGTTGTGCAGGGAGAATGAAAGAAAGTAAATATGAATACGATGGTCCCTCCATTTTTGCAAAGGTTTGGAGCACAGAACCCTTGTGAAAGTGGAAAAACCATGAATAACTCCCAGCTGCGCTCCCCCTCCAATTCCTTTTTGGGGGTCTCTCCTCTCATTCATTCCCTTGCCTTTTGCCTGGGGTGTGTCCCTTCCTCCTCCATGGCTGGGCAAAAGGCAAGAGAATGGAGGAGAAGGCACACGCACACTTTCCTTCTCCGTGCGGTGCTCCTCCTTCCCATTCTTTTGCCTTTTGCCTTGGTGCACCTTCTCTGTGCCTGGGAAATGGGGTGCCAAGGGAATGGGGAGGAAGGTGGGTACACACTATTGTTCTCTGTGCATGGTGCTCCACCTCCCACTCCCTTGCCTTTTGCCCAAGTGTGAAGAGGGAAGGCACACTTGCCCAGGCAAAGGCAAGGAAATGGTGGGAAAGGCATGTAGGTACTTTCCTTTTTTGTATCTGTTGCACCCCCCCATCCCCTTGCCTTTTGCCCCAATATTCAAAAGATAAGGGAATAGGAAGAAGAAAAAGGGGAGGGGAGGCACATGCGCACCTCACAAACAATCAGACTTGCAAAGTTCAAACCTGCACATTTGGACGGAGAACTGTATAGGAGAAACTATGGTTTTTCCATACCTTTCAACTGCCCCAATTTGGCAGGGACAATTTATAATTTGTCTTTCCACCTCCCATTTTCCCTCTACTCAGTGCCATCTGCTGTCTCCCAAACAGAACTGAACTGCCTTAGCAAAACAAGTGGGGTTTCTCTACACAGAAGGTTGTATCAAGAAAAAGAATCAAACTGAAGGTTGTGCTTAAGACTAGGTTTTTTTTAAGTCATGAAAGTACATTGGTATACCCTCCAACTGTTTTGATTTCCTCTGTCATCCCATTTGATCAGATACTTTTAAAATGTCCCAATTTTATTTTTCTTCCTCCCTTATTTCCTCTTTATCCTCAGCCTACACCAGTGGCTGCAAATTGAGTCCAACTGTTTGCATGCAGACTTCAGGAGGAGAAAGCAGAATCTTTCACTTTCTAGTAGGCTCAGGCAGAAGCAAACTACTGTATTCTCTCCTAGTTTGTGTGTTCTTTCTCATTAATAACTTTTGCCATTTGGACCACATTCTAATACTGTGTGGTTACATGTGTCCCACTTTTCATCTGTGAAATATTGGCGGGTAGCTTAGACATTGCAACCACATCTGGAGATTGTTATTAAAATTAATTCTTACTTCTTAAGATAATGCATTGTTTGATTCCACTGACTAAAAATAATTAGAAAGTTTTTGAGTAATTAAAAATTGAGAATTTCCAATTCTCAAAGCATTTTTTAAAAACTCTTCTGTAAAGGGAAAGCAAGAATGCAAAGGACACTGGATACAACTACACTTCTTGGTCTGTTGGGAAGAATTACAAAAAGCTGAATGACAGAAACAAATAATATAAATTATTACAATTAAATCTCTTACAATAGAGTCTATGATTCTATAATTCTGTTATCAAGATCACCCCTCAACAATGTGTGACTGCTTGATTTATGATACCATGTTTTACAACATGTCCCCCCCACAGCTGGAACAAATAATTGCCTTAAATATTTAGTTTGAAACCATATACACACTGTTACATATCTCTTAATTAACAGAGCTGTTAAGCGTTAAAATACGATGAATTATAGTAAAGCAAATACCTTCCATGACTCCTTGATGTTTCAAATCTCTCTTAGATCTGTAGCTGGAAAGAGAAAGGAAAAGTCTAGTTACATTTTCAGTAGCAACTTCCTTCCTGATTGCCTGGTAACTTGTTTACTGGCATGTTAGTTGAGTAATCTGGGAAAGATACATGAAATGGGAAGCATCTGACATTCTTTGATGGGTGGGGATTGCCGCATAAATAATAAAACCAGTTGCTTCCTTGTAATAAAATAATAAAATGACATGATCTCATAGTCTGTATCTGCCTCAGTCAAGGAAATATCTTGGCTCTCAGATTTGTTGTTTTTGCTGTCTTTAACAAATTCCTAATTTTCTGTTTTATCTCCAGTGAAGAATTACAGCCATGTCACTCGTACCCTTGAAAACTGCATTAACATCAGAGGTCTGTGTGGGGAGTTATAAACCCAACCTTTCTTTCCTCTTTTTTAGAGATAAATAAACAAGTCTGAGCAGGCTACAGACACTAAATCCTGCATTTATACAATACACATTCCAGGCTGCGCTCTGGCTTACATGTTCTTCCGTGACTCAGCTTTAAGGTACTGTCATCAGCTGCATAATCGGGTCTACACAGGCTATTAATTGGTTGATTGTACTGGACTCTTTGGCAAACACACTAAACTGGTTTTAAAGGAATTTAAAGTAAGCTCAGATACAAAAATCTATGCTTTCCCTCACATTTTGAAAAATATTAAATCTAGTTTCCCATGTGTCTAGCCTATTACTTACTAAATATATTAAAACAGTTATTACTAATATGTGCGTGGTGGTAGTATATGTCTGAGGAATATAGACAAAAATGTTTCTTGCTGCTTTGTCCTACCTTGCAAGGTCAGAGGTGCAGATATGTCAGTTTATTGCTGTGACTGAAAGGCATCATCTAATTAATAGCTCTTTGGAAGAAAAACAAAAATGAAAAGGCATGAGGCTGAGTGAGAACATGCAGTTGGGGTAAGGGACTAGATTCTATGTTTAGTCAGGGTTGAACATTAGAAAAGTGGCAGATGAGAGATTCGACAGGAAAATACTCTATCTGAATTTTAAAAAGTAAAGATCTCTTTTGGCAGGACTACCCAGTCAATTTAAAACTGTGAATTTTAAACTGATGCAATTTAAATGGTTTTATGTATTTTTAGTGTATTCTAATCTATGATGTGCTTTTAGTTGTATTTTAATTTATGTTGTACCCTACTTTGAGCCTTGGAGAGAGGCAGGTAAGAAATAATATTATCATTAGTATTATTATATCATTTGTTGCAGGATAGGGTTGGGAGTGGCTGAGGAAACGTGGTTCATTTTCTGAGAAGCAGTCTGTACTTTCACAATCTTGGAAATTTTAAACCTTTACAAAAATCACACTGAAGTGTTCTTCCTCATAAGCTCATTGTCCTATCTATGTCATTCCACCAGAAATATACAAATTATGAAAAACACTTTTAAAACTCAAAAGTGTTTATACATGTAATGAATGCATTCCTTAAATAAATAAACACTGTAGGTAAAAAGCAAGTTTTCAAATTAGTTTGTGAAAACTTTTTGAAAATATTGAAATAAACAAATAGTTGATGGGTGCATCTAGACTGATTAAAAAAGATTAGAAAGTCCCAGATTTTATTCCTGCTCTTTCTAATTTTTATTTGGAGATTCACACATGTTTTGTTTATCTCAGAATATTTTCTGTCAGTTCCCAGTATGATCAGGGACTGTTTATACCAACTCTCCAGGTTGGTTTATTTTAACCAGTATAAAATCAGAAAGAACAGGAGCAAAATCTAAGGCCATTTCCACACTAGACTGTTACAGTGCTATTATTCCATTTTCAACATCCCATGGAATCCTGGGGTTTGCAGTTTAGGGAAGGGATTCTATAGGAGGTTGAAAGTGGAATAATAAATAGTACTATAATAGTCTAATGTGGAAATGGTGTAAGATTTCTCAAGGGGTCTAAATTAGCTCATCGTTATTGGTTTGTTCAGATTTTGAGAGCCGTAGTAAAAAAAGCAAAAAACAAAATACAAAATAAAAATCAAGTCTAGGTTTGCTTCCTAGGAAGTGTTTGCTTAATAATACTACACAATCACTCTGGGTGATAATTATTTTTTAGGGAAGCAATCTTATGTGTACACAAGTCTGGGAATTAAGTTCATTAAACATAGGGGTTTACTTCTGAATAAATCTATCTAGCATTGTATGGCAAATGTTAGCTGACAGGGAGAAAACAAATTTTAATCACTCACTAACTCACAGTGATCGTGGCCGGAAGTGTTTAAACAAGTTTATGAGTAACTTAAAGGGCTCTGAGGGCAAATCACAGTACACCCATCTTTTCCTCATTGCTCTTCCATTTTACTTTAGCTCATCTGAAAACGGCTCCTAAGGAAGAGGTTTGAGAATACTGCTGATTTTTCCTTTTCTTGGGCTTCTCTCAGTGTCTCCTTTATTGGTTCACAGCCAGAGTGTATGTTTCATAGAAGCCTCCCCTCACAAAGTAAGGATAGATTGAAGAGTTGTTACTTACACGAATGATCATTCTGGGATGACAGGAGGAGCAATCCACAACGCCTGGGGTTGATCCTCGCGCCAGCTGACGCAGGAGTCATTCTCGAGCTTGTCTTCAAATCCGTTAAACCGACTCCCTGTCCCTCTCCCTTCAGTTTTCTTTGCTAGTGTAATGTCCTACCAAGCCCACCTGTCTATATGCTACCGTATCTGACTTAGTGGTGGGTGTGGATTGCTCCTCCTGTCATCCCAGAATGATCATTCACGTAAGTAACAACTCTTCATTCTCGGGCTGACAGGAGGATCAATCCACAACGCCTGGGACTTTCCCAAGCAGTTACATGGGCGGTTCTATTACTTACAGCACTGCTTACAACACCTTGCGGCCAAAGCCGCCTGTGCTGACTTATATTTATCCAGTTTGTAATGCTTTAAAAAGGGTGGAACTTTTTCCACCCCGCCACACCACAAATGTCTTCTAATGAAAATGTGGACTCATATGCCACCGAAGTAGCCATTGAGCGCGTAGAATGTGCTGGTCTTGGCTGCTTAGAGTAATCGTAGCAGATGTAAATACAGTTCTTTATCCATGATGCTATCACTGCCTTGCTAGCTCGGTGACCACGCGTCTTATGTTGGAAAGAAAGCAGAAGCGCATCTGACTTCCTAAATTCCTTTGTTCTCTTAATATAAGCCTTCACTACACGCCTAACATCTAATGTGTGCCATTTTTTCTCCAACGGATGGACCGGCTTTGGACAAAACGTTGGCAGATGTATCTGTTGTTGCTGCTGAAATGATGTCAAACACTTTGGCTTAAAGGAGCGGTCAAACCTCAATGTCAACTTATCATGCTCGAATATACAGAGGTTTTCGTTCACCGACAGTGCTGCTAATTCTGACACTCTCCTTGCTGATGTTATAGCCAGAAGAAAAGCTGTTTTAAAAGACAGTAGCCTCAGGAGGACTCTGCTAATGGCTCAAACGGTGGTGCTGTCAACGCATTTAGCGCTAAGTTTAAATCCCATTAAGGGAATCTGTGTACCGTGGGAAATGATTGCAATGTCGCCCCTCTCAAAAACCGTTTTATATGCAGATGGCTCGCATAAGAACCACCGTCCTCCACCAGGATTGCCAACAGAACAGCTACCTGCCTTTTCAACATGTTCAGCCTAAGACCCTTTTCCAGCCCATCCTGCAGGAAATCAAGTACTTGTGGGACTCCTATCTCTTTAACAGAAATTTTTTTTTCCCTGTACACCAATTCACAAAGGTTTTCCATGTTTATCATAAATTCTTTGTGTGGACTCCCTTCTGAAGCCAAGTATTGTATTCACGACACTTTCAGTATATCCCTGCTGAGCTAAGCATCGCCTTTCAAACTCCAAGCTGTTAGCTTTAACCACTTCGATCGGGTGGTTCACAGGACCCTGGCTTAGTAAGTCCTGTCTGCATGGTAATCTCCATGGCGGACCCTGAGCTAGCTGTAGAGGTAATGGAAACCATGGCCTCCTTGGCCAAAACGGTGATCCAATATCACCAAGGCTTTCTCCAGGCGTACCTTCAGCAGCACTCTCTGCGCTATTCTTATTGGCGGGAAAGCATAGTGCGTTCCTGGAGGCCATGGTACCGACAATGCATCGCAAACTTCTGCACCTTTGTCTCCACAATTGAAAAATATCTTTTTAACTTGGTGTTCTCTGCAGTAGCAAACAAATCTACCTGTAAAGGCTGAAAATTGTTGTTTATCTCCTGGAAAACCTCTAGATTGAGAGACCACTCTCCTGGATGTAGGTAATTTCTGCTCAAATAGTCCGCCCGTACATTTTGGACCCCCTTTAAGTGTACTGCAGAGATTGACTGTATATGCAGCTTGGCTCATTTGAACAAACGATCCGCCTCTGTTACCAGAGGCACCGAATGCAGCCCTCCTTGCTTGCATACATAGGCCTTGGCTGTCATGTTGTCCGTTAACACCTGCACATGACGGCCCTTGACCAGGCGCCCACACCTCTGAAGTGCTAGGCAAATCGCCTTCAGCTCCAAAAGGTTGATATTGCAATGCCTGTCCCTGGTAGTCCAACGGCCCTGCACTGCCAGACCTGCACAATGGGCTCCCCAGCCATATAGGCTGACATCCGTTTGTTATATGTACGACGTTTTGTATCTGAAAAGGAATGCCCGCACGACATTCCTGCTTTCTAGCCACCATCACATGCCAGTCCGAATCTGCTGAGGCACCTCCACTTTGTAATGCTGTCTGTTTGCGATGGCCGACTGATGCTTCATCAGCAATCTCTGTAGAGGTTTAAAATGAAAACTGGCCCATTGAATCAATTGTGTTGTTGATACCAATGTGCCCAGTACTTTTGCCAACTGCATTACATCCAGAGAACTGTTTTTTGTTATATCCGAGCTGCTTGTTGTACCTTTTCCAATCTCTCCGAAGACAGGTACAACCTTTCTCCTTGTATCTTTTCGGGCCCCCAAATGTATTAATTCCGTTGTTGGGGTGAGCACACTCTTTTCGATGTTGAGTAAGAAGCTGTAATCTGACAGTACCTGAATTGTCATCTCTAAATCCTGTTTTAGCTTGGACTCTGACCGTGCTTTCAGCAGAATGTCGTCCAGGTATGGATACAGCTGCACTCCTTATACCCTCAGGAATGCTATTAGGGGAACTAAGACCTTTGTGAAAACTCTTGGTGCCAACGCCAGGTCAAACGGCAATGCCTTGAACTGGTAATGGTCGTTCCAGTAATTGAACCTCAGGTATCTTCTGTCGTTGGGGCACATGGGAATGTGGAGATATGCTTCTTTTAAGTCTATCGATGCCAAATAGTCCCCAACTTCCAAATTTTCCTTGATTGTTCTTAATGTTTACATTTTGAATTTTTTGTACTCCACAAACTTGTTTAGGTACCTGAGATTCAATACTGGTCTGTGTTTCCCGTTTGGCTTGGGCACAACGAAGAACACTGAGTACTCTCCTTTCCCTCTTTGGTTTTCTGGTACCTTTTATATGGCTCCTATGTCCAAAAGGTGCATAATTTCTTTTAATACTACCCTGTGTTTGTCCTGATCCTTTGATACTAGGGAAAAAAAAAAATCTGTCTTTGGGGGCAGTGTGGAAAAATATTTTGTATCCCTGGGTTACCACACCTAATACCCACTGGCCCGATGTTACCTTTGACCACCTGTCCCCGAAAGACAGAAGTCTTCCCCCAACTTTCAATTGCTGGTAGTCAGTATCGCTGTTTACCTCGCTTTGGGTTCGCCCCAAGCTTTCCTTGACCTTGCCTGTTGCTTTGATACTGCCTCGTAAACTGTGACCTTGGTCTGTTCCATTGAAACCTGCCTGCTCTGTACTTGAAACTCCTTCTCGCATATCCGTAAGCTCTTCCTCCTCGAAAGGAGTAGTTTGAGCTCCTGTAGCCTCTCCTATCCCCTTTCCTTTTTTGTAGGGTCGGCATAACCTGCTTTTTTTCTTTAATCTCCACCAAGATGTTTTCCAACGCCTTAGCACCAAATAGCAGATCTCCTTGATACGGACGTATGCCAAATTACTGTGGGACTTCTGATCCGCTTCCCAATGTCTTAGCCACAAGGAGCGTTCGCCACCATTATCAAATTCACGTTCCTTGCAGCATATACCGTCGCATCCAAACCTGCATCTGCAATATACCTGAGAACTTTCTGTACTCGCTCCACTGCCTTTGTTAACTCATTCACTGAACAGTCCTGGGTCTCAAGATGTCCTGCAACCACAGCACTGCTGCCCTGGCAAACATTGAAGCGGCTGTTGAAGCTCTAACTATTGCCGAGGCCGCCTCATGAGCCTTCCTCAGGCAAGATTCTGCCCTGCGCTTGTCCATTTCTTTAAGTTGTGTGTCTCCCTCCCTGGGAACAATCGCACCAGACACCAATCCTACAATAGGAGCGTCCACAGGAGGCACCTTTAGCAACTTCACATCCTCTTCCTGGAAGGCGTATAACTTATTATTATATGACAAATTCTTTTTTGCATTCCCTTGATTGTTCCACTCTGCCGTAATTACATCTCTGAACAAATCTGGCAGAGGGAACTCCATGCTCCTAGACTCCTTCTTCCTTATTACTGATGGTAGTCTACCTTCCTTACTTGTCTAGTCCTTGTCCTCCTTATCACCCTCCAGGCCTAATGTTTGAAGCACCCTTCTTAACATGCTTCTAAAGGATTCAGGATCAAACATCCTGTCTGACTCCATCTGCTCATCGTCAACATCAGAATATAGATCGCCAGATTCCCCTAATTCTCCTATCTCTTCCTCCTCTATTTCCTCATAGTGAGAACGTTAATCTCAGAAATGTTTGCGTGGACCTCTGCTGACTGCGAGGAATGTGCTCTGTTCATTGCATAATTTCCTCTGGAGTAGGTCTGCTTCTCCTTTGTGCCTTTTTTTGATCCATTCCCATATTCCATTCTCCTTTTGTTTACCTGATGTTCTAATTGTTCATCATCCCCTCCATTTTCCTCATAGTTATAATTCCTTTGAATGCGAGTTCTTTGTGATGGCTCATCTCGCTGCTGTAAAGCACTGTTTGCTCTTTGCCTTGCCAAACGATCATTTAAATCATTTGGGTCCGTATTATGTGGCCGAATTTGTGGCACTAAAATTTCTTGAAGCTGTGAAGCCACAGCCTCTTTAATCATCATTTGTATTTCAGTGCGGAAATTCTCATTTGCACATGGCCTGTAACTTACTTGGCCGCCCCAGCATACCTGTTCAGGATCACGCTGTGGTTCTGGCCTTCGCTGTGCTGCGTTCATCAGCCATCCTTCCATAAAGCGCCGCATCTCTGTACTCCAGGGACCATACTCAGCCGCTTAGGCGGTCTGATCAGTCCCCATGTAATCGCCATTACAGACGTGGAAGCCCTGCGTGACTCCACAGTCACTGTTGTATTAGGCCTCTTGGTGTTGTGCGCATGTGTCTCCACACCTAAGATGGCTCCCGCAGCCTTTGAAGGAGTGGCTGACTTCAGCCACCATTTTGGAATTCTTATTTCCAAGATGGCGCCCGGAATCCTCGAATGTAAGTGTCTTCGTACCTACATGCCCTTTAGCTACCTTTTTTACCACTTCTTTCTCCTTGGCTTTAGCCTTCTTGTCACCTTTCTTATCTGAAGAGTGTTTTCCCCTGGGTTTGTTACTCTTTGCTGGTTTTGAATCATCCGTCTCACTCTCACTTGAGGAGAGGAAAATTCTTTGTAGCTCAGCAGCGTGCTTCTCCTCTGAGACTCGCTGCGCTTTCATTTGTGTCATGGCCATGGCCACCTCATCCGAAGCCTGCCTTGCGGTGGTCTTCTGGACGGAACCCCGCTTCGTAGTGACGGAGCCCAGCTCTGTGGTGCTTCGGATCACTTCATCTGCCATAATTTGTTTTGCGAATGCAGTTCCTCCTCCTAACTCCTTTTTGTTCTGTTCTGCTTATTCTTTCTACCTTATTTGTGGGAGAGGGATTGTAATGGTCCTACTGCTACGCAGGAGGGAAAGAAAACTGAAGGGAGAGGGACAGGGAGTTGGTTTAACGGATTTGAAGACAAGCTCGAGAACAACTCCTGCGTCAGCTGGCGCGAGGATCAACCCCAGGCGTTGTGGATTGATCCCCCTGTCAGTCCGAGAATGGCTATGTATCTCAGTGGGTTGAGCCTTGCCTGTCCACATGCTCATTTCCTAATGAAAGTTGACCCTGGTGACTGGACACAATGTATTTGTAACTATTGCACTTCATCTGTTGCAGTCACGCAGAACAGAATGTGGAAAGGGGAAACCTTCTTCCCCAGTGCACACCCATCTGGTCCCCAAACTTGCTTTCAATGGTCTGGGAAACCCTTCAGAGACAGTTTTCAGGAAACAAAGAAGGCTGAGATGAGAGTGGAAGGGAGTGAGGAAAATTCTATCACATACACGCTGTCTATTGGATACCAGTGTAATGTTGGACGTAGGTCATTATGAGCCAGGTAGACAGATTTATTGGAAGAGAAGGCACCAGAATAGATACATACGATGTCTCTTATTATAGAAAAGAGCATCCCCAAACAAAGCATCCTCCTCCTATAATGGCCCTTGCTCATAAATTGTGAAAGGTTGTATCCACACTGTCCTCCTTTGTTACCACTTTAACTGCCATGACTATCTCCTATGGAATTCTGAGATTTGTGCGAGACAGCTCTCATGTTGT
The DNA here is from genome assembly GCA_948472985.1 of Iguana delicatissima. Classification (NCBI taxonomy): domain Eukaryota; kingdom Metazoa; phylum Chordata; class Lepidosauria; order Squamata; family Iguanidae; genus Iguana; species Iguana delicatissima. Next base: position 1,869,491 of record CAOKZL010000223.1, read on the forward strand.
AGTTCAAGGAGGTCTAAGTATCTCCTCAAACTATAAATCTCAGGATTCCATAGGAAGAAGCCATAATACTTAAAGTAATATCAAATTGCTGTAATTGTGCAGTGTGGATATTCTTAGTGACTTCTTGCTTGTGTTCTATATAGCCATTCTTTTGATGGTCATTTCATTCAAACCAGTTGACGGCCTCTGTATCAGTGGGGTGGTAAATCAGAACCAGGTTTTAGCCTAAGCACTAAGGTGCTGAAACTGTTTTACAAATTAAGTCTGGCACCTTGGATAGCTCCTTTAAAATCCAGACTAAAACCAAGCATGAATTTGCCACTCCCACTGACATCAAAGTTACTAGTCTCCACTGATTCAATTTGAGCACACTAAGAAAATGGGCTGAGTAAAGCTATGCCCAGTTCTGCCTGTGGTAAAGCAGTCATGTGAGTGATTTACCATGTGCCCAAATCAGGACTCAGCTTCAGATTTACCATATAACTATTCAGTTTACTTTGGGCACTGTTACAGTGGTATAGTAGATATGATCTCAGCCTCCACACCTAACCCAGAGTAATCCCAGTGCTTTAGTTTCCCTTTTTGTGCTTAGCTGCCTAGTTCTGTGCCTAGAGCAGTAGAATGCTCTGGTGGCTCACTGTTGTGTTTTATTATTGGCTTCAGCAGCTCACTTGACCCATGCAGTGGCCACTCGATAGCCAAACTGTATCGATGTTGCTTTATATGGGGATGGGTCCATGCACACACCTTGCCATGCCAGAATGGCAAAGAGAATGGCAAAGGCTTTTTTTCTCATGCTCCCCCGGATAGTTTTTTTTTTAAGGTTTGCAGAAGCACGAAGAAAATCTAATCCATGAAGTAAGCCCCTGAAAATGTATAGGTAACAATGTAAAATTTTCTCAGTATAGCTTCTGCTTTTACTGTACACAACCCGGAGATCCTGAGATATAGCTCCAGAAATAATAAAAAATTGTTATTACTTATATGTTAAGTCCCTCACTTGTGCCTGCAAAGCAGAGTTTTAACAATGGCTCACAAACTATGAGTTCACACCACCAGCACACCCAAATAATGTGTTGAGTGTAGCCCGGTATCCGACCCAGATGATTTATGATACTATAATGACTGCAAGGTCAGAAGGCCAACTCTACCCTGATTTGCTGTTTGAATGATTGTAGGGTCAACAAAACTCCCATTACAAGTGAAAATTGGTAACAGTTGTGTGCACATACTGTTTCTGAATACACAAAGCTATGTCCTTCTAGAATCTTACTGTGAACTGTGATTTCCACTTATAACTAAATCATCTTCACCAAATGTTTTGTGTCAAATAATGATATGCAAATTCAACAAGGATGGCATTGTTTGACACATTTTCCCAGTGGTGTGTATGTATGCGCCTTCAAGTTGCCTGTCAACTTATGGCAACCCCAATAATTTAACAGGGCTTGCTTAGGCACGGAATATTCAGAGGTGGTTTTGCCAGTTCCCTCCTCTGAAATATAGCCTACTGCACTTGGTATTTGTTGACAGTCTCCCAGTCAGTGTGAAATGTTGCTCATTCCTGTGGATTATGCACACATGCTTGAGAATACTAATTTTATGGACATCAAGTATCATCAGAGATGTGCATGCAGTATTTCTTCCATTACCCCCATATTTTAGTTATGGGACATGTAGTAGGAGTTAAGTAGCAGCTTGCTTGTAACAAAGTATGAGAACCAGAGACTGTTAGATAAACAAAGCTAGGAATGTAGTGATAAGCACTGCCAGGATAAACCAGAACTCCAAGGTCTCTTGTGGGTGTGATGAGAAACTCTTTGCCTTTTATGTTTTGAATTTTGCTAATTGTCTCCAATTCACTCATTGAAGTCCCGTACTATGTATCACGCTCCTAATAAATAGTGTTTATGCACTATTATATTTGTGTGTGTGAATTCGGTTCCTGACAACTTTAGCAACAGTGATGAACGGAATGAAGCAGACTCGCTTCTAAATGACACAAACACTTGGGTATTAGAATTCAACTTTATTTCAATTTACACGAACACTAAAAAATGCAGTTAAGAGAATAATATTGCTGAAATATTGGGCTAAAGAGCCAGTTGGGCTTTGCACCTGCTGTGGTGGCTAGTACCCAGAAAATGATGGTATACCGAGGCTCTGCCTTTCAACAATGTCTACTCAATGAACACACTCAGCATTTCTCCCACATGCCCCCATACCGCTCCCTTGTGCTTTCCCATCCCAAACTTTAGCTACTTTTCTGTCATCCTTCCACAATGCTCCCTTGTTACGTTTTATGGAAGTACCTTGCCCATGGCTTCCACCTAGCAGAGGAATGAAATTAGAAAGTAGAGCTGCCTCATTCCACTAAGCCAAGGAGAGGGAGCGACTGTACTTTGCAGCTATTTGTTTCTTTGCCGTGCTCAGCCATAGCCACGCCCTCAGTTAGGCAGTTTCTCCCTCACTTCTAACAAAAAACAGGGAGAAGAAAGCTCCAGCTCACCCATTTCCCCTCTTATAGAGAAAAAGAATCATAGCCAAGCACAAAAGGGCCATGCTTATACGGCCTGACTAGACAATAGTTTTATTTTACTTCTAGTGAGGAGGAGAACTGGTGCTAGGCACTTTAAAGATTTAGGGCCCAGGCCAAAAGGACTCAAATTTGCACAGAGTTGGCTTATATTAACATGGAGGGGAATTTAGCCATTATTGGACATTATTTAAAATTTCACAAAAGGCAATTCCACCTAATTAGCTTCTCATCCAAATCTCCTGAAATAAAACACGTTAAAATTTCTCTGCACCTCCCCTAGACCATCCCAAAATTGCCCCCAGGTGGTATTTAGACTGAGAAACCAAGCTTCCACTGGCACCAGCAGGTGCTTGGGACTCTGGGGCATAAATTTAGAGACAGGCTGCCAAGGGTTCAGGCCTAACAATGCCCCTGGTGAGCTGGTTACAACTGTCCTCAAAGATTCACCATGGTGCCCCAATATCAATGTGGTTTGTACAGTAATAATAATGGACATGATCAGCACAAGGGAGGAGTTCATTCACCTATCACCAAGACCATTCTCAAGGGCCCTAAAATTTTCCAAGAGGATAAGAGTCTTCAATAAAATATGCCTATTACTGAAGAACAACAGTGCAAGGAATTGTATTAAACTGCATTCATACTGTCATCAAGAGAATAAGCCACATCAATATTCACCATTATATTGTTTTTATCCAGTCTGTTTTTCCAACACACAGAATTATGTTAAATAATCCTGTAAGTGAGGTATGATTCCATATAATTTTGTCATATACTATTTACTGCTGATTCAGCTTTAACATGCAGTGTACACAACTGGTAAAAGGATTTTTTTTTCAAAGAAAGGCTTAGATGGTTTCATAATATGCAGTGCAATGTGGTTAGGTCAGGCAATGCCAAACTCATGGCAGTACCAAATAAGCAATGATGTTATTAATGCACTACTTCTAGAAGAGTTTTATAACAATTCTTGACAGAAGTCCTTCATTAATATTTCAAAACAATATGGAAAAATGGTATACATCACTAAAATATAGATTAAGAGAGCTACCTTGAAAATAAAAAAATGCTGAACATGACACAGTTCATGAAGGGCTCAGACTTTGGCCTAGAAATGATCTCTCAAGAGGAAAAAAATATTTCAGACTTTTTTTCATGGGTTATATAAAATTGTTTAAAAATGAGCATTGTGTGCAAATGTTTTAAAACAAACAGTGTTATAAAAACATTCCTAAAAATGTACCAAGCTGAAAAGAAAAGATGATTTACAAATATTTGTATTGTGATGCCTAGTCATCATCAGAATCTGAATCATATTTTTTCCCTCTGATAGATTTCTTATCAAGCTTTGTGAAAGTGGCTCCAAACTTCTTTTGGCTCTGGAAAGGAGGATCCATTAGGTTGCCACTGAAAAAGAAAACAAGGATGTTAATACAAGAACTTCCTTGAGATGACAACTGCCTGAAGTGTTAGCTTAGCATGTTACAGTGGTCAGTGTGTTGGACAAGGTCACAGCAGTCCAAATCCCCACTTAGCCGTGAAGCTGACTGAGTGACCTTGGATCAGTTCCCACCTCTTAGTCTAGCCTATCTCAAAGGGCAGTTGTGAGGATAAAAATGGGAAGGACTACCACCTACTCTGCTTTGAAAGTCTTGTAGTAAAGAAAGGATAAACATTTATCACATGAAATAAATCCAGCAAAATAACATCCAAAATGATTTTATTGTGGAGGAAGCTATGAGGCTGCACACCCATTTTTGCCACAGAAAGCAAAAACTCTGCTTCCTGAAATCCCCTTACTACACTGGGAACCATGGGTAACTTCAACTTCATATAAGTGTGCTCTATGAATTCTCAAAAATGTAGCTGACATATCAGTTAAACAGAACTAGAGCTAAACTACAATTTTTCTTATCCGCTTTGTAAATGGCACAAGATCTGTACAGTGTCCACCTAAAGTTCTTTCAAGTAGGTATTATTCTCCAGATGAAGTCTCTTATCAGAGACTGAATTCAAATCAACAATGCACACAGAGCACTCTTTTTCAGTACAGCTATCAGGGAGGTAAAAATGAACAATCTATTGCAGATTTACACCACTTCATTGGTTAAACAAGCTCCTTTTTTATCCTGTCAATTCACTTACTGTAATGATCCTTTGAATAATATTTCCTATTACTAACTTGATGGTAAAGAAAACTAACTTGATGGTAACTAACTTGATGGTAAAGTTGTTGGATGGGGGTAGTTATTATAATATTCCAAGCTCAGGTATCAAACTTCTTGGGAAGAGAATGTCTCTGATAACAAGGAAATCCACTAGCTAGCATTAGATTTGAAAAAAATAAATAAGAATCTACTAAAAAAAAATGACTACAGCATCTATTTAGGAGACACCTCTTTGAATGTCTACAAAGAAGGAAAGATAAAGAGTAACATCTTTATCAGAGTAAGTTTCTTTCACCAAGCTGAGCAGTGTACAGAATAAGAATTGCTTTCATCAGTCTAACAAACTGAACTGATATTCAATATCTGGAATGAGTTTTCACAGCCTTGTAAGAAAGAAGACTCCCTTCCTTATTTTCTATGTCCTTACAATAAATATTTGAACATTTTGAATTGGCTTTTGAAAAAAAAAAGTTACCTATAATTGATGATATCTGCACAACCTAATCTCCATTCTAAGGTCTCTGTGGTGAAATCATCTGTATTGCCAAGATCAGAGAAACCAACCACATAATCCTGTGTTTTTCCATCTTTTACAAGCGCAAGTGTGGGAATTACTTTGATGCGAAGTCTCTCACACAGAAATGGAGATTTTTCAGCATTTAACTTGATAAACTTGGTTTCAATGTGCTTTTTTGCAAGTATCGTTAAGTGTTTGTCAAATATTAAGCATCTGAGAAAAAGAAAAAAAAGTCAAATGCTACACAATGATGAAATTAGATGTGAAGTCTCATTTTGCTTCCTGGAAAAAACAAAACAAAACACCCATAACAAAATTTAACTTGTTAAATTTGTTTTACTAATGGTAACATGCAAACTTTAAAGTCAAACACACATCAGTAATCAAATATTTAATTAAAATGTAGATTTACTAGCTGTCCAGTTCCTCTCTCCTTGATGCTATGGAATGGAGATAGTAATGACAAATATTTAAAGTATTAAGCCATTCAACCATTGTCCTTGAGATATTAAAAAACTGTGGTTATAATGTTGCACTTGATTTTCTGCACTTAAAATTCTACTGAATTCATTAAAAATGTGGTCGCAATTCTATGCATGCCTATCAGAAGGAAAACCCCAGATTTAAAAAAATGGAACTAATTAACCAAACCTCATAACTTTAATTTTAATCCAAGAGACTAAAAGGTTCTCATTTGGTACACAAAAGATTAATTAGCATGTATGTATCTTATAAATGGGCAGATATTCAAATTAAGAGATTCAATTACTAGCAAAAAATGCACTAGATCAGATAATTAAACCTAAGAAAATGCGATTTCTTCAATGGCTGATCTCATTTAGCAATTATTTTCTACTATATAAACCCACGAAGAGCATACTATACCTGAAAGTTGTATCTCTGTAAAAGTGGCAGACCACATTTTTGCTTCCTTTCACTTCTTGAAAAAACTCTCTCTCACTGGGAATTTCCCGGTATTCTCCATGTCCTTTCGAAAGCCACTCCTATTTAATACAAGAGGTTAGCATAAAATTTCTAGGCATTATTTATGCCACGAGATAGAAAGCATCCCCCGAACATATAAGTTAATTGTACTTATAATTGTGCTGACTTTTATGAAGTAATCTTCTAGTGCCAACATGTGTATTTCCTTGGCAGTTTAGACTCACTTCACTCAATGAGCTTTACTTCCAAGAAAGAGTGTGAAGGATTTTTAATCATCACCTATTGTTTACACCAGATATAAAAATGCCTCACTTTTTCATCTTTTTTTGTATCAGTGGGCAATTCACCTGTAGTGCAGGAAATGTCAGCTTTCAATCTAATACTGCTATACTGTTTCAAGAAACTTTTCACATCTCTCTTTTTGAAAGACACACCCACTGGTTTCAGTCACCAGTTACTGAATCAGGGAAGGTAACCATGCTGGTGTGTTGCAGCAGAAAGCAACATGGGGTTTTGTGGTACCCTATATACTAAGAAGATGCATTTGATAAAAGAGGGTGGAATCTTTAAAATTTTTCTACAACAACAACAGAGAATGTCTGTTTATGGCAGCCATAACTTACCTGGAGATCAAATAAATTTAGGTTTTAGCCCAGGGGTCAGAATCTTGTGATCATCTAGAGTTTGTTGGACTGGAACTGCCAACAACCCCAACTATGGACTATGTTGACTACATCTGCTGGGAATCATAGGTCAGCAACATGTGAAAGACCACAGGATTGCCACTTTTGCTTTAGCCTTTAAGTACTATACCTATTTGTTGTTGTTCCCCGTAAGATAGCCTTGGATGGTACCTAACAAGTTTCAAATTTCTGGATAAAACTTTCATAATACTTAGTCCTCAGGTGTAGATCTCATGCCTTCTTTTACTGAGTTTTAGAGGTGTTCCATATTTGGACTTTTTTCCAAGTACACTCCCTCCCCCCTTTCATGAGAGTTTGGGGTGTAGAACCTTTGTGAAAGTGGAAAAACTGCAAATAACTCCCCTCCCATTCTCTTCCAGGACTCCTCTTTGCATTCCCTTGCTCTTTGCCCTGGCATGTGTTCCTTCCTCATTCCCAGGCAAAAGGCAAGGGAACGGAAGGGGGAGCACCGCATGAAGAGAAGGAAGGCACATCTCATTCCCTTGCCTTTTGCCTTGGTGTGCCTTCTCTGCCTGGGCAAGAGGCAAGGGAATGGGAAGAGGAGCACCACACACAGGGAAGGGAGGACACAGAGAAGGAAGGCATGTGTGCCTGGGCAAAAGGCAAGGGATCGGGGACGCAGGGGGAAGGCATGTGCACGCTTCCTGAATAACCAAATTCACAAAGGTCAAACCCATCAACATGGAAGCACTATAATGACTCATACATACCAAAATCTAGCATTCTCTATCACACAAAAATCACTAATAATGTTGATGCCACTTTCAATCATTTTCTTGAAATCCTGGTTTGGCATTTAAACCTATTTTCCAACTAATTATTTGGAAAAAACTGGAAAGACAGCTTTGGCTTCAGCAGCTTACCAGGAACTGTTCAAAGCCTGAAGTGCCTAACAACAGAACTACACACTTCAATAAGCTATGCACAATAGTGGCTAATAGGCATATTCCATGCATGTTAATTCAGGATGAAGTCCCATTGAGATTAGTGGGGCTTCCTTATAAATAACTGAGTTGCAGTTGCATTCAACTGAACAGTATTAAGAAGCCTCAGAGTAAATAATCAAAGCTTCACTCCTAAACACATCTACATGGGAGAACGCCCACTGAGTTCAGTAGAATTTATTTCTTAGCAAGCACCAATAGAGCCAAACTCCATGAGTGCAAAAGAACAAAAGTAGGATATCAGATAATCCTTTTATCAAGAATCTTAAGATTATGGCCCTCCTGACATTTTGGACAGCAACTTCCACAGTCTTCACCATTGGTCCTGCTGGGCAGAGCAGGGGCTGATGGGATTTATAGGCCAAGACATTTGATTGTCCAACCCTGACTTTAAATATAGTATTGTGGTTTAAAGAATGATTACTTGTTTCTGTTGCTGGGCTTTTTTCAGCGCTTCAAGCCTTCTTTGCTTTAAGATTTCCAGTTCATCTTCATCCACGTGATCAAGTTTTTGTATCTCAGCATCCAGTTGTTCTTCTACAATCTTTGCTGTTTGAAGCATCTGAGCTTCCAGAGCTTTTGAAAACATGTCAGCAGCCATTTCTCCTCTATATAAACAGCAGAACCATTAAATCTGAAAGTAGCACAGGATTTTAAATCAGAGATAGACACCATATAATGGTATTTATTAGATCTGCATTGGCATTCACTGATGAGCTAGAGATGGAGTCTTTGGAGATATAAATTAATTCAGCTCTACAATTTTTTATCTTGGAAACTTGACTATACCAGTCTCCGCTATGTTAAATAACAGTAATTTCTCAGGAAGAGGTAAAAGCCCATTTTTCATTGGTCAATTAGTTGAGAAACTCTAAGGAAAGGGTATTATTAGAGGTTCAGGAGACCAATGTGCCTAGCCCTCTTTTATGATTAGTTAGCAGAAGTGCACATAATTTCTTAGAGGAACCTTGGTAAGCAGTGAACACCTATACAGTGGTCAGAATGGTATAATGGTTAGGGTATTATAATGGGACTCAGGAAATGCAGATCGTCACTGGGCCATGAAACATTACTTTCTCTCAGCTTCCTCCTTCTCAGAGCACTGCTGTAAAAAAAGAACAGTGAGACTGCCATACAGACCTTCCTTGAGCACACTGGAGGAAAGATGATACATGTAACTAATATATAAATGTAACTAACAAATGACTGAATAGATAGTCTGGCATCCTTTAATATCTAACTGAATTAGTGACATGCATATTACAGCAGCTACCATATTCAGAAGACACATTTTCTCCTATGTGACAGAGAAAAATGAATGAGTTTTAAAAGATGCTCTCTGATTACTATGGTTTTTGTTAAATATTTAGCTTAGAAATTGTTCACAAATATTTATACTACAAGGAGGGGAACAATAAGGTTCTTTTAATCTGCCCACCTCTTGGATGCCGACAATGCTCACCCAAGTTGCAGTTTAAGAGCAGGGGGGCTGGGAGGTATTTCCACCTAGTCTGTCTGGCTCTGCTACAATCTGCTATGGCTCCAGGAACTAACCACTCTTCAGAGGGAGAAAAAAGAGCAACACCCCTCCTGTCTCCCTCCTTTGACCTATTTGTACTTTAGTACTATTTTTTATATTGTTACTATTTTTTCTCTTAAATAACAAACAAAATCATTTAATGAGAGCCACCAAACTCCAACAAAGTATGCTTCTAATGATTTTTTCAAATCAGTAAGTGAGTAGCAAGATCCAAGATAAATATCCAAATAGCATGAAAATATTACTTTACTTTGAACCTGGAGTTAGGTACCAATGACAAGCTACACTGTTCAGAGGAATCTTGAATTAAGCAAAGCCGCTGCAGTCAATAACACTAACAAAGAAGACTCAAAGGAAAGGGTTACAACAACCTCGCCTCTTAGGGGTGTTCCCTGCCTGTAGAGAGGGCAGAAGCAAGGCATGGAATTAAGACATGGATTCTAATGGATTTTTACAGCACATGCCACCGAAACCGCCACCGTATCTATTTTTTTTTCAATGACAGGCACACAACTGAGCTGTTACTTGGCCATAGTCTGGGGTGGATGCTGTGCAAGCATCATCAAGATCCATGGCCCAGAACCATACTTCTGCACGAAGAGGGCCCCCAACTTCTCCTTTCTTCCCAACAGACTTGGCCTACTCCCCCCCCCCCAAGAGCCACACCCCGCTCAGAGAAGGACCACAGAAAGCCACACAAATCTGAACCCGAGTGAGAAGCTGGATCCGAACGCAGGTTAAAATACAGTTTATTCTGGACCACTCGGAAACCCACGACCAACAAACGGCGGGAGGCCAGCCCGATACTCACTGCAGAAGAAACAAACAGCAGAAAGGGAACGCCCCTCAGCGATGCGAACACGGGATGAATCGGCTTCGCTCCGGTTGCCCCCCCCCCACCGTGTGTATCCGCGCTGGCCCCTCTCGGGCGCGCCGCTTGCAAAGCGGACGGACCCCGCAAGCGGCTAAACGCCTCCAAGTCGGTCTTTGACGCGCCGTAAAGACGTTTCGTTGTTGACGCAGAAGTTACTCGTCAGACGCCTTGGCCTTTATGGCGCACGGGTGATCCAGGATCTCGCTTTGCGTTTTCTTTCAAGTTTTTTCCCCCAGCTCTTGGTTTAGTCAGGAAGCTGTTGTTACGGTAACGGTAGGGACCGGGGCCGTTTATTGAGGCAGGGCCGTAAGCCTTGCCGTTTCGATTTCCATGCGTGGATACTACATGAACCAGAATGCAATGCGCCAGGGAACCGCTCCAGGCGCTACCGTATCACGGCTGCGCTTATCCAGATCCCTCCCCGAAACTACAGCGGCCAGAATACTCTGCGCTTCCCGTTGACCGTGCGCTGCCGACTGAGGAGGTGTGTTCTTTTCGAGCAGGTTTGCTTTCTAGGAAGTAAATCCGATTGAACATTAGAGGCTCTGATTTATGTGTAAACCTGAAGATTAGTCATTTTATGGATCCGTGATTAGCCAGAACACTGAACACTGCAACTTCTTTCAGCACTATCGTATATTTTAATTAAAGCACCCCCTGTACACTAGTATGCGCTAGTTCTTCCTCAATATCGTCATTTGTCATTACTTTGCCAGCTCGGAACGTGTCCAGTGCAAGGAGTGTCAGACTTGTACATTTCTACACACCATTTCTCTCAGCACTTTCTGAAACCACAGGGGCTGTTCCCCGCCTTTTAAAGTTCCACTTTCTTTCCTAACTTTGCCTCAGGTTCTTTCCCTTTTCTGTATTTCCATCATGTTTTGGTTGCAGGTGCCTGAGGATCTCAAATCTAATTTCTCTGCTAATGCAAGGCTACACTGATTTCTAATTTAGGGGACGTCACGGGCCAGTTTAAGGCCATTTCCACCTTACACTGTTATAGTGCTATTATTCCACTTTCAAGCTTCTGTGGAATCCTGGGGTTTGGAGTTTGGGGGGGGGGCTTTAGAATTCTCAGCCAGAGAGCTCTTTAGGCCTCAGTAAACTACAAACCCCAGAATTCCACAGGAGGTTGACAGTGGAACAATAGTGCTGTAACAGTGTAGGGCGGAAGTGGCCCAAGTTCTATCCCTCCCATCGCTTGCTGTTCAATATTAACGTCGATTAAGGTGATCAAGTACTTTTCCTCTTCAAAATATTAGAAATGGGGCCCTCCAAGAAAGCAGAATGGTGGTAAATTCTGGACAGACAAATGACAGCACTTCTTCATAACTACAACAAGATGTGGTGACGGCCACTGCTTTATACAGCTTGATGGGGAGCGTAGCTAAATTCAGGAGGAAGACTATCAACGGCTAGTAGTCCTCACAACTACAGGGTGAGAAGCAGGATGCCTCTGGAGGACTTGGAACTCCATACGGTGTGCTATCCAACTTCGGACGTCATAGATCTGTGGGGATGCATCTCTTCCCAGTGAATGAGCTGGCTGGGAGGTAGCTTCCAATCCGGGAATATCTCAGGCCCACAGGCTCTCGCTCAGCCCCCCGGCGGCCGCCCAGCCTCGCCGCCCGCCCAAGACTCCCTTGGTTCTCTCGCCTCTCGCGCGCGGCTGTTCCCCAACGGAACGCGGCCCTTGCCGCTGCTGTTCCCCCTCCGGCCAGAGGGGGCGGCCTCCTCCGGCAGCAGGACGCCCCGCCCCGCCCCGCCCGCGCTCCCTCCGCGCGCCGCCGTGACCTCGTCGTCGTCGTCGTCGTCTCGCCCTGCTTCTTCCTTCTTCGCCGCCCCAGCGCCCTCCCATGCGCTCAGAGAGTCTCCGGCTCGCCGGGAGGGGGGAGGACGGGGCGCCTGCGCGCGTCAGCGGCCGCCGAGGGGAGCACCCGCATTGGCCTCTCACCGTATGTGCCCAGCGCGCGTGTGGATGTGGCTGGCCGGGCCCTGCGCGACGCGAGAGAGACTCGGGCCTCTGAGGGACGGTTGCGAGCCGAGGAGCCATGGGCAAGAAGCAGAAGAACAAGAGCGAGGACAGGTAGCCGCCGCCGCCGCCGCCGCCGCCGGGGGCCCGGCCGGCGTGTGTGTGTGTGTGTGTGTGTGGGGGGCGGGGGTGTAAGTGGGTTAGCCAAGGGAAGGAATGGGCCACTCCGGGCCGTGCGGGCGCCGGGAGGCGGGAGGGCTCCCCTCGCCCCGTCCGCGCCCTTTTATTTTCAGAGGCGAAGTTGTATGTTTTGAGGCGGCGACGCGTAGCTCTGAGGCGCCCGGTGCCCTGCGCGGGACAGCCCCGGCGGCGGCAGCCCCCGCTCGCTCTCGTGCCTCGTCGTCGGGGTGTGGGAGAGGGCGAGCGAGCGAGCGAGCGAGGCTCCCTCCCCCCCAGGCTGCGAGGGGGCTGTCGGGGAGGCCGCGGGGGCTTCCCAAACGCTCTCGCGTTGACCTCTGCGGGGGCTGGCGGTCAGGGAGGGACGGGCGTTCGGCGTGCCTGGTTCACTACGACGCCCGGTGAAGGAACAGGTTTCTCAGAATGACGCTGAGGTGCGTGCGGCTTCCTTACGCGCAACCTTAACGAAGCCTTCAGGGGCCGTTTCCGCACCAGACTGCTACAGCGCTATTATTCCACTTTCAACATCCTATGGAATCCTGGGGTTTGCAGTTTAGGGAGGGACCGGCCCCTCCCTGAACTGCAAACCCCAGGATTCCGTAGGATGTTGAAAGTGGAATAATAGCACTATAACAGTCTAGTGTGGAAATGGCCTCAGTCGAGTTAAGGGGACCGAAGCAATTTAAATGTCTCACCAAATCCATGAGCTGTCTCCGTTGCAAAAGAAGCGGAGTCCCAGCTTTGCAAAGAGGGTCGAGAGTAGATGGATGAGGCCTTTAGGAAAACTGAGGACTCCTGTTAAGCTCCATCACTCCATTCTTAATGGCCAGTTTGCAGAACATGTTGTGGAAGACAATCACAATTGACTCTAGAGAAATCTCACTGTGATGCCCTTTTAAGGCTATACACATAGAAATATGATTCCACATTAACTACTGTAGTTTAAGCCCTTGGAATCCTGAGATTTGCTGTTTAGAAAAGTATTTTTAATTCTCACCTGAATACTTTTGTTGCTTCACCAAATACAGAGCACTTGATGTAGACTTGCAGCATTATATTTGTGTAGTGAGAACAGGCCCAGGTTTCTTTGATGTGGCCACATACATTATGTTTTTGGGACATTTCTGACTGAAAAGCTGCCTTGTACAGGGCTGCATAGGATGGTGGTGATAGCTGAAGCGGCTTGCTTCAGGCCCTGCAGAGCTCCTCTGCTGCAGGTGCTGCCTGTATTGCATTAGTCTCGCTCTCTTGCTCTGTCACAGCTGCCCCACAAGCCCAGGCTCTGTATGGTTGATAGAAATACATTAGTATTCAAAGTTAGAGGTAAGATTGTGGGGACTAAAATATCCATCCATCACTTTATCTATACTTCACCTTTTCCAAAGACTGGGGTTTGGAGTAGTTTACAAAAGACAGAAAATTATAGTAAAAATACATATAGTTAAAAACATACAGACGTTGCAATTAAAACAGTATTTAATTAACCAGTAGAATTAAAACCATTTAAAACAAAGATTAAAAACAATATGGCACCATAAAAAGCCCTTAATAGAAAGATTGTCATGTGCTGTCAAAAGGATGGCAAGGAAGGCAAAGGAGGAGTCATCCTAACCTCTCTGAAGGAATTCGAAAGTCTAGGAGCAGCTACAGAGAAGGGCCTCTCTTGCTTTCCCACCAAATGTGTCTGTGAGGGTGGTAAGATAAATATCTCTCCTCAAGATCTTAGAGCTTGGCTTGGCTCATATGGGAAGATATGGTCCTTCAGATAGCCTGGACCAGAGCCATATAACAAGCCAGCAGTCTGTTGGTCAGGATAAGTACCCCAGTGAGGGTGACAGTAGGGAGCATGGATCTGAAAACTGATAGGCGGGCTGATGTTCGTGAGTCATTGTGGTGGGGAAGTTGAGGGAATGGAAGGGACTATATGTTAGGTGTCCAAAGTAGAGAGCAGCCTGTCTGCTCCAAATGTGTTGAGCTTCAGTTTTCAACGTCTTGTGACATGTTCATGTTTGAGGATGGTGGGGTTTGTAGTCCAGTGTGTTGGTGGGTTAGATTGCAGATGGCTGATGTAGACACAGACTGTGATAGAGCAGCACCTTATATTTTACAAGCAACTAATGGATGCCTTGAAGTTTCCACTTTGTCAATTTGATGCTCAGAAAAAAAATATTTTGGGGGGTTGGGGGCAGGAGATGACATTGGGAACTGAAATTCAGACCATTTTTTTTATCATACCTAGATTTCACCTAGTGATTTAAGAGTGTGGCATTACTATTTAAAAAAAAGCAAAAGAATCCAGTTGCACCTTTGAGACTCATTGGGATGAAGAAATTTCCAGTATTTGCAACTTGTTTGAAAGGTGAACTAACTGCCATTCTTGGAGGCCTCCAGAAAAGGAAATTCACCTCTTTAGTCCAGAAAAGGCGCACTTTGGGAAGCCTGGGATGAGGGGTTGAAGTTCAAAAAACAGCTTTGGGGGCTTCGTGGTTCCAGGGCTACACTTTGTCCAATCCTAGTTTATGGCTTGACAACAAATCAAGGTCGTATTATTTGGATACAGAAACAACATATAAAGTGATTGTTATCATCCTGAAAGTTGGTTTTCAAGAGGAAAAAAAAGAGTTTAAACTATAAATAGTATCAAAATAATAAATACCAAACTAATAAAAAGTATTTTAAAACAGGATATCACAGTGTTAAGGATTAGAAATAAGTGTCAACAGTGGTGCAGACTTTAAACATACAAACTCTGATGTGTAGTTGTTGTTACTGACATCATTGTCTGTGCGTGACAAACACTCACTTGGTTCATCATTGTATTAATCAATGAAGCACTGAGCTGATGGATGGGACACAGAAAGAATGCATGGGACAGAATGTAGACTAGATCCTGTATTAAGACATACTGTGTCTTAAGATATAATGACAGCATCATGTTTGGACAGGAAGACCAGAGACTTGTTTCTTTTAGCAATCCAGGAAAGAGCAAGGGAAACTTTTCAAACTACCATCTGTGAGAACCTTTGCAGTGGAAGACTTCCAGGTGCTCTCACCGCTTCTTCGCTAACAGATAATGTTTTGCTTTTCCCTTCGGTCTTCTTGTGTTGCACTTGTTTAGCCAATTAAGTTTTTTTATACTGTGGGGATGTGGACAAAGCTGAATTAAAGCAACTTGGAGGGAACTAGTTTCTTAATTGGAGAGGTAGTAATGTTCATTATGAGCTGATGTCAGTCTGACAGCCAGCAATGAAAAAAACAGCCCCAGCTGATTAGCCATCAGGCAGTTTACCATGCACTGTTCTTGGCCAAGGCCTTCCTAGATGACACTGATTATTTGATTTGTATCAGTGTGGTTTCCAGCTTGGTATGGGAGTATTATCTACTTATCTGATACTCATAAGAGGAAGTAGGTGGGATGATGTTTTTGATATCATCTGCCATGATACTTTTTAGATGGCTTGCTGGAATGGACATGGTATTATGTTGGTTCCAGTCATTTGTACTAAAAAAATATTAAAGGTAGTGCTGGAAAATTTCTGCTCTACCTCATAGTTGCTGGCTTACAGATGCTGTCAAAGTCTTTTTTGTATCCCATGCTATTAAACAGCCACATGAAAAACCTGGATGACATTATGTGAGAATTTGGGGTGTGGGATCATTAGTGTATTGATAATGCCAGTTCTCCTTCTCCGTTTCATGTGGCCCAGGTCCGGTGTCATCAGTGACTGAAGCTCAGAGTAGATGTCTGGGATTAATGATAAAATCGATGAGAATATATAGAATAAAGCCAGCCAAGATGGTGCTTTGGGGGATTTGATAATTGGGGTGGAGGGAAAGGGGGAATATTCTATTGCTTTAGAAGTGGCCACGCATTATACTCAAAGATCAGGTCTGAATCGCTCCTGAACCAGGTCTGGTGCTCAGCTCATGGAGTGGCAGTGGTCGTGAGTGCTTTTAGCAACTTAAACTGGTATCCTCCCTTGAACAAGGAATAATTGGCTATTCTTGTTGATTCTGAAGTGCAGGTATGGATAAGCTTTTACCCAAGGGCTTTGTGCAAGTTTAATTTAGTGCAGGTGTGGGAGTCTAGTACAGCCATTCTCAGTTTTTTCTTTTTTTCTTTTTTTGCCATTGCTCTCTTTGGAGCTCTTCTGAGGTTCAGGGCCCCCTTGTCAAACAGGGATAACACTAACTGACAGAAAATCATTTATTATCGAACACCAAGAAGACTTGAACATTCCAGCTTAGTGGGCAAAAGATAAGAAAGGACTGTGTGAAAGTAAACATCTATCAAGCTGAATATCCTTGAGCTTAGCTTGCTGCTTTTCTGCAGGTTTCATGATACCAGGCTCCAAATTAGACATAACCCTTGGGGCACCCCTTCTCACAGTTTTCAGTCTATGATTCCCTTTAAATGTGCCAGGGCCCATGTTGAAAATGGTTGGTCTAGCAGAAGTAAAAGAGCGTAGAAGAAGAGAAACAGGCTGGAAAGGCAGGATAGAAAAGGGAGGGACATAATAGTAAATAGCTTGCAACATATTATCTTACCCTCAAATGGTTGTGACCTCCAACACAAAAAAGGTTGTTCAGTCCTGCTCTTGTGATTTCCAGACAGGAGTACTGCAATACTCTCCACATGCAGCTGCTTTTGGAAAGTGTTTGGAAACTACAAGGAACTTCCAGTTCAGATGGACCTATTCTGGCATTTCAGCATTTGCACTGGCTCTCAGTTAGTTTCTGAGCCCAGTTCACAGTGGTGGAATTGAATGAAATGTATGTCTAGGGCTGCTAGGGCTCGGGCTGCATTTCACAGACTGTCTAACTCCATAGAAAGCTGGCTGATACTTAGATCATTGTCAGAAACTCTTATGTAGATCCCGTTGTTGTCACATGGATCATGACAGAAAACAGGTCTTCTCATTGATCAAGGCTAGATTTGGGAATTTCATCCCTAGGAAATTATCTTTAAGTTGTTGAAGACAGGTGGGATAACATTCTTATTTGTAGAGTCTTTGGTAGTTATTTTTTGATGTCAGCTTACTTTTCCTTTATGTTTGCTTCTTTTACCTAGTTTTATTGTTGTTCCTTTGCTGATTAATATTGTGTTGCATTTCAGCTTTTTCTGTTGATGAACAGGTGATGCATATATGGTTTAAATAAATGCAGACAAAATTGGCAGTGTTGAACTAGCTATTTAAACAATAAATAATAACATTTTTCATTAGCATAATCAGCATAAGTCAATTTTAAATCAAAGGCTATGGGTTTAATGTTTGAAGATTTAGTTTGTTCCAGTCTTCTGAAGTCCATAGAGTAGTGTTTTTTTTGTAGAGTTCAGAAAACTGATTATTTTTATCTAAACTAAAGATATTTAAATTCAATATTATGTGCATTTTCAATCATGAAATGTTTTCTTTCATATGATAAAGAAAGTGGAAGAAATGGAGGAAATGAAAAAGCACATATTGTGTTGCACATTAATATACAAGCCACTATGTAGGAATAATGTACTTGACAAGCTCTTAGATTCTATTTCTGAACATTTAGGTTTTCAGTATTGTGTAGCATTTGAAAGTACGTTAACATCAAATTTAGTCTTTCCAGTTTTCCTGTTTTTCCATAGTAGGCCTCAGGAGAAAGAAGAAAAACAGACAAAATGTGTCCTTTCCATGCGTCGTCTTTGAAACGTCCCAGTTGTTTTTTTGTTGCCTTCACCTCTCTGGGGGGAAATAGGAGAAGCTTATTTTCTTGAAATGATATGCTGCAGTAGCAGTAATGAAAGCAGGCAAGAACAGCTATATCCTGTCTTACAACAATGGAAATTCTACAAAAGCATGTTATTTTATCACTGTGAGAAAATAATATTTGTTTTCTTGAGTTTATTAAATGTAAGAACCATGTTAATGCCCCTGACCATATTTATGAAGAACCCAGAAATCCTTGGTTAATTTCGGAATTTCTATTCTACAATCTTGATTTTATTAATTTTAATAGTTTGAAAAGCATGTATAAACATCCGCTTCCACATGTGAGAGGAGTTGTAATAACAGTCTTCACAGGTTCGTGTCCTTGGGGTTCTGTATTCCTTACTGTCATCTCCTGGAACTTTTGTATGGAACAGTAATCTAGAAAACTTTCCTAGTCAATGACTGGGGATGTATTTAGGGGTAGCCATAATGGTCACGCAGCAAAATACAATAAAATCCAGAATCTACAAAGCAGAGATACCTTTATTGGCCAACCAAAATGCACAAAATACATCAGGCAAGCTATGAAAGATTACATGACATATTTTGCACATTTTGGTTGGCCAATAAAGATCTCATTTTGTGTGTTCTGGTCAATGACTGTGGATATTATAAATGTGTTTGATCTCTCCTTCTTCCCTGTTAGTCAACTAAGGGAAAGAGGACTTCAGGAGCCTTAGCTTTATATTAGAGCGCTTGTTTTGAGTGGTGAATATTCCATTCAGTCTCTATTCAGTCTCTAAAATCTTCAGTGAAAAATATCAAGTAGGCAGTGATTGGAAAGACCTCTGCTTTTGCAAGGTTATTTTCAGACCACATGACACCTTGAATGCATCCCCTTTTACTGATTGAGGAAGCTAAGGAATTCCTAGGCCTATTTAGAATCTGGGTGGAAAACCTTCGGGAAATATTAGGAATCATCAGGTAGAGCTAGGAGAATATCTTGCCTGGAGAACAGCTGCCGGTGATAGTTAATAATAGGGTTAGATGCATCAGTGATTTGAATATACAAGGCAGCTTTCTATGTACCTATATTACAGTAATGTTAGTTATCAAAGTATGATTGCAAATTGAGTAAGCAAGCTTTCATGCATCTGAATGTGTTTCTGTGTTACAGCACTCACCCAAGCCCTGTTGACCTGATGATCTAATCTGTGTCTATATTCCTATCCAAGACTACTTTTTGTGTGTAATTAGAGCTGCTATTTAAAAACAGTGCAGGCCAGAGTGACCTTTCCCAATCTCACTGAATAGTTTTGTGCCTTGCATTAAGCTACCTTAATTAACAAAATTCTGAATTCACATTTAGAAAATTAGGAACTTTCTGAATACTTAATTAGGTTCATGTGGAGGGTTGTTGGGTCCGTGGTTGCTGTGAGGAGACAGTTCTGTTTGTTTTTAGAGTTCTGAAAGTGTAAATTATTCAGATACCAGATGCACAAGGGGTTCCAAGTTTCTGACTGTTGGGGGCCTTCGTAATTAGAGGTGAAGTAAATTAATAGGGAAACAGTAGATGCTGTGCATGTAAAACCAATGGAACTTCAGGTAGGAAGCTGAGAGGATGTCAGAAGATATAAGTGATTTACAGTGAAGTTTGATTCATATATTTGCTTATTCTTCATAGTATAAGCCATAGTTAAAAGCTTAATTTGTTACATACTTCATGTTCCATATGACAATTGATTGTATCCTTTCTTATGGTATTTATAGCAGAATGGAAAAGGCAAGCTTGCTGTTGCTTGTAGCAGGAGTTAGAGTACCTTGGAGCAACTGGAGAGTTTCCATGATATGGTGAACTGTGTTTTCAGCTTATGCTCTGTGCCTGAGTTAAAAACTTAAAATTAATAAATGTTTTATGCTTTCTGATGAATAATGAAATATTTATTCACAACTCTTTGAATTCTAGCATGTGTTTGTAATTTTGTTCAGCTGATCAGGATTTGGTAAGCATTGATGAGGTCAGAACTCACTTATGTGGCCTTGTGAGTGAGCATGCCACACATTTATTTCTCTTAGTGTAGTTGGCTTTATGTGTCAGGGCAGATGGAAGGGGTATGAGAGCTGTATAACAATGGATACAGATTATTCTCTTTCTCTCATAAAACTAAGACTTGGGTTCAGTGAAACTGAATGGTGGTAGATTCAGGAAGGACAAAAGAAAGTACCCTTTCACACAGTCCACATAAGCAGGTCATGAAATATTATTTCTTCAAGGTGCGATGAATTTAGTAGTTTTAAAAGGGGATTAAATAAATTCATGGATGGCTATTCCAGGAACAGAAGACGGATACTCTAAATGTCAGCAGTTGAAGAAGGAGGGCTGTTTCCTGGGCTCCCCATAGGCTTCTAGTAAGCCATTATGGTAAACAGGGTGCTGGTCTAAGTAGGCCATTGTTGTGTTCTCACAGTGATCTTATATTCTCACGTGGAGGTGAACTTTATTGGACTGCTTATGAGGGCAAAGGGGTGCTTATTAAATTTGGAGATGTTTGTAAAGAAATGCTCTAATTATACCACTCCAGACACTTCAAAATATGAACTGAAGCAGTAAAAGGAATATAGTTTAAAAAGGTAGTTTGAAGGTCAGGCTTGTTAGATGCAGTTTTCCAAAACAGATGATGTAGTGAACTGAAATATCTTAATGACTTTTTAAAATCACTGTCCTTGCAGAATCAAACTTAGCTATTTCTCTGAAACACATTTGCCTAAATGTAATTGTAAGACCCAACTAGTATGGACCGATGGAATTAACTGCTGAATGATAAGTTAGTAGTTAGTATTTCTTCACTGGGTCCAGTGTAGTTTGAATTAGTCACTGATTTTAGTCCTTTATGTTTTCAGTGACAGCATATTAATATGAAACATACTTGTGTGTGCGTCTGTGTGTGCTCCTTCAAGTAGCCCATGAATTTCATAGGGATTTCTTAGGCAAGGAATACTCAGAGATGGTTTGTCACTGCCTTCTTCTGAACCTACAGCATCTGGTATTCTGTGGCAGTCCCCATCCAAATACTAACCAGGCCTAACCCTCCTTAGCTTTCAAGATCAGACAAGACTTGATGCCTCCAGGGTATTAGGGGTATATATTTAGATGTATCCTGAATTATTTGCTTGGTTTTAAAGGATTTTTTCCCCTAAAATTCTAGTGCCAAGGATGATATTGACCTTGATGCTCTTGCTGCTGAAATAGAGGGTGCTGGTGCTGCCAAGGAACAAGAGCCTCAGAAATCTAAAGGCAAGAAGAAAAAGGAAAAGAAGAAGCAGGAATATGAGTAAGTATTTTTGAAGTCCCAATACAGAGAAGTCTGCAAATGTATAAAACTAGTAGAGATCAATGCACACAGATGTATTCTGCTGTTTTTTTCCCCAAGCTCAAAAGCTGCACCTGGGAGCCAAAAATTTCATTGATATCTACAGTAGTGTGTGTCAGGGAAACTGAATCTGGTCCTTTTGCCCTTTGCAGGTTATTGGGAATTCCAGTTATAGTTCTCTGTTTTCAGTCGCGAAAACACATGTATAGTGCCTTATCAACATATATATGTGTGTTGCTTGGTCCAACCCCAACATGGATTTCACTCTCACCAGCAGGATAAACCTACCTTTTTCCGTTATCTACTTTTGACTCACTGGCAAGCTTAACAGCTGTTCTCTGACCCACTACCTAGTATGATTCATTTAAAAGGCAGGAAAAGTATGCAAGAGAAGGACTGTCCTTCTGTGTGTGATTGCTCTGTATGTGATTGCTCTGGCTCTCTTCTTGAACAATTTCGCTAGTGGAAGGGACCTGAGAAGACAGTGTATGTGACAGAAAGTTGTTTGCCTTGTGCTTGTTTGCAAGGTTTTTTGTAGTTTATAAGGCTAAGAAAAGGATTGGCTGGGGGTCAAATAAGGAAGAGAATGATATTTCATTTCCACTGTCTTTCTGTCCCTCCTTCCGAATCCCTTGATTAATTTAAAAAAGGTAGAAGGAGAAAGAATATTAGAGGCTGAAAATCCAGACTGCTGTAGACAGTAGGATTATTAACCCTTTGTGTATTAGCAAGTAAATACATATATATTTGAAAACATGTAATTCTTTTTATAGTGAAGATGATATCTTAAAAGAGTTGGAAGAGCTGTCTCTAGAGACACAAGGAGGAAAAGATGAAAGAGAACCAGCTGCAGTAAAGGTAAATGATATTTAGTGATGTAGAAAAATGTCCTAAACTAAAAGGGTAACTGAAATATTGAAAACCCTGATCGAAACAAAGTGTGATATCCTAAAGAGAGGAGAAGATTGTGTTGCTGTCCAGTAAAAGAATCACACCGTGTTTTTTGTGTAAAAAGTAATTTGCTGTGTAGTTTCTTTTGCCGCACATGGATGTTATACATACAGTTCTTCCAGTGGAAGACAGATTTTTCACTTTAAGGTTTACATTTCTGAGAAATACATCTTTACATATTCCCATCTTCAAATTTGCACTGTTAACTGCATACAGTGATGAGGTTGTTTTAAAATAAATAGCACAGATGCATTTTTAATATTCGGAGATAGATTTCTTAGCAGTGTTATTGTAGCTTAGTCTGTACCAGGAGAGTTTGGTTGTTACAGCTTAGTTGTTACAAAAGTAACTATTCAGTTTTTGTTTGCCATTAGAAGACTTTTTACATTTTTCCTTGATAACTTAAGAAAAATATTTCAATTTACAGATTGAGAATGACAATGAAGAACTCAGCTTTTCAAAGCAAGATAAAAAAAGAAAGGAAAGAATAAAAAGCCCAGCTTTGATGATGATGATGACAGTGAAGAAATGGAAGACAAAGAGAAAAAGCCTAAAAAGACTTCAAAATCTGAGAAAGAAGTACCCTCTGGCAGTGAGGATGATGATGTTGATTCCTCGCTTAAGAAAAGGAAAGGAAAACCTCAGAAATCAAATAAGAAACAGGAGCCTTCTGAAGATGATGAAGCTTTCCTCCATAAGAAAAGTAAAGAGCATACCCAAACAATGTCCTCTGGTGAGAGTGGTGATGAACTAGATGAAGGCTTAGAGTTGAAAAAAGGACCCAAGAAGAACCAGAAGGCTAAGCCAGAAGGTGATGCTGAAAGTGGTGATGAGGATGTGGATTCTTCCTTCCGAATAAAAACAGCAGCTCAGAAAAAAGCAGAAAAAAAAGAACGTGAGAGGAAAAAACGGGAAGAAGAAAAGGCCAAACTGAAGAAACAGAAGGAGAAAGAAGATTTGGAAACCAATAAAGATCAGGCAAAACAGAAGGAAGCTTCAAATAAAGCTGAAAAAGAAACAACTGCAGAGCCAGTGTCCGCACCTACCGTTGTAGAAAAGGGAGAAGCTTCAGTAACTGCAGAAGGTTAGTAATACTGGAGAAAAATGTGAAAAATCTTCTTAAAAAAACTTCTTAAAGGGTTGTCGGACAACTGGCAAGCTGAGAAAAGACCCAGTGTAAAAACAGGAAAAATAGTGTTGAGTGATTGGATTTTCTTATGGTCTGTTTTTTAAACCTTTGGTGAAATGTTGCTATTCAACACTCTTCGTGTTGTTTTCCACTTAGCTTTTGATTATATACCTGAAAATGATTCCACAGCTTGTATGGTTATCATAAAAACAAAAAAATAGCTAATCATTGGCTTCCAGAATGACTGAATTATTTTTGTGGTTTTTAGGCTGTTGAACTTTTGACAAATTTCAAAGTGTGACTTGATGAATGCCCTTGTCACCTGATCCAGTCATAGTTTGAAGCCATTCCAGTTGCCTTGTTCACTAATAATGCTTTATCTTTTTGTCTCATTGTGGAGAAAAATGATAGTTTGAATTTATTCAGAAATACCTTGTGGGTCAGTCACATTACTGCTTTCATTTGGTGGGCAGTTGATTTGTCTAGTGTGGTTCTGTAGCAGATATTTTAGTGGCTTATAGTTCTCACATAACTTAATCTAGAAGCCTATGCGGTAAACTCTGTGCACACATCACTGTATCGTTTTTCAGAAATGAAGCCCTATTTCTTTTAGATGAAATATTTAGGAATTTTAGAAGCTGTCCATAGACATAGTAGGAAAAGCTACCATTGTGAGAGGGAATTCTAGGAGGAGACTGATATACATACAGAGAAGCCCTTGCATTGTGCCTTAAGGGATGATTTCTATATGCTATTGATTTGTTTTTGGTTCTTACTTAAGAATTTACAGTTTGAAAGTGAACAATTGTCTTTCTTGCTTAGCTGATGATAATGAAGGAGAAAAAAAGAAGAAAGAGAAAAAGAAAAAGAAAGGAGAGAGAGAAGAAAAAGAAAAAGAGAAGAAAAAGGGTCCCAGTAAAGCCACAGTGAAGGCAATGCAAGAAGCCTTGGCTAAGCTGAAAGAGGAAGAGGAAAGAGCAAAGCGGGAGGAAGAAGAACGTATCAGACGTCTTGAGGAGCTAGAAGCCAAAAGGAAAGAGGAGGTAACATCCCTGTTCATAATAGATAGGGAAAGGATAATCATATTTGTATGATTTTGGCTTTATAAAGGGATAACGTATATCTTTCTGGAAGAGATTTAACCCCATCCCCACTTTCTTGCTGCCAGTATAGTGGGGCTTGGTATCCTGTAGGATTTGGTTCCAGGAGACCCTGTGGATACCAAAATTCATGGATGTGTAAGTCCCATTATGTACAATGGTAGAGTACATAAATATACATAAATTGGCAAAATTGTTTTGCCATTAAGTGCTTTTTAGAATATTTTTGCAGGGAGGTGGAGTATTTTCAGGTCATATTTGGTTGAATCTGTGGATATAGAATCTGCAGATGTGGAGGGCTGACTGTAGCCTTTTTCTAGAAGGTGCCAGAGACCGGTAGATCATGGGTGTGACCAAAAATGACCTTTTTTTGGTAACCTTCACAGTATCTCCTTTCTTAGTACTTTTACAGCTCAGTTATATGCAACTTTACTCCAGTGTTCCCTGTATTGTGTTCATGGGTACTTACCTATGGAAGTATGCATTGTGGTGTTGCAGCCACAGCAAAGGGAAACATGCTATCGGGGATGAGCATTGCTTGTCACAGTCTAAAGGGGTGTGTGTGAAAGCATGATGCATGCATCCTTGCATTTTGTAGGAACGTTTGGAACAAGAAAGAAAGGAAAGGAGGAAACAAAAAGAAAAGAGAGAAAAGAACGTTTGAAGAAGGAAGGAAAGCTCTTAACCAAAACTCAGAAGGAAGCTAGAGCAAGAGCAGAGGCTACTCTGAAACTACTGCAAGCTCAAGGTAATGTTTGGTTTATACACTCATGTTCTAACTAGTTTTACTAACCAAGGAGAAGCTTTACACAGTGCTCACTCATCAGAAATGTTATGTTTAGTAGTATACATTTGTATACTCACCAAATGTTTTGAACTTCAGTGCTGTGTTGAATGTTTTGATCACTTGCTTGACAGGTGTTGAGGTGCCATCCAAAGATTCTGTACCCAAAAAAAGGCCAATATATGAAGACAAAAAGAAAAAGAAACAGCAGCAAGAAAATAAAGAAGGTGAGGATCTTGTCTAAATGGAAGCTGGCATTAATGGCTAAGATCCTGTACGCTTTGAGGTCATATACTGGGTGCCGTGGCCCTGAGCTCATCCATTTGGCAGTGACTGATTAGTGCTCCATTCACCAAATCAAAAGTGTGAGAGTGGGGTTTACCTGTGCTTCCAGAATGATTGGTTGCAGTAGAGACTGCGCTTAGGCAGTCTCTGGGAAAATGCAGCTGCTAGTGTAAAGATTTTTATATTAGCCTGGGGCCCAACAGGATTCTGGCTAAACTACCCCTCTGATGAGAAAACTCAAAGATAATTTAAATCCTTTCTATCCTAATACATTATTAAATACTACACCCTCCGTATATTGTGTGTATTCTAATTAGACTTTCTTGCCTGAATTGCAAGAATCCAGGGCATTTTGCAAGTGTAAAGTGGTGGTAGAAGGTTTCTTTTGTACTTCACTGTGATATACATTAAAACTGGAAGGTGTTTATTTGTAATAGGAGAAAGCTGAAGTTTGTAGGCATATTACTCTTAATTATGACAATTTCCAAAAGAGTAGTTGCTTAGCAGTATTAGATATGAGTGGTTCTTTTTTCCTTCCAAAGTCCAGTACTGCTGTTTGGTTTTTGCTGCTCTTCAGCCTTGTAGCCTATAAAGGGAAGGGGTTGCCCTCTTTAAGAAAAGTTCTTTGTAAGAGCAGAATTCCTGGCCTCTTGCCAAAGTCATGACAGGCAGAAATTCAGTAGGACAACTTTACCTAGTGCATGCAAATGAGAGCAACTCTGGTGAATAGTCTGTCTGTATTTTGGCTACATGATAGCCAGATGTTCAAAAGGTGTTGCCATCTCTGGTTGCTGGGAAAAGTTTCAGTTCTCCTGTCACTCAGGCCTAAACGATATGATACATTAAATGTGGAATGCTTACCTGAGCCTGTCTTTTTTACAAATAAGCATTGTTTTCAGATTGAGGATGATTGCATCTTCCTCAAGTTGCCTTTCTTCTTCAGTGTTCTTATCCTTGGGCTGAAAATATGCAAAAAGGAAAATCTTTTTTGACTCTAATGGAGTTAGCTCCAGGAGACAGATTTAAATCTCCCTTATTGGTGCTCATTGGTTCCAGTCCAGAACAGTGGCCTGTATACTTATTACTAAATAAGAGAGCCTCAGAGTTGCATTTTAATTATTAAACATAATTTGTAGTTTTTATTGTCAGGGACAGAGGTTCAAAGATGGTGGAAAAAAGTAAGATTTTAGATTTTACCTCCCTGATAAAAGCTCTTCTCAGCAGTTTTCTAGGACTGAGAACAAATGACCATCCAGTCTTCATCCCTCTTCCTTTGTCTATACAGCCACCTCCTTTCTAGAAGCGTAAGGCAATGAGATTGGAATGGCAATCTGAGTTACGAAGGCCACAGTAAAACTAGCCATTGCTCTTTACTCCTGTCATCCCCACTCTTCATTGGCTGAGGGATAAACATGCTATCACAGAGGATCTTTTTTTCCCTTATTCAGTCATAAGGAATTACAGGCAGTCCTCAGATTCAGTCATATATACACAATAAAGGAAAAAGTGTGTCTGAGCACATGGGTATGAGGTTGGTTTCAGTTTCACTGATATTGTAATGATTTCAACCAGTCAGGGACTATTTTGTTCTGCAGTGAAATTTGAATCTTTAAACAGGATTTTGGAGCAAAATATTTTTCTTTAGAATAAAAAATCTGAACGCTAGTTAATGATGAACTGCTTGATATATAATATTATTAGAAATGCTAAATCAGATTTTCAAAGAGATGTGTACTGACACAGTCTCTATAGTTTTTGTATGTAATTTCCTTAAAACTGCTGAGAGTTCACTCTCCCAAAATCCTTGTATGTGCTTCCTTAGGACAACACTTCATACATCTGATGATGTGGACACTGTTCATTGGAAGCTTCTGTTTTGTAATGAACATGTTGGTCTTGAAGGTGCTACAAAACTCTTTAATTAAATTGTGGTTCCAGTAGCTTTGCTCTGAGCAAATGCCTTTGAAATGGATCATATCCTTTTTAAAATGCCTTTCAGAAGAGCTGTAGTAATTTTCTCTTGCAATTATAGAAATTACGGAGTTAACTTCTCCAACTGAAGAAGCTGTAGAACAAGTTGCACTGGTGAAAGAGGAGATTACTTTTCCAGCAGAACCAGGTATGCAGTGAATTAGACATTCATTGTTGCTTTTCTCTAAATCATGGTGGGTTTAGGGGCCAGTTTTGTGCCTTTGGATCTTCTAGGGGCTGTAAAGGCTTGCAAAAAGTTTTTAAAACAGTAAGAATAAGAGAGGCAGTGATCAGAAGCCTGCCTCTGTTTTTGAAAAACCAGTAATTTCTGATGTAAAACAGTGTGAGGGGCCCTGTAGCCTATTTTAAAATATTTAAAATATTTTAAATGTCTTGCTCTTGGAGGCTTCCAGGACAAACAGTTCATGCTTTTTTGGTCAGAAAAAGATATCTGGGGAGTCTAATGGGCCACAAAAACAGTTTTTGGGGGATATACAGGTCTCCAGCACCACACTTTGCCCAACTCTAGGCTAAATTATAGAGCTAGTCAACTGAGAAGTGTTTATTTTATTTAGCCTAATGTGAGACCATGGGAGTCATCTCTGATACTACTCAAATTTTATTGTAAGCCACTGCCTAGTGTGTGGCTGATCCAAATGTCTGCCTCACACTATACTACCTCTGTTGTCATTATATAAGATGTTGTAAAGTGCATTTTTACTTGTAGAAAGCCTTTCTCTGTTATTGTTTACTTTCAGAAGAAAAAGAGGAAGAGGAACCTGACGATACAGGAGTAGATGATTGGGAAGCTATGCTCAGTGATGAAGAGAGAGAGAAGGGTGAGTGAGTATGTTTTGGAAAAGGAGTAAAATCCTTTATTGATCATAGGCCTCTTCCTTTTGTCAGATGTTTGGCTTGTTTTCTTACTTGTGCAAACTGAATAAGCAAACAGTGCTAATTGTGAATAGAATCATATTTCAGCTTGGCGTGCATGTGAGTTTCACTTCGTTACTGTGATTACAGGTTTTGGATATGTTCTTTGACTATTATCCAGTGCCTTGCAAATGAAAACAGTAAAATACATGGAACTATATAATCAGCTAATAAGAATAATCCAGTAGTCCTTGGTAATTTAAAGGAATTTGCTTGTACATGTGACTGGAGAAGAAGGGCTTCTGAGTCGTGCTCCTTGAAATGCAAAAAATTCTTATGATCAAGAACTTCTATAATACAAAGATGCAAAGTCAAGTTTGGAATAACACATGGCTAGACTTTCTGATGCAGCCTGTCCTTTTTGTTAGTATGGTCAGTGAAGTAGAATGAGATTGCACTTCTGCATGTAATTACCTGTGCTTGTGTTCTTAGGAACATAGAGAACTTTTATGCTTACCTGTGTAAGATGAGAAACCTGTTATATAGTATTTAGCTTTTGTATCTCTTGTCAGAGAGGAAAACTATTCATATTGAAGTCAAGGAGCAAAATGATGAGGATGAAGATGAAGATGAGGAAGATGAAGATGGGGATGAGAGTGAGGAGTATGAAGATGGAGAAAGTGAGGGAAGTGAAGATGAGAAGACTTCAGATGAAAGAGAAACAGATACTCGGGCTGCTGGCAAACAAACTGTAGAGAAAAAACTAAATAAAGAAATAAGTTCTGATTCAGAATATGATTCAGATGATGATCGCACAAAAGAAGAGCGTTCTTATGACAGAGCTAAGCGGCGAATTGAGGTATTTGACTACCACCTTTCCAAAACAGTTTATAGATCATGGATAGCATTTTATAGGGTGAAACTGATCACACTGTGGACCTTTGCGTAAGCAGTATGACACTCTTGCTACTTACACCAGGAATTATTCAAGATCTCTCTGCACAAGTAGAAGAACAGTTGCGATGGTAATATTTATGAATGGCAGTTTAGTCCATGGCTGTTGTTTATAATGCTAGATGTGACTTATGGGGGGTTCTGTATCCAGCTGTATTTTCTTTTGGTGTTTTCTCTAATTAGTGATTGTAAAGAAGGATGTATTTAAAGATTGGAGAGCTCTTGCATGGAGTTGAGCCCTGCCTTGCATCCTGAAAAGCTTTTGTACTAGGTTTTATTCCTCAGTAGACCTGGATGGAATTGAAGTGTGCATTGTATGTTCCATTGGAGAATGTATAGATTAGCAGAATTATATCAGGCCCAAGGCCCTTAGCTTTTGCCCAGCCCATGCTCTTGGCCTTGTCTACTGTTGGAATACAGCCACTGAGAATCCTCCCAAGTAAGAATTTAGCCCTGGGACCAGAAGAGATTCTCAGCCTCTGCTGTTCGGTGCTCAGGTCCAAATTAGTCTCCTTGTCTGGTTTCCTTCACTTTATATTACAGATTCAATGCATACTGTCTGTTTCTTAATTCTAGAAACGTCGTATTGAACATAATAAAAATGTAAACATGGAAAAGCTACGAGCACCTATTATCTGTGTACTTGGACATGTAGATACGGGGAAGACGAAAATCCTAGATAAGGTAAGGCCCAAGTGCATGTCATTGCTGCTTATACATATAACTTGGAAACTGTTGAAAATGAAATGCAAAACTGATGTGTATCACTCTTGTTTAAAAGTGCACGTTAGTTACCTGATCAAGGTCATGATTCCCTTCTCATTGTTCAGCTTTTTGTTTCATATAGCTTCGTCATACTCATGTGCAAGATAGTGAAGCGGGTGGCATCACTCAGCAGATTGGTGCCACTAATGTTCCCCTTGATGCCATTAACGAACAAGCAAAGATGGTGAAAACTGTAAGTAATGCCTGTCTCAGAACTTTGCGTGTACTTCCAAAAGAAACTGTTTTACTATTTTAAGTGACCTGGCCCGTGTTCTTTATTAGTGATGCAAAGACATGTTTAGTTTTATATTCATCTGATAACAGAACTATTTTTAGAAATAATTTTAGAATTTTAGAAATAATTTCTTTGGGGGTGGGTGTTGACATTTCTGTTCTTGTATTTGAGCATAAATAGTAAATCAAGATGCAGGTTGACTCTTCTATTCAGATAGAACTGAAATCCTTCTAAGAGGGAAAATCCTTATTCTGTACCCCTCCAGATTGGTTGGTAGTTCTGAAGGGTGCTGGACTTCCAGTACTTTTGTCTCTCCTGTATTCTTATATGTTTTTGTGCCATGAGAACAGTTACAAAAGCCCATTGTGGTCAAATGGACAAAGCTTTGTCTTACTTATATGGCAGCATTCTGCACCAAAAGTTGCAAAAACTCAAATCTAGAAGAAAGGCTGCACTGAGAGACACTGAAAGCTAAATTGCTTTTTTTGAAATTGTTGTTATTGTGTGTCTTCAAGTCATTTCAGACTTATGGCAAACCTAAAGTGAACCTATCATGGCGTTTTCTGGGGCTGAGATGTACCCAAGGTTACCCAGTGGGTTTCCATGACAAAGTGGGGAATTGAACACTGGTCTCTGGTGTTGCAGCCTAACACTTAAATCACTACACTACTCTGGCTCTGTGTTTTGAAATAGTGGATGCTAAAAGTGCTATGGAGACCTGGTGTGTGGTATAGTGAGGTTGAATGTTGGACTAGCATTCTGGAAGACCAAGGCCCTTCTCAGACAAAAATAGCCAGTGAGTGACCTTGGGCAAGTCACACTCTCTCAGCCTCAGAGGAAGGAAATATGAAACCTCCTCTGAATGCATCTTGCAAAGAAAATGGTAGGATAGAGTTGCTGTAAGTTGGAGTTGACTTGAAGGCACCTAACAACAAAAATTACTGTGATTATATACTGCTGAAAGAGGCCAGTGTTTGAAATAAATTATTTTTGCTGTTGTCAGACCTTCGGTTTGCTGTGTCATGATAGTTAATATTTTTAATGTCAGTTTGACAGAGAAACTGTCAAGA
This sequence comes from Iguana delicatissima, assembly GCA_948472985.1. Classification (NCBI taxonomy): domain Eukaryota; kingdom Metazoa; phylum Chordata; class Lepidosauria; order Squamata; family Iguanidae; genus Iguana; species Iguana delicatissima. The sequence continues at coordinate 1,901,046 of CAOKZL010000223.1, forward strand.
TTCCAGGAATGCTCATCATTGATACTCCAGGACATGAGTCTTTCAGGTAATGTTCCATCAATTATGTTTGGAGGTTTCATTTTGGCCCATATAATGCTAAAACACCTACAGAAGCAGAAATTTGTTGTAGGTGTTCCAGTAATATTCTGCTGCCTGTTTTGTACATTTGTTTCTGGTTGTCTCACCAGTCTTATCACTTGATAGAATTTGCTTTACAAGGATTCCCTCTTTAGCTAACCATTGATCGTATCTCTCTTGCCTTTATATATGTGGACTGTGTCTTTTTTCCCCTAATGTTGCAGCAATCTTCGAAATCGAGGAAGCTCACTTTGTGATATTGCAATTCTTGTAGTTGACATAATGCATGGTTTGGAGCCACAAACAATTGAATCGATAAACTTGCTGAAGTCTAAAAAATGTCCATTTGTAGTTGCACTCAACAAGGTAAGATTATTTTTTCTTATCTTCTTCTGTCAGGAGAATCATAAAATGACCAATGGAAAGCCCACAGGCGGAACATAAGGGCAGTAGTCTTCTCGTGCCAATTCTCTGCATCAGCTGCTCTTTGAACAGCTGTTACCTCTAGTTCTGGCGAGAGCATATAATCATCATGACTAGTAGCTCTTGCCAAGTACCTTTTGGCCGATTATTGAAATATGTTGATTTTAAAAATATTTACACAAATCATGTGTTAAAATTGTTGTTTTTGGGTTTCTTTCCACCATCTTAAATCCTTAGAGCAAATCTTTATGTCAGTTTTCAGTGTGGAATAAACTTGAATTATAGAAAGGGAAGAGTTTTTATCCTTACTTCACTCTACTTACAAAACTTCAGTCAAATCTGTGTTGTCATGTAATACTGTTTTGATTTGTTAGATGGTCTTTGTGTAGAAATTCTTTCTGTTTAACTTTGCCTTGTATAGTAAGACTTCTATATTTAATTAATATGGTAGGTACAAAATGTTTGGGTGGCAATTTGGGCAAATGGGAAGACTGAATTTTCAGGGTGCTTTCACATCTATGTAGACACAGATTGAATTCAGATAATTAAATTCTGATGAGCAGATTTGGGTTCCATATTAACAGAGAAGTGGGATATAAATCAAATGAATGAATGAATGAATGAGTGAATGAATGAATAAATAACAGTGTTTTACTTGATACATTTTTTAAAAAATTTACATTTATAGTTAGGAGGTTTCATTGTCCAGCTTTTACATGAGAGTCTTCTTATAAATCTTTGGTGTCTTTTTGTCCTGAATTTCATTTCTACTATAAACACTTCTTGTGTGTGAAAGAGCGATGCTGGCTTACATCAAGAAGAGGAGAAGCTGAAGGATGCACATACAAAGGGGCTCTGATGCCCTCTCATCCCTGTTCTTTCAGAAATTTCTCCGGCTTTCCCAACTGGCTTGACATTTTTTGAAATTGTGTGTTTCTGAAGAAGAAGATTCTTTGCTTTTGTTTGTTTAAGAGTGTTAAGGGCAGATGTGTTGCTATCAGCAGTGACTGAGATAGAGAAGGCTATGAGGTTATTAGATACAATATACTTTTTTACTTGCTCACTTTATTCCTTACAGTTGGTGCTGATAACACAGATATAATCAGGTAGAGTGATGATGTTTATCAATCTGTCTTTTCAAGATTGATAGGTTATATGACTGGAAAAAAAGTCCTGATACAGATGTAGCTGTCACTTTAAAAAAACAGAAGAAAAACACCAAGGATGAATTTGAAGAACGTGCAAAAGCTATCATTGTGGAGTTTGCCCAGCAGGTAAGCTTAATAATTAACGTCAGTTGAAGATTTTTAAAGCCTTGTGAGGGCATGTGGTGCTTTTTAATGCAAGGAAAATAGAAGCACCTGGCACTTGCAAAACTAAACAGATCCCAAGCTTCAGCCAGATCTGGCATCTGTCAGGAAGAATTCATACTGTTTTCTGTAGCTTCAGAATTTTGAGAAGCCTCTTCCATCCCTTAAAGAAGCAGGTGATACAATGTAGGTATTTTGGAACTGAGTTTCACACATTTTTTTAAAATGGTGGTAGCCAACATAAGAGCCAGTATGGTATAGTGGTTAGAGTGTTGACTAAGACTCTGGGAGATAGGGTTTGAATTCCTACTCGGTCACATAATCTCAGTAGGTGATCTGGGCCAGTTATACTCTCTCAGGATTAGAGGAGGGCAGTGGCAAACCTGTGAAAAAATGGAAGGCCCATAAAACAGCCACCATAAATAATTTTCAGATGCTTTCTCATGTAATATAGGCATTATTCTAAAACTAAACTAAAGTGTAAGATTTCTGATGTCGTAGTGATTCTGAGTTAAGAAACATTGGATATTAGGACACGTTTAGTATTTCTGTCTTCAGTATTTTATTTATATTAGCATGACTATCCTGTCTTCCAGGTTAACTAAAAGTGAGATGTTCATTGCCTTTTGCTCCTTTTAGTAATGCTGTATTTCTGGTTTTAGGGCCTGAATGCTGCTTTGTACTATGAAAATAAGGATCCCCGCACATTTGTTTCTTTGGTTCCTACTTCTGCTCACACAGGAGATGGCATGGGGAGTTTAATAGCCCTTCTTGTTGAGCTGACACAAAGCATGTTAAGTAAAAGGTTGGCACACTGTGAAGAGCTGAGAGCTCAGGTTATGGAGGTAATTATTTACATATGTCTAGAACACTGCTTGACCATCATGGTGGATTGAGATGAAGCACTTATTTGACGTATATGTTTTTTTCTTTTAGGTCAAAGCACTTCCTGGTATGGGTACTACAATAGATGTCATTTTAATCAATGGGCGTCTCAGAGAAGGAGACACAATTATAGTCCCCGGAGTAGAAGGTCCTATAGTCACACAGATAAGAGGCCTTCTCTTACCTCCACCCATGAAAGAACTAAGAGTGAAGGTAAGAAAACAGTAGGTGAAAGAGATCCCTGAAGTCAACTATTGGTGCCTAGCATATTTGGCATTACTGCTAGAAGATCATGTTGTCCTTCTGCCTGGGCCTCTCTGGAAACTAACCCATAATACTTGGACTGTTTCTTTACATAGATTGCCCTTTGCAGCAGGAGCAGCAGCATGACCATTGATTTGTGGAAAAGGACGCGCTTGGGAAATTGGCTTTGTATCTTGAACTGCTACAGTGCAACCCAAAAGGCTTTCAGTTGCTTATCCACCACATTTTATTTTATTTATATCCTGCCCCTGTTCCAGCACTTGATTCAAGGTGGCTTGAATCTTGTACATGCCACTTATCACTGTGCTCTTTTTGGCAAACATGTATCTGTGTGTGTGTGTGTTTTCAAATTCTAAATTCAGAATTAAGGCATGGGCACTGAGAATCAGTGCAGTGGTACACTCGCTTATGTTGCTTGCCATTTGAGCTTGTGAAGGAGGGACACAAATATACCTTTAGAGGAACATTCTGTTGATTCATATTGTTCCAATAAAAATACTTTCTATATAATTTTTACACAGTATTGCATTGCTTTTATGACCAATGCCCCATTTATGTTTGTCACTAATTCTTGGTGTTCTTTGTCAGAACTAAATGCTCAAATGGTATGTTGTATTCCTTTATGCTTTAGTATCGAATTATATCGTGGTGCTTATTAGCATAATGTCTAGAGAATTCTGAGTTCTGTTATGCAGCAGAACAGTAGGAACTTCCATTAAATCCTAATAAGGCAGCATGCCACTATGCGTTAAATGCATATTGTATAGATTTGATACAGTGATGTACAGTGGGAACCAAACTGGAGTTTCCTTATCTTAGTATTTTAGAGGAGCCAGTTATGGTACAATCTGAAAAAGAAATGGACAGCCATTAAATACTCATAGTTGCTCTTAATGCTTGGACAACTTTAATAATTTCTTACTAAGTTTTGTAGCTATTCCATAGATAGATTTGTGTAAATAAGAGTAGAAGCCACTGGAAACAGCTTTTGTGTCTGACGTGGATATGTATGGTGACTATTTACATAGATTGTTGCTGACAGCAGCCGATAGCAATTAAACAGTGGTCTGGCTGGATAGTTGTCCTTCCCCTATAAATAAAGTAACTTCTGAAAAAGTGAGCATACTTGAATGATTTTGTTGGTAACTGGGTGCCATTGAGACTATTTGGAATGAATTAGAAACCCAGTTACTCACAGAGATAAGTTTAATAAAAGATAAATCATATAGACCCAAGGATATGTGCCATTTTGCCGTGACTGGCAAGAAATGGAATGCTATGGATTTTTGATTGTACATAACAAAACAGAACAACAGATGACATGTATTAGAAAACTACTAAAAATATCTCAGTAGGTTTTTAGGTTCATCTTTCTCTCTCCTTAGAACCCGTATGAAAAACACAAAGAGGTTGTTGCTGCTCAGGGAGTAAAGATTCTTGGAAAGGACCTGGAGAAAACATTGGCTGGTTTACCTCTGCTTGTAGCTTACAAAGAAGATGAAATTCCTGTTCTTAAAGTAAGGCATAGACTATATCTGTAAGAACTATGATGCAATATCAGTGGGCAGGAAATCAGATTGTGGAAGTTTCAGTTGTGTTGAATGAGAACGATCAGGAATAAATTGTTAGAAAGTTCAACAATGCAAGAACATTTTCCAAGAGGAATAGTGGGAATATACCTTTATTTTAGGTTGCAAGTTTACCTTTATTCTCCAGATAGTTTAGAGAAAAGAAAAACAGATTTAAAGATTAATGGTAGTTCATTTTTGCTGTTGAATTGTGGATGTAGTGGGGAATGGGGCCTGGGGGAGAAGGACTGGACCCAGAGCCCCTGAAATGTACCATTTCTCAAACTAAATCTTTTAGAAAGAATAGGTAGCATTGGCTTCTGTCATCATTTTGCTTCTGGCACTGTGACCACCTGAAAGCTGTTTTTCATGGCTGGAGCTTTCGTTGCTATCAGACACAGATATGAAGCTATGCCATCTCTAAGACCAAGAGCAGGGGTGGAAATCATGTGGCCTTCCAGATGTTGTGGGACTACAATTTCCCAGCCTGGTCAGCAGTGAGACACGCAGTCCTGTAGGAGTTTCAGCATGTTAAGTGACACATGATTGCCAGTTCTAATCTAGAATACACAAAGGTATATTATAAATAGTGGCACATTTTGCTGACAGAAATATTGGAAACAACAGATTATGGCCAGAGGAATGTTGATCCTTTGTAGACTAAGATAAGCTGGATCCCTAAAATACATTTTTTTTAATTACAAGGATGAATTAATACATGAATTGAAGCAAACACTGAATGCCATAAAGTTAGAAGAAAAAGGTGTTTATGTCCAGGCATCTACTCTGGGTTCTTTAGAGGCATTACTTGAATTTCTCAAAACTTCAGAAGTGCCAGTAAGTACCTTGTTTTCCACTTTACTATCACAAATTGCTGCATACCAGTATAGTGCAATATATTCCTGAAATGAAAACACGGATTAGTCACAGGTTTCTTCTTCTCATTCTGCCCTCACAGTATTCTGGAATTAATATAGGCCCTGTTCATAAAAAGGATGTTATGAAAGCATCAGTTATGTTGGAGCATGATCCTCAGTAAGTAACTTTAAAAAAAATGTTGCTGCTATTATTCCTCTGTTTTGTTTTGTTTTGTTTTGTTTTGTTTTGTTTTGTTTTGTTTTGTTTTGTTTTGTTTTGTTAATGGTTTGTATATTGCAAGTATAAACCGCTTATTCTGATTTTTGTTTTCTAGGTATGCAGTAATCTTAGCATTTGATGTGAGGATTGAAAGGGATGCCCAGGAAATGGCTGATAGTTTAGGAGTTAGAATATTTAGTGCAGAAATTATCTATCACCTATTTGATGCCTTCACAAAATACAGACAAGACTACAAAAAACAGAAGCAAGAAGAATTCAAGTAAGCAATGTTCTTGCCCTCAATTTTTTTTCTATTACAAAAGGGGGAAGGTATGAGGAAGGTTTGTTTCTCTCTGCAGCTGAGTGGAGTGTTAAAATGTCTTCTTGGGGCTACCATAAAAAAAATCTACATCCAACAATAAAATCAGTAAGAAAAATGTGTTCTATACTGAGGTATGAATTACTCTCTGGATCCCTAACATAATAGTTCTGTGACTTTGGAGAACTTTGAAATGTCCTGGCTTATCACTTGTGGTACAGTTACAGACTATTAAAAAAATGATTTAAAACAGTTTTAAAAATATATAAAACAACATGTAAGGAGGAAAATACACAATAATACCTAATATCTATTAACTAAGCAAACAGACTGTCTAAACTTACAAACACAGAACTACCAGAAGGGTAAAAAGGGTGCACACATGACACCTCAGAGGACAGTTATTTATGATTACTTAATATACGTCTTCAAAATTCAATAAAATGACTATAACTAAATAATCTTATTCCTAATCTACAAAACTGATTATATAAAAACTGGTTATATAAAATTTATATAACATTTATAACCAGTTATATAAAATTTAATTACATTTATACTTAAAATTACTTTTTTACTTTGTTAATGTAATAATGTTACAATATGAAAAGTTTAATGTTGTAGTTAAGACCTTTTTTGAGGGCCAGCTTTATTTCTGCTTTATATTAGCAAATGAGACCTTATAGTGATGACTTGCTACATGTCATAGCTTGTTATTAACCTATTAACACAAGTACCAAGATGCTACGTAAGCCTTTCATCAATTCACTTATCTCCATTTGCACATTACTAGTTGTGCCAGAACAGGGCTGTACGTCACACTGAACGCAGTGAATGGCAGCTCAACCTTGTTCTAATGTAGATTTGCATATACATCTTGTTGCACTTCAGCTTATGCATTTGCTTCCTGATCCAGCAGACAAGTCTGTTTGGATGGATGGAAGTATTCAACTGAATATGGAAGAATTTCCAAAATAACTTATTGCTTAGCAATTTGTAGAATGTTACCCATAATGGCAATTATTTGCTGCACGTGTGCGTACTTCATGTAGTGAAATTCTCCTTACCTGTTTGCAGAGTATTACAGTTAACTGATATAGCTGACCAATCTATAAACAAAGCTATCTGAGGGTAGCTTGCAGTTCTGCCAAACGTTAAGCAGGATTCTAGCACACAATAGGAGAAGATGTAATAAAATATGGGTAGAATGGATGCTTTTATGGGTTATTACAGGGCTTTCCAAATGGTGTGCCACAATATGTGTGTTGCCTGAAGTGTGTAGGTGTGTTGCCTACAGTCTTGTAAATGTATGTTATTGTTTATAAATCATATATTTTTAAAAATATATGAAAGGTTTTCATGAGATGTTGTGTCCCCATATATTTTGTTGTTACAATTTATGTACGTGTCCGTATCTCTTATAAGGGGTTAGTTTAACATCTGGTTTGCTAGTAAAACTGTCGTGAAATGATGCATGTCTAAAAGTGTGTCACCAACATGAAAAATTTGGAAAGCTCTATGTTATTAAATGGTGATGAAGTGGTTAGTACATCATAATGCTTATCTGAATACATCTACGGTTTGTCTTCCCAAAACACTAGATGTTCAGGGGATTTTGTATGGGTTGCATGGGTTCCTTTACGTCAAGGCAGTTCAGAATTAGGTACAGTAATAAGTATTTAGATGTGCTTTATGAATGATCTTCAGATCGGATCACATGTTGAACAGCTTTTCTTTTTCTCCCCCCCCCTTTAGGCATATAGCAGTATTTCCCTGTAAAATGAAAATACTTCCTCAATTTATTTTTAATTCTCGTGATCCTATTGTGATGGGAGTCCTTGTAGAAGCAGGTCAGGTAAAACAAGGTACTCCCATGTGTGTACCTAGTAAAAATGTAAGTATTTATTTCCTTAGAAGGAAATTTAACAGATTTTGGGCTCTGTACTGGCCAGATTTGTTGTTGCACCATGCTACTTTTTGTTGATAAAAAGGCAGAGGAACTGTTGTACTTAGTAATTTTTGGTGTTAAGAGCAGAGAAAACAAATATCAGTTTGCATAATAGAGCAAGACTGGGTTAGAAGCTGGATTTATAATAATGAATCTTTCCTTTATCATAGCTGCTCTGTGGCAATGGAATATTACTATTGTTCCTAGAACTACTTGAACCTTACAGCTTGGAGTTCAAATTTGGCAGAGGGGAAATACAGCCAGCTGTGTGGAGATAATATTGATGATCTAAAACTATCTCTTGACTATGTCTGTTAAGTTTTAGATGTTCTTTATAAATTATAAATTAACTTGTGTATTTTTAAATCTTTAGTTAAATATATTTTTTACCTAAGTGAGAGATAGAGTTTATGTGTCAGTATGAAATTTTAAGTCATAAAATGCATAAGTAGTTGTAACCACACACAATTTGTGAGCTATGTTTTTGAATATGTACTAAGGTATCGTTATAGCATCAGCAGAAGGTGTGGACACATGTAGTCCCAGAAAGGAAGGTTTGGTAAAGGGTGGAATGCTGCTCCTTTCCATGCCACCAGATGATTTAGTATACAATTAAGTAGCCTCTACGGAGTATCTTACACATTTGTTTTAGTTATTGAATGTACAGACTGCTTCACAAAAAAACTTACCCAAATGTTGTACAATTGAGCATATAGTCCCCAAACATCGGTCCTCAAAAGCTGGTTTTATGATTTTTCCTAATTTTGAGGAATTAATTCCTAATTTTGAAGAATTGCTTTGGGTAGACTGTCTAACAGTCTTGCTGACCACTTTGTATAACTCAGCACTGTGGAGTAAAGCTGCTATGGCTCCCTTGCTCCTAGAGGTAATGTGAGAATCCAGGCCAAGATCTTCCATTGCATGTTTTCATATATAATACACAATAGGTGGTGTCGTAGAGCCTCAAGATCTTCTGTTCGAAAGCTGTGATTGTTGGAAGAAGACGAACCATTTTTGTGTGTTTTATACTCCTGATAGACTTGTACTTCTGTAAATTAATGTTAATTAAAAGAAATGCATACTCTAAATTTCCTTTTTTTTTTTTTTTTGGCTACAGTTCATTGATATTGGAATAGTCACAAGTATTGAAATAAATCACAAACCGGTGGATGTAGCAAAAAAAGGGCAAGAAGTATGTGTGAAAATAGAGCCTATTCCTGGTGAGGCACCTAAAATGTTTGGGCGGCATTTTGAAGCAACAGATATACTTGTCAGCAAGGTATGGTTTTGTTTTGTTTTTAGTTGCATAAATCTGAGATGGAAGTTTCTTTCAGAACGGAGCTATGTTCACCCTTAAAATTCAGATTCACCTCTTTATCTTCACTGTAAGTGGAATATTTGTGAGCAGTAATTGGCCTAAAGATGGTTTTTACCAGCTTAGACTGGTACACCAGCAATTTCTTTTCCTGAGTAGAAGTCTAGTGATAGTAATTAGTATTACAGATTATTTACTTAAATTAGATTATTGTAAGCCACACCATGTGGCATTAAAACTGGTTTGGAATGCTAGTGGTATTAGCTGAGGCATGCTGCAGTGAATGTATACTAAACTTTGAGCAACTTCATTTGGTCCACACTGATTTCTGATACTAATTCAAAGGGATGGGCAAAGTGTAGACTACAGGCTTCATGCAGCCCCTTCAAGGGTCCCCACACAACCTCAGATTTGTGTGGTCCAAAGATGTTATATTCTCAAATGATCTGTTGCATCTCTGAAGCCCAGTGGCTCCTATGGGCTATTTTGCTGTATTTGAGGGGCCCTTATAGGCACTGTCTGTATGGACAAAATAGCTCTCCAGGCCTTAAAACAATGAAGGGAGCCTGAAGAAGTGGAGGACTGGCCCATCATGCCTCCTAGAAGCTTTGAGTAGTGCTTGGCTTGTTTGGAGAGCAATTTTAGACACTCAGCTTGTGGGGTTCAGGTTGTGTGGCCTTCCAGGGTCCCATGGGAAACAATGTGGTCCATGTACCCTGGTAGTTGCCATCCCTGCCCTAAAAAGTCTGGGTCCAGAATGTAAAGGCTGTCTTCTGTGATATGAGTTTTGGTAGCAAGCTACCCAGGACAAGTAGACTTTTTGGACAGTAGTATAGCTGCAACACTCTTGGAGAGGGGGATTTGCTGCGCTCCCACCTCGTCTGATTTTCAGTGCTTTTTCACAGAGACTATAGGCGTTTTCTTGCTATTGAATTCAAGAGATAATCAGTTTTTGTTTTTTTCCCGTTTGTTGTATTTTCTTAACAATTTAAAAAAACTGTCTTATATATTTGGTCTGCAGTGTAAAAATAATTTAATAAGTAAAAATTTGATTAAAATCTGTATTGTTAGAATTTTAATGGTAGACTGCCAATATTACTTAGCATGTATAATAGTCGTGCAGAATGCTGATTCTTGGGATGGCGTGGAGGAATAATCCAGTATGATTGGATTGATCCCATGTGCCAACTGGTACAGGCAGGAGTCCACATTCTTTTCAGTTGTGGCAGTTAGGAGCCTTTACCTTCTCTTTCAAGCCAGTCCGGTTTTATTCCTTCTCTGACAATTGGGGGTACATAGTGACTTATTTAGCCAAAAAAATGGAGGGGGGGAAAGAGAGGAGAAGAGCAGAGAAAGCAAAAAGAAAACGTCAGATTTGGTGAAGGAATTAATTTCCCAGATGCACGATGCCTTCTATACTGTAATTTGCACAGACTAACTGAATTATTAGTGTGGATAGTTTTCAGGGATTTGACACTTGATTGAAACTTTAGAACATCTATTTCTTCAGGGAACAAAAGCATTAGTTTCTCACAAAACTTTGGGTTGTATTTCGTGGTCTCTGTGACTCACACAAATTGGGTCATCTGCGCCTGTGCAGTATGCAGTTTGGAACCTTCTAGAGCAGTATGACATTCATTTTGCCCATAAAGCAACCCCGTCCTGTGGAAAGATCTGCCATCCCTACTGTTTCAGCTGGTATGGTTAGTATGTGGTTTTGAATCTTCAGTCCTCAACCATACTCCTAATACAGAGGAAAAATACAAGCCTTATTTATGCTGCAAGCAGTGGGTAGAGAGTGGTTTAAGTGGAAAAATATGAGCAACTGATGAACGGGCAGCATCACTCCTCCCTCATCTTGTCAACAGAAGCCCATTATCAGTTTGGAAAACTTGGAGTGCTCCAATTGAACTGCTCATTGCCCTTTTAAGTATTCGAAGTGCAGTCCTTGACATTGGCTGGCATCTTGTTGGTGCATACATAGGATTACATCCAAGTTATGCCTGTGTATAGCTGGAATTCACTTATGTCTTTGTAAGTGGACCTGCATCTGTGGGAAATAGAATTCAGCTATTTCACAATGTCTGTATTCAGGAAGGGGCTGCTGTTAAATTACTGTGTAGAGGAGCCAGCAAAGCCAGCGATGCACAATTGGAACCTGATGAATAAAGGGGCCCTGACTTGGGAGTGTCAGTGTGCACCGGTAGAGCCTGATGGCTATCGGGACACTGCTGCCGGTGCCTTGATATGCATCTTTGCCATTCACTAGTAGGGTTCCTTAGTACCGCTGCTGGGTAACTAAATATTGATAAACATATGCACTATAGCCCACAGTATAATAAAGGCTGTTATCTTTTACGGTTGTAAAAGATAACGGAAGTATTTACGGAAGTATTTGCCACCTCCCTTGTACAATGCCCCCTCCCAACCATTGGACTCACTGTTCTGCTGGGGACCACCTGACTTGAAAATGTAGTAGCTGAGGGAGGGTGGGAGACAGCTGACAAATATCTAGTTATTTTCTGATGACTTGATGCGCAACCACATCATCATCCTCAACCCCCAAGGGACTTTTAGAGGATGTTGTCTTTGCTGTATGTACACCTGTCAGAATGTAACTGGACATTTCTCATCTGTACCTCACCAGCCACTAAATGGCTGTGTTGGGGAGGGACTGCAGGAGAATGGTGGGCCCTGTGGGGAGATGAAGTGGAGTTGCATCTTTTAGGACTTTGTCCTTCGTCTCCACAGTGCAACTTCCCATTGAGTTTCTTCCAAATTAAGTGGATACAGGATTGCCATCTTTGAATGGATCATACAGTATGCATTTAAGAATGTTAAGACATACGTTGAAAGAACAGGAATTTATTTGCTCAGATTTTCACACTTAATGTGCTAATTGTTTCTAAGGGTAAGACATGCTTAAAAAACTAGCTATCTCTATCAAAATCTGAAAATCAGGATAGATGTGAGCCAGTGGTCTTGCCATTTGAGAATGTAGGTGGATTTTTTTTTCTTGTATGCATTCTGTGCCAATATATTACTGTGTTCTGTCTACAGATTAGTCGTCAGTCCATTGATGCCCTGAAGGATTGGTTCAGAGATGAAATGCAGAAGTCTGACTGGCAGCTTATTGTGGAGCTAAAGAAAGTATTTGAGATCATCTAAGTTCTGTTAAGCAATGGGCAACGGCTAGCATAAACCCACAATTCCTATCACAAAAACCACCAACAGCTTATGATTAATATGCTGCTGGATTCAATTAATATATGGGGAAAAATGTGGATAATGTTTTCCATGAGAAACCAAGTAACTTACACTGGTTTGACAGTGGTCAATTTACATGTCCCTGTGGTTCCATTGTACCTGTGCACCTTTCCCTCTGCCCTTCCCTTTATACTGGCTACTGTTTTAAAGTTTGCCCTTCCCAACTCACATCCCAAAAATAATAAAAAAAACAACAAAATTTTTATTACAGAACTCAGCTTTCACTTTTATACTAGTAGAATCAATACTGCAGTATTTTGATTAACCAAACTCCTGCAGACTTTGTGATTCTTGGACTTCTTTTGATGTAAGAAATGTTTATTTATGCAAACTTTTCCCCCCTTGATTTTTCAACATTCTTCTGCTTTGTGCCTATAGAAATTTCAGATAGAAAAATTAGGTAACTGGGTATCTGTATTTGCTTCGTGTGAAACAATGATGTAAAGCATAGTTAGCTGCCTTTTACTGCTTGTACAGTTTGTCAGATTTCATAAACTGTAATCAATGCTGAGCTGCAAATAAAGAAAATGGATATTAACTGGTTAATTTAATTCCCATAAAGACAGCACAGCACGCATACATTTGAGCTGCCAAAGTTTAGTTTAAGTGTTTGATCCTTAACAGTTCAAATAGTTCTCTTGAGTACACATTGCCACAGAAAGGTGGGATGAAGACATTTAAATGAATGCTTGTGCACTGGTGCTTAGAATGGGGTGCAGCAGCTTGATCTGTGGATCCATGCAGAAAAGGTAGTATTGATGGACAGCCATTTCCGCTGTGCATTGCTAATTCCATGTTCTGACAAGGGGCTTAGTGTATTAAATCAGCCTCAGGTTGGTGCAAGCTGAGCAGGATCACACAGCCAGCAGAGTGAGGACAAGCCTGGTTAGATACAGCAATTGGGGCAGATCACTTATGAAGGCCCTAGTACCCATAACCGCAACATTACAACTTGGCCAGAGCATCACTAGCCATTGTGCTATATATCAAGGAAACCTTTACCACTGTCAGCATGCTATAAGCAGCAATGTTACGCTGTTTCTGTAGTAAGAATTCTGTGTTGTATGAAAACAAGTGCATCTGTTACCACAGCTTATTCCCATAAAACTACTCACACAAGTAAATTTCTCATGAGCAATATCATGGCTGAAGTGTTCTCAAAGATTACGCAGGCTATGATTAAAAAAAGTCTGGCAATTTTGTAATTACTGCTATAGCTACTATAGCCATGCCAAATGTAAGTTGCAGAAAAACATTATCAGAAATTTAAAGTAGATCTAATTCAGATGCTGAGCATCTGCATCACGTACATCATGGAGTACAGCTGATTGGTGTATGTGTCAATGATTATGTGACACAATCATCTGGAAAGATAGTTTCTGCAGAGTACTTAGGTGTGTGCCACATTACTTTGTAAGCAAAAGTAGCCTGCCATAGATGGAGCCTCCACCTTGCCCTTTAGGATTCATGACATGCTGTGGGAAAGAGGAACTAGCCTCTTTATTCACAGTATCTTATTGTCCTTAACTAAAGGGTAAGGACTGTCTACTGTGAGGTTCAAGTAAGGAGGGCCTCTCTCTGCAAGATGGATGTTAAACCACTAGCACTTTTTTCTGTTTCATTCCAGTGGCTTTATAACAGTGGCTGAAGTCTTGGGTACATGCTCCATTAACAATTCCAGGGTTTTGCAGTGGCAGTGAGGGGAGGCAGACAAAATCTGTGATTTCCCTAAAGCCTTGCTTCCATCACAACTGCTGAACAGTATGGTGCTTGCATCAAAAATAGGAAAGCGTGCCTTTAATTCCATGGTATGGGAAACCTGTGGCCCTCTAGAATGTGTTGGCATCTCACCTGGTGTGGCCAGCAGGCTAGATACCGCAGTCTGACAAAACAAGAGAGGCCCAGATTCTCCACTCCTGCTTTAGTCCATGGGGAGAACAAATCTAATACAACCCTTGGCATGTTCAAATACACACCAATAATATACTGTTGGTATCCATAATATGAACAAGCTTAAAGGTAAATGGTATTTTTTATAATTGTTTCAATTGTCAGACCATGACATTAAAGATCAGTTTGCCATTATATAGTGTTCATGTAAGCTGGAATGAATGCGAGAAATGGGATATAAATGTTTTAACAAATAAAAATATGAGAACAAAAATATTCAAACCATAGCCTTATCACAATCATTGAGTTCCCGAGCAAATAAATATTAACTTCTAAAAACTAGCACTTTTACTAAAAATGGAGTAATGGAACAGAATCTGTACAAATTACATACAGTCCTTTATTAAACAACTGTGAACACTTCACTGTAAAAATCCATAAAACCTTTATAAACAAACATTTTGTAAATAGATTCTATACTACAATAAAAGAATTCGAACACAATTATTTACATGCAATACTGACAAATTTTGGCACTTTCTTGAAAGGAAATGTACAAAACACTTTCTTTCTTAAAAAAAATTTCAACTTATAAAAACTTAGCTTTACTATCATGCACTTTGCAAATACCTCACGAGCACTTATGGCACAGCTACCAGAGAGCACCAGGCTCTCACCACACCCTTTCCTACAAGCTCACTTCACATAATTTTTAATGTGCTTCCATAAGTTTGTTGCAAAACCACTTGAACATTGTCAAGAATGAAGTCAAATGCCATGTTCCAAACCGATTCTACAGACTGCTGCATTAACCTACAAGGAAAAAAATTTTTTTTAGAACCAAAAGAAACAAACCATTACTACTACAAATGTTCATAATCTCCATAAAAGGAACTTGGACTAGAACATGTGACAAGACTGCAGCATTTAGTGTCCTTCATTGTTGGCCAGGGCTTATGGGGGTCCCAAGTTGCTTACCCATGCTTTCAAGTGCAAAGTGGAAAGAAAAATGAATCTAAGTATGAAGCGAGATTACTTTTTTCAACCAGGTTTTCACAGCTGACTTTTCAGTGACATACTGCAAAAGTGTTAGTTAAAGCCCAAAACCAAGCTACTTTTTCCTACCCTTTATGACCAAAAATTAGTGGAGAAAAAGAAACCTTGGAAAAGAGGGTGCAAAATGAGTAAAGTGTAAGAAAACAGAGCTTTTGAAGACAACTCCCTTTTAGGTGAAGCAGGGAAGGAAACTGGAGGGGCTAAAGGAGGCAGCTGGTCTGAAGAGCTTTTGATCATATGATTCTCGGCCTCTGTCTGGGCAGTTAGGGACATAACCCTCTCTGTGTGGATTGTCCCTTGCATCAATCAGAGAACTGCGAATCAAACCCCAAAATAATGTTACCTTTTCATATACTTTATGACCAGATCCAGCTTTTCTAGATCCTTTTCTTCGATCAGATCAGTACAGTATTTCACAACTTGTAGAATATCTTCCTCCATAGGGTCTGTCGAAACAGTCAATATGGGATTTTTAAAATGCTTCATATAGAAAAGGCTGAGTACCAGAGAACTTAAGATCTGGTTTTCTGGAGGAAAAGAACTGATCTTGGATACATATTCCCCATCAAGTATAGTCCCATACTTCTCTACCCTTCCTCTCTAGGCCCAGGCAAAACTTACCTTTAGACCAGGGTTTTTAATGGGAGTATGGCACTAGGACTGCACTTGTGGTCACAAGAAACACTCTTCCCCACAGGTCAATAACTGCACCTTTGTGACCATGTCAGTTTTCAATTATTGCTAGTCTTCAGGTGATATATGTGGGATCTACCGAAGATTTAAGGAACCACTAAATGGTAGCATATAAGTGGATAGCTGTCTCCTTTCTGCAATCTTTGAACATCATGCACTTCAAAAGCAAGTACCGGAGACAATTTTCCAAGGCACATTTTATGATGTACCTTCAGACAGGTGTTTGCCCCCTGAACATTATAGGGCAGATAAAGTCAACCAGCACTGGATATACAAGAGCACCCCTTTACTATGTACTGATTAAAATCAGGCTGAGTATAATACTTTTAATGTAGGACTTCTCTCTTCCTCCAGCAATAGAATAGAAATAAATTTCTGTCCAAATGGAAAGAAACAGGGCTCCCTAGAATGGAATCCTTTACATTAAACTGCAGTTGGTGGCATCCAAGAGAGCTATGAAACTTTGTAATCCAGATTTTAAAAGATTCTTTTTAATAAATCCATTTAGTCCAATGGAAGTTTATTTACAAGCACAGTCCAGCTACACTCCACAGTTCTTGCGCTAAAAACACATGAAACCACATGCTTACCTGATATAGTTGTAATCCATTCCTTGAGTAATGCTTTTACATCATTGAACTCAACAGCTCCAGCTAGATTGGGGGCCTGAGGCCTAGTAGCAGCAGACAGTAATGCCTGTGAAGTGCATGGGCTGGCAGTATTTGCAGTGGTTTGTGCTGGTTCCATCTATTTCAGACACAAAATATACAGACAGTACCTTATATGAATTTCTTCTTTATATCTTTGCAGTTGCAAACCTTAAGCAGCCTTGAAATACCATGAAGTGACTTCAGCTGATTTAAAAAATATCTGAAGTCTCTATATGCTTGTGATGATGTTACCTGAGAGTTTTCAGTGCCTGCTCCTTCCTGTTTTAAAAAGTCATCCATTAATTTTTGTGGGCTTCCAGTAATCATACTTTTTGATGGACTTCCAAAGAGCTTGTTTTTCAAAGGACTGTGGATTTTTTTTACTGGGCTGGCTTGGTTCTTCTCCCTATTTTTTTTCTTGTTTTTTATAATTGGTTTCAAGTTTAGCAAAGGATTCTTTGATACTGGAAAGGAAATAGCAATAGTGAGGGTTATGTAGGACTCTTATGACTAAAGAGATTATTCTGACCAAGTGATTTTATTAAAATTACTAAGTGGAATACATAAAGTTCTTGAAAAGATTGTTAAATGATCACCATTTGACAGACCTGTAGCTGCAGACTTACCAGTGGCATTTGTCTGCTGGCAGATGGTCACTGTATGTTTTTGCCTTTGGTCATATGCCTGCCTTAGCTCTTCTTGCAACTCTGATGGTAGTGCAGCAAAAACTTCAGGGTCCACCTAGACAAGCAACCATTGGTGATTACATCACTGGTGTGTGGGATTGATGTTTACACCTGACTTTTGTTTCAAGTACCAGATACTGGTTTAAAGTACAACAGGCTTTATGCTATTTCTAGCTTGATAAAGTACAAATGTCCTTCAAAGTAATAGAAAAAATACATAATGAATTTCTTATAAAAACCAGTTAGTCACTATTTATATGCAAAGTCTACAAAAATGTAATTAAGCAAACAATGGCTGGCATCATATTGATACCTTGTTCAAGCACGTGGACTTTTCTGGCTGATGCATAACACCCATGTTCAGTTGGCTTTTACAGAAAATAGCAATAGCATGTGTATTTCTATACCGCTTATCAGCTAAGTGCTCTCTTAGCGGTTTACAATGTGTTAGCTAACTGTCCCCAACAAGCTGGATACTCATTTTACCAACTTGCGGAGAGACAGAAGGCTGAGTCAACCTGGAGTCTGGCAGGATCAAACTCACAACCTTGTGGCTGCAATACTGGCATTTAACCACTACATCCCTAGGGCTCTCTGGTGGGAGTTCTTCGTGGTCTCTGTGACTCACACATATGGGGCTATTTGCACCTGTGCAGTGCACTGTTCAGAACCTTCTACAGCTATTATGCAAGTTTTTTGGTGGCAGGTACTTCTCCACTGGTATGCATGATCACTTAATCCCTCAGTTCCTTTTTATCTTTCACACCAGCAGCATTGAAGGAACTGTCTGGGTTTCATGTGCTTTACCCTTATGGTAATTTTGGCTTGAATTTCCCATTCACTTCTCTTTGGATTGCATTTTGTCTTGGTTTCTCAAACTCTGCTTTCTGGCTTGACTTGTGGTTTTGATTGGCTTCAATAACGGACATCATTTGACTTTGGTAGTTCTAGGTTGTGGAACTGCCTCAGGGATGGCTTCTTCAACTTCTTTCAAGAAGTGCCTTTCTTCTGGGGCTAAGATCCCCAATAGCTTGAGATGCTTGTTATGCTTGGGTGAAGGTCATAATGTGGGAGCCTGCATTCATTGTCAGGCATTCACCCCACAGGCATGCTGAAAGCACTCCTTGAGACCAAAGCTCTCTTCTGGGAGAATGCTTTGAAGGCTGTTGGTACAGCACAGAACAGGCTGCTTCCTTCAGCCTCTCTTGGGGTTGCCTGTCTGTTCATCAGTGACTCTTCATTCCTTGGCCTAAATGTCACCTGTCTTTTCATCCTGGTGGCAGCAAATTGGCTTATTAACTCCATTCCAAGAAATGCCAGGAAATGTCCCACCTTGAAGTCTACCATTTAATTCAGTGTACCCTCATTACGGGATAGATTGATCAAAGTGAAGTTTCCTTCTTTGGTACAGGAGCATCATGCTGGGAAGAAATGGCATAAGAGAAAGAAAAGGGCAAAGGATACTGTAGGAATCCATCCCTGGGTCCATTCCCCTCCACCTCAAAGATCTGAGTGGGTCCCTGCAGCCTCTGACTCTGTTGGAACTGACATTCGAGAGGGACCCTTCAGCTCTGAACTCTGTTGAATCCAAGGAATAAGCGACTGAGGTGTCTCCACAAGCCATCTCTGTAGATATTGACATTCAATGTCTTAAGTAGGAATCTGGCTGCTCCTGAGGACTGGGGCATCTTTATCCCAATCCCATAGACCTTGGTTGAGGATTCCACCACAGTGGTACTGTTACAAACCCAAGTGCTGTCTGCATGGTTCTGATTTTGTGCAATACAGCTATAGAGATCTGGAGAGGTACACAGCCTACTTGCACAAGATTCAGCCTCCTTACTTCATACGCGAGTGTTCTTCATTCTGTGAATACACTCACTGGGAGTGCAAAGAAGAACGGCATCATTCTAGAAAGCTTTCACATTGCATCCATTGTTGCAGTCGAAACCACAGATCAGTACCTGCCTTGTTCCTGTTTGCTTCAGTAGCAAATGGCAGAGTGTCTGTCTCTGGAAAGGCACAGGGTCTTGGTATGCTGGAAGGTTAGTGTTGTTTTTGACACAGCCTGAGACTGCCAATCACTGTTCATCTCCAGCTTTGCAGATTTGATCCTGTATGCTTGATATCACTGCTGAAGCCAAGACAGCACTCCTCCCTCCTACTTCACCAGTGCATCTAGGTGAACAATTCAGGCAGGAGTCATCAAGTTTGAAAGAGTTTGGGCATGATTCATGCTCTGTCTCATCTGGGCTTCCACCAGTGTGCTCATCTCCAACTGTTCTAGTAAGTGTGACCTGGTGCCATCCATTGAAATGAGACCTTTGTGGACCAGTTGTTGTGTATAGCAAGGATGTTGGACTTGGAATTGAAGTAAGTTGAACCTGAGCCCTCCAACCCTGTATGCTGTTGAAACAGAGTAAGATTACAATGTCAGTGTCCAATGTCTGCTACTATCATTACGGAGAGTCAGAAAGAAGTCCTAGTCTTTACTGTTGTCGATATAGTCCACATCAAAGAAGATAGGGGGACTGCATCAGGTACCTGAAGGGGGATCAGACTGTTTTTGGACTCCAAGCCAAATTCAATCATCCTAGAGATGAACCATTCCAAGTCTCTTCAGAGAAATTCTAAGCCTATCGATAGAGAGGGCAAGAACTTAATCATCATGGCATACATATTCTATTCTACAGCTGATCTGTCGTTCACGATCTCCAGTTAATAAGCTTGTAGGGGAGTATACCAGCAGCTCTATGGGGAAAGGTGTCCTAAGTTATTAATAGGCTTTCTGAAGTGGATATACATGCAATATTCCATTCAACAGGCTAAGACATAAAATTGGTGTGGGCAACAGATAAATATGGTGAGGCATGCTGCAGACTGCAGTAGGAAGATGCTGGCAGAAGCCATTGTTTTATGGCAGCATGCATGACTCAACCCATTGGGCCTATCTCACCAGACCAGAGCAACAACTGATGCAATAAGGGTGGTCTCTTCAGTGGGGAAGGGTCAACAAGCTCAAGCATATAAGCAAAAGGCAGACTATAGCTGGAAGATTCAGCTCCCAGTCTCAAGCTCAGTTGTTGTGCCATTCTTGCTATGTGTGTAAAGGAATCTACTGTGTTTGTGTCCTCCCATTTGGACTCTGTACTGCTCCTTGGGTCTTCAAGAAGTGCATGGTGGTGACGACAGAATGGCTGAAGCAGCAAGGAACCATTTTCTTTCCGTACATTTGACAACTAGCTCGTTGTCCATTCTCAACCCTGCCTTGTAGTCAACATCTATCTCATGCCTCACCTCTTGGACTCACTAGGTTTCACTGTTAATCTCAAAAGAAGTTTCAGCTGGAAACATCCCAGCAGATGGGGCTTATAGGCTTCCTTCTGGACTTCTGTGTTCCTGTGACCTTACTGTCTGACAGCCACTGGGTATTCCTGAGGGCCATGCTAGAGTCCTAGCATATCTGCACGGTGTGTACAAGAAATGTCTTAAGGGCTCCTTGGTTTCATAGCTGCCACAACATCACTGCCACTGTTGTGAGATTCAGGATGAGGTCTCTATCAGCTTGGTTCCTATTCTGTTTTGATCTTCATCAACATCTTACTATCCTCAGGAATGACCCACCACTTGGAATGGTAGGTTGACACCTGAATCATACAAGCTAGCATGCTGTTTTGTCCTCCATGACCTGGAGCAGTAGTCACTGTGTGCACTTCCCTCTGTTAGAGGGTGTTGGTCACCTGAAGACAGAATTCTATGTATCAGCACTCTCCAGCCATGGAGGAGGCTTTCAACCCTTGAATCTTTTCTGCATAGTGAAATTGTGCAGATAGTCTCTGACAACACCATGATGGTATGATACCATCACGCAGGGCAGAATGCCGATACCCTGCTGCATTTCATGTTCCATCTATAGAACTGCTGCATTCACAGAAGCATATTAGGTGATGGATACATCTTAGCAGATGCTTTCAGCAAGCTGTCACTTTCTTTGCATCTCAGCATGCTCTGGAAGGTCTTCAGGGGATGGCATACTCCAAAGGTAGACCTCTTTGACTTGTTTGAACACAACCAGACCTGGACTTTCCCCTGCAGGGTTTGTTGGGGGAAGGACTTGTGTTGCAATGTCTTCCTTCCTCAGTGAGGGGCATAGTTCCTATCATAACCAAGACAGCCAAAATCAGATGGGACAAGGTGAAATATATTCAGATCATCTCATGATGGACCAGGCAACACTTGTTCACTTCACTTTTACATCTGTCTCAGGAAATCCATCTCAAGCTACATGGTCTTGCAAACACTCAGGCTGAAGCACACTGTTGCCACTGCAGATAGGCCTGCCAGTTAGAACTCCCATACATGTGAGCAGAGGAACTTCCTTGCCTTAGGGTTGCCTTGGCATCTCTCCCACTCAAGCAGAAGTCTACTGTCTGCTGAATTTCTTCTATACCTGTCAAACAGAGGTCTCTCTCTTCTGCCAAGTTCTGCTTGGAGACAGTCTCCTTAAACTTCTTGCCTCTTTCCAGCTCCCATTGGTCGAGATGCTCCTGAAGGATTAAAAGAACCTACACCCTCCAGAGTCTGATCCCACACCACTAGAGATTGGAGTTGGTCCTATCTGAAAACCTACTGAGCCAATGTCATCTTATGATGTCAGGCTATATCACAAGAGCCTTCCTGGTAGTTATAACACCAGCCAGGAGAGTGGTGAGTTCTGCACTCTAGGGTTGACCCACCTTTCCTATATTTTCACATGGACAAATTGATTCTCGGATTGAAAATTTCCTTCCCACCATAAGTTTTGTGAGCTATGCAGCTACATCAGGGCATTGTTTTTCCTGTGCTAGTACTGAATCCAACTTCAAACTCTGAATGTGCCTTCATGACCTATGCTATATTTTCTGTGAACGAAACTGCAGCCTATGTTCCTGTGTTACTCTTCTTAACAGAAGGATCTGTCAATTACCTCTCAGCTTACGAACTTGCCAAGCAGGACCTCCCTGCTTATGTGCAGAGCCATTCCACCACAGCTGTGACTATGTCATCTGTTTTCTCAAAAGCGTTTCACTAGAAGAAATGTGTACAGCGGCTGCTGAGTGACGGCCTTTGATTTTCATTTCTCATTATATCCTGGATACAAGGTCTTGGACTGAAGCCACTTTTGAAGCCATGCTGTATTCTTGTCTCACATGACACTCCCTCTTCCTATATGTGTGTGAGTCACACAGACCACAAAGAAGAAGAACAAGTTGCTTACCTGTAACTATGCTTCTTTGAGTGATCATCTGTGAAGTCACACTACACCCATCCTACTCCCCACTTGTGTCCTTCTCTCCTTAGCTCCTGGCTGCTGCTATGGTGTCCACAGAACTGAGGGATCAAGCAAGACTGGGCAGATCATGTGCAGCAGTGGAGAGGGCTAGTACTAAGACACTTGTATAATAGCTCTACAAGGCTCTGAACAATGTTGTGCTAGCATAGACAATTCCATTTGTGTGAGTTCACAAATGAATACTTAAAGAACCATGGTTAGAGGTAAGCATCATTGCACACTGTCTGCATGATTATATATTTGGTTGTGCAATGTTGCAAATCTGTAACAAGGCAGCAAAATGAAATCAAGGGCTAATTCTGTGAATGAAAATTTCATTATTTCTCAATCCAGGATCTCAGTCACTGTTTTACTTCTACTCACCTGTGAAAATGCCGGCAGAGCTATTACATTAATTCCTGTATCACTGCCTGATTCTTTGAGATCTGGTATTTGTAAGAGAAGGGTTCCCACTGGCTGCGTTGAAAAGCTAGTGTTATATCCATTTACTGGTTCCCTCTTGTCACTATTGCTTGTCTCTGCTTGTTGGAGGGAATACACTTGCTCAATTTGTTCTCGAATATCCGATGGGAGAGCTTCCATAACAGACTGATCCAACTAACAAGAGAAATTTTATGCATGTCTTAGTTCCAGAAGAAGACAAAATGGAAAACCTGACAAGTTACACATATTTGCACTGCTCCACACACAAATATTCAGTCCAACACTACGAGGTAACTAATATTCCAGATAAACAAATATAACAGATACACAAATATAATAAAAGAAGCTGCTTCATCTCCTTTACATGTTACTTGTATTTTAAGCGCAAATACCCGAGCCTCAGCGCCTATGCTCAAGGTAGCCTATTGCCATTACCATGCACAGCTGTCACACCCTAAGAATGCTGTGCTCATACAGCAATGCTCCAGGCCAACTTAAATACTAAGGCTTCCATGAAAATGGCTAAAAAAGATTTCTTAGTTTGGTTTGAGGAGACATCTAAAAATGGGTTATGACCTTTGCCCAGGAAGGCAGGATTAAATGACTCAAGTTTCTGCAGCTAGGGGATAGTGCTGCTACAGTCCGCTCCAGTTCTTTTTCTTGCCTGTGCTCAGGACAGTGCTTTGCTCTTCTGCTTCTCTCTTCTTCTTCTGATCCATATTTTCTTTCGAAGTGTTTAAGTTCTCTGTAATTTCCATATGTAGCTTTTCTAAGTTAGAGTCCTATGATTCTCTTTACTATTCTATTCTTTTTCTCTACTAATGGCTCAAAAGAGAAAATGCTTGCCTGAGCCAAAAACTCACTTATTCAATAGTGCAAGTTTGGCATGTCAGCCATGCTCCCTCTTGGGGATCTGAAAAGCCAACATTCTTAAATGATGGCTATTTTTAAACTTTTACTAATACTTTATCATTTTCAGGTTCCCAGGTATTTCCAAAGAAAGCTGACTTAACCAAACCAGATTCATAAAAAAAGAAGAAAGAACACAAATGATTCTGTCTTCGCTATTCAGACAATGACTGCTGGAACAATTTTTTTTCTTGGCTTATTAAGATGAGACATGAACAAACCTTCTGTCAAGCAGAGAGTGCCTTCATCAATCCCTGATAAAATCAGCAAGGCGCTAATCCAGCCTCTCCCAACCTGGCGCCCTCCAGATGCTGGAATACAACTCCCAACATCCCAATCTAGCATGCCCAACACATTTAGGAGTGACAGACTGGAGAAAAGGGCTTTAACTAAAATTTCCTATTTTCATTCATAAGTACCAGCCATGATTCTACCTATGTTTTGAAATTGGTTATCATAAGTGTGAGATAGTTTCTAATCAGAGACATCCACACTGTGTTCAGGTATGGCAAGGGGGGCAAGTGCATGAGCAAAGCTTCAGATTAAGCTGTGGATGCTAAACATGGTATCGAATCTTCCTGTATCAGTGTCTGAACAGCTATGTTCTTGTGCAGGATTTTTCCAAAAGACAAAGAAAGGCTACCATATAATTACAATACTGTCTGAAAAAAATATACTTCTGTATTTGTATCTCAAGAGATTTTTCAACCACAGAGAAATATATGGAGCAATAGCATGTTTCTTTGACTTGGCCCCTCAGAATTTGGCTGCAACAAGGAGGGAATGTACAATCATACATTAACATGATGTCTTGATTATCATTCAGTAAGTGTCTAAGCTTCTTTCAACATATATCCTGTCAGTTACTAAATTCTCTCTCAAAATTTCTGATCCTAGTAAGATCTACCAAATATCTCCAAATCCAAGTCTTGTTTTAAACTGAATAATATGCTGGTTGATCTCATATGAATCAAAATTAAATGCAATCAAAATGCATGTATTATAAGTAAGCAGTTTAGTGATCAGCTGAAATAATATTCAATCTCTTCTAAAAGAGACTGCATCTTGGGGGAGCTGTACCTCACTATAATGTTCCAAAACAAGTGAAGCACTGAATGGTTCAGTGAGCCAGTTCAGACTGGTGTGCTAGCTGTGGTGCTTCCTGGACAGAAAGAGCTTAGCCATAATTGTGGGTACACTAAGTTCCACTGATTTCAATAGTTCAACTTTGAATAAATTTCAAGTCTGGATGAACCCCCATGCGTGTGAAGTGAAATTCAGCTACTAAATTTTTCCTAAAGGGAGAAAACTCTTCAACTTCTATTTCGACCATTGTTACGCATAATAATAATCCAACCAATCACTTATTAATTCATTATTTATCACTTCATCTTTTCCAAAGATTTGGGCAAGTATCACACAGCATCAGGATGACTGGAGAACAAAGAGACAAAGGCCACAAATCTTATCTGTTGATTTTTTATATATATATAAAAAGAAAAGGAGAAACACAGAGCGTTTTTCACATGCTCCAGGAAGAAAATTTTACCTGGGAAGGTGGTGGTAATTCAATACTTAAATTAAGTCTTGATTTTATATTTATAGGTGGATGTAAACCATTCAAATTAGCTGTAGGCTCAGATTTGCTGGTAATATGATTGACATTAGATGTCAGAGATGGCACTGGACATGATTTTGACGTGGAAGATATTTCAACGTCCACAGCAGCTACAAATACTGCCAATGTAGAAAACAAGACAGAGTTTTAATTATTCTAGAACACCACAGTTATTCTATTGATATAACCAAACTACAACGTTTTACTATCTTATATTGCATCATTTTATGTTATTAATTTAATATGGAGCAGCTGGCAATAACGGAACTTCTGAGGAACGTTTGCAAAAAATTTCCACACTCCAAAAACTACAAAGGAAATCACTGACCTTCCTTGTGATCTTCTTCTGAATTCTTTATGGCTTTTGGACCTTGCAGAAGATCAATAATAGAATTAGATCCATGAGGTAAGAATCTAGACTGCAATGATGAGTGAGAGGAAACTGCTGAAGTTGCTTTATTAACTGGAACTAACTGATGTACTTGAATTCCAACCTAAAAAAGAATAAAAACATATCAGATATAACAATCCATAATCTAAACAAAACCTAATTCAAATTTATCTTTCAAACACTGCCAATGAATAAGAGAATATTTAAATTCTTCTATAACCAGCAAAGAAAATACATGGGTGTCTATGTCCTTGATGACCAAAAGGAATCAAAGAGAAGCATGAAATGTTCAAAGAAGTCTAAAAAAAGAGATACTGGCTTAATCCAAATGAAGGCCATTTTCTACCAGGAGTCCTTGATATCTTGGTTTGGGAATGGGACAGGCCTTTTTCTCAGTACCTCTACTCTCACAGACACATTTTACATTTGAAGTGGGTGCAAGAGAGGGTTTTCTTGGCAGTTATTACTGGGCTGGGGAACTCCTTGTCAGGAGACTAAGGTGGTCTGCTCCTTGCTGTCTTTACGCTGGAACCATTTTATTCAGGCACACTTTTGGCATTTAAGGGAATTTTAATCCACATCTGCTGTGTTTTTTGGGGTGTTTGTTTCTCATTGTTTTTTTTAAATTATTTGAAGTTTTATTTCACTATAGGGTTAATCTGTACTTTTATTTGTTTATTCTCTGGAATCAACAAATAGGAATCAAAACAAACCAACCAACAAATAAATAAAATCTGTCTTGTGCCAATTAAAAAAAAAGTCTGGATGGTTACTATTTTCTGAAATAAGTTTACAGATTTTATGCAAACTGAAGTACCTGCTTGACCTGCCTCTGACAACATCGTTTTGTAACTTTTTACCTTGATTCTTAAATTCTAATGGCTATTTGGATGCTAATGCTTTTATCAGATCATGGACTTAGATTAGATTTTATTAAAGTATGCAATTTTGTTAGATAATGAAATATTATTTATCACATGGCAAGGGAGGTTGGCTCCCTCTCTGCTCTGTTTCTCCTGGCAAGCAAAGACTTTCGCGTTTGCCAGGGCCTTTGACTGTTAACTGGCCAATAGAGAAGGTCTTTTAACTGTGGTGTGTTGTAGTTTTACCATTATTATGTTGTAACTGCCTTTTTAATGGTTTTGAATAATTTTTTTCAATATGATTGTTTATTTAACTGCTTTTTCACTCTTTTGTTACTCATCATTTCATGTGCATTTTGATTTTGACTCATACAGTTATCTGCTCTGGGTTCCATACTGGAAAAAAAGCAGGAATAAGATAAAATAAAATCTGGATTTCAATAAATATTTTTGGAGAAAATAAAATAAAAGCAATTTGAATTTAAAAACTTACTCCTCTCATATCAGAGATATTCAACTTCATTGAATGAAACATATTCAATATTTCTTTCCCAATCACTTTGGCACTATCTGTTGCTTGACTGAGAGTCACAGTCCTGCAAAGAACACACATTTGAAAAAGCACAATTATTTGAATCAATGGTTACTGGGCATTATACCTCAGAGGCAACATGCCTTTGAACATCACCACTGAATGATAGGAAAAAGGCTTCTGATGCTGCTTCCTGCTTGTGGAATTACTATAGGATTTTTTTTTCTGGTCAGTATAGAAAAAGGATGCTTGGCTAAATGGGCCACAGATGGATACAGCAAAACTTTTGTGTTCTTAACTTCAGTCAAGTTTGCTGACACCACAGTGGCAGCCTCATATAAACTGGATTTGAACTTAATACTTATATGGGAGAACTAAATATAAGTTCTTATATCCAGATAACTTGCCTTCTTTAAGCAAATCAACTAAGCAGGATGACAACTTTCATCATACAATCCTTTGCCCATCCTATTGAAGTCCACCCTGCATGCAGACCTCCTCAATAAAAATTGAGGGTTCCATTTGTGCAAGGAAAAAGGTTTATCCAACTGCTGGGAAGTGGCCCGGAGGACTAGCTGGATAGGAAAAACAAAACAAAACAAAAGCAGGGGAAAGTTCAGAAGTAGTGGCTTCCCTGCTGAATTTTGCCTCAAAGACTGTTTTCTTCATAAAACGTAGTTATGGGAGGGTTGGCACAGAGAACAGCAAAAATTAATTCCTCTCCCTCTCATTGGCAAGAACGTTCTGAGCAGAACTCCATTCAGCTGGTATTGTTTCCAGCACAGTGAAATACTGACTCCAACTCTATATTGGCAACTTTCAATGTTGTATGAAAGGCTAGTACAGATTCCTCTGCTCTCAGAACACATGAGAAATGTTGTTATCAATTGACAGAATGCATTCATGATTTAGAGTGACATGTGAACATTTACCACGTGGTAGCTTTTCTGAAAACCACAGGATGGTCAACAGAGGAATGTTGTGTTTCCAAGACTATTAGAAAATCTGGGCAAGTGGAAGAACTGAGAATAGTTTGCAAGTTCTCATTTGATCTCCCTCCTGTTCCAGCCCCCAGTAATACAACATCCATATTCCAGCAGTGTTCTGACAGTCATAGCAGTTGCAGGGAAAATGAAGAAGACCATCCTCTCCATTTTGCCAGCAGAAATACATTAATGGATGAGAAGTCTTCTGCAAAGGAAAGGGAACCGTTGTCTACAGGGCAATCATGGATCCAAATTATGGAAATCAAAGAGAACAACCAAGTATTCAAACCTATGGCTGAAACTCTAAAGTCCGGTATTCTGTATACACTAGGTTCAGCTTTGGAACCAGTTTTTAAGTTTAGTTTGTGGCAGAGAAGGAGAAAAACACAAAAGGGAATTATTAAGCAATGTGAGTAAAATGGCAGTGCTTTCGGAAGAGCTATTGTATTTGCTGGCATATAAGACTCCCTTTTTTTCCTGAAAAATACTCTTTGAAATTCGGGGTGCATTTTATATGCAGGTGTATCTTATATGTCTTCCTTATAAGAGGACAGGTATTTGCTTTTGGCCACAGAATTATTTTATGACTGCTTTATAGATGCTAGTCTGTGCAACAGAAGACATTTCTACAGAAGACTATGTGTTTTGATGTCTAGTATTGCCTCTAAAATAACAAACAATATAAATTTTGACAAGGCATACTCTATATTACTATATAAATAAGGAAATGTTGGTATTTCTTATTAAAACGTAGTAGTTTCTCCAGCATTATTACAGCACAGCAGCAGTAACAGCAACAATATGAAATATGTGCTAAAAGAAGTCTACTTAACATTGAACAGTAAGATCAAATTTTTGGAACTTTGCAAAATGAAAATACCTGGCAATATGATCACAAATTCCATGACCCCCAAACTTTGCAGGTTCCACTGGAGCCCCAGCTTTTCTGACCATGACTTTGAGAGTTAACCGTTTGCCTTTCATCCCAGCAGCTTCTAACCTGCACTGGATCTCTTCTGAAAGACTTAAAAGAAAGGCCTCTGCTTCTTTTGGCTAAAAATATAAAATGGGTTTACACATAGGTAAAGGAAAAGAATACAGTGCCTTATGTTTCTGCTTCTTTCTAGAAATTATTTTTGCCTGATAAATTTAATGATTTTTCTTTCCCAAATCCCAAGAGCAGAAAACTAAATATTTTTGTGAGCTTCTTTCTGGTTTGGTGAAAGGAGATCTCTGGAATGCTCTGCTATTGCCCATGACAAGGTAACAGACTCATGTGATCCAGGCTGTTTGTCTTAACAGTAGGAAACATTACAGTGATGCTGTATGGTAGGTCAGTATTGTACTGCTATTGGAGTGTAATTATGTTACCAATCAAGGTAGCATAAATATCTGCAAGAAGACCTATGCTACTCTTGATGCAACCCCTTACAGCTATTCTGTGCTTCACAGCAAGCAGCCTGGATTGAAGAAGCATCTGGCCACTCTCTGTAGTCAGACGCACAATGATTACAGCAGTGCTGAGATCCCTGGAGCAGTTCTAGAAAGGCTGATGGAGAAATCTCCCTCTTACCAGCAGATCAAGGTAGGAGACCAAAATTCCAAACCCGTTAAACCGCTGCCTGCTTTTCTCTCCCATTCAGTTTAGGTAGCCTTACATGCTTTTATTAGTCACAGAGTCAGTAAAGTGTGTGTGTACGTACATACACACACAAACACATGCCAACACACATAACTACAGCCCAGGGTTAGGGTGGGTTGCTCCTTCAGTCTTCTCAGAATGATCATTTACAGTAGGTGTCAATCTCTCATTAGGAGGGCTCAAGGAACAACTCACAACCACTGGGATATACCCAAGCTGAATCTCTTATTGATGGGAGTGGTTATTTCCTTAACCACTGCTTGTAGAACAGTTTGCCGAAAGGACGCTCGTCCTGATTTAAATTGTCTGCTTTATAATGTCTGACTGCTGGTGATTTCTTTCATCCAGCTGCTTTACACACTTAGCCCAATGAAGATATTACTCTGAATGCTGCTGTCAAGGCCATTGATCTTGCTAAATGGGCAGCCACATGCTTTGGTCTCAAAATGCAAGAGTAATCGTAACACAAGTAAATACACTTTTTCAAACATCTGGAAATTATCAACTTAGCTGCCTTGAATCCTAAGGTTCTAGAATGGAAACAAACAAGCCTTCTTTACATCTTATTGTTTCGTCCTTTCTATGTAAACCTTTACCACCACCCTCAATATCTAATGAATGCCACCCTTTCTATAAAGGATGTGTTGGATTTAGGCAAAAATGTTGATACCTCTAATGTCTGACTCATACTTCTGTAAGCCTGCGACAAAGACTTTGGAAGAAATGAGCGATCAACTGTCAAAGATAATTTGTCTTTTTCAAACCTGCATAAGAAGTTAAGGTTTACTGACAGAGTTGCAATTTCTGATACCCTTCTTGCCAATGTAATTGCTATAAGAAATTACACTTTGAAAGTCATTAACCTCAGGGATGCATGAGGAAGTGGTTCCAAAGGAGCTTAGTCAAGGTACTCAGTACCAAATTCCATCCCACATATGGAATCTACGAACAGTTGGTTGAACTTGTAAAGTTGCTCCTCTCAAAAATCTCAGCATGAGGATAGGTAGCTAAAGCCTTCTCATTTGCTAACAGCACAGATGACAAAGCAGCAACCTGCCTTTTTAAAGTATTAAGTCTTACACCTTTGTCTATTCCACTTTGATGAAAAGACAAGATACTATCTATCCAAAATTTTCCATTAACACTGAATTGTGCTTATATCACCTCTGGAATGCCCTCCAGGTAGTTTCATATATCCCCTGCATTGACTGCTGTCTGAAAGCTATAATGCTGTTCATTATTGGCTCAATGTATCTCTGTAGCCTTAGTTTCCCACCCACCTTCCATGCAGTTAGACTTAAGCACTGTGGATTGGGGTGATAAACTGGATCCTGAGTTAACACATCTTATCTCTGGAGTATCTGGTATGGCTTTTCCATTGACATATTTATTGGAAGAGGATATTAAGATCTACATAGCAAGTGTGGGGCAATTAAGACCACTTCTGTTTTCTCCACTCTGATTTTCCTGAGAACTCTGTAATATTAGAAATGGAAGGAAAATGTAAAGTAGTTCTTTTGGCCATTCTACTGCTAATGCATCACCATTCTTCTGCATTTGTAGTTCCTTCGACTGAAAAATACTTGTTCACTTTGAAATTCTGACCACATGTAAAAACCTCCACCACATATAGTTCTTTAAGTTCTGGAATACTTCCTGGTTCAAACTCCACTCTCCTGCTTCAATTTTGTTCCTGCTTAAGTAGTCCACTGCCAAATTCCCTTGAGATATACTACTGTTAGAGAGTGTATGATTTACAAGCCCAAGCTAGAATTTTAGGGGATTCCTTTAGAAGTTGCTGGGATCTTGTTTCCTCTTTGTTGTACAGATACAACTACACAGTAATGTTGTCCGTACATACCAGCACATTCTTTTTATTTTGCTTGCAAACTTTAATATCAGTAACCTGACAGCTTTCATCTCTAATAAATTTATATTGAGTCTCTTCTCTGACTCTGTTCATTTGCCCTGGACCACCTGACCCTGACAATGGAGTCTACAAAGACTTGCATTTATTGTTAATATTACCTTGTTTTGTGGAACACAGTTCTCCTGTTCAAATTGCCTGGTCTAACCAACTCAAGAAAAACTCTCCTTACTTTCACCAGTATAGTCAAAATGGTACTCCTTTTCCTTAGCATTTGATCCTGAAATGGTCTTATGAAAACTTGCAATGTCCTTGTATGAAACTCATCCATGGGGCTAACTGAATTGTTGACACTAACATTCCTAGCACTTGCCAAATGCATTAGGCCTACTGACTTCATCTTTCTCAATTACATTACTTCTTCCAATAAGCTTTGTTTCTTTTCTTTGTAAAGAAAGAAATGGTTGCTTTGCATATTTATTTTTGCACCTTAGTTAGTTAATATTCTTGTAGCTATCGAATGACTTTTCTTCAAATTTATTAGAAACCTGTAGATCTGGAAACACTGTATTGTAAGACTGAGGTCTTCTGCCTTCTGTCTGTACCCACCTTTCAGCAAAGTATCGTCCAGACATGGAAATGAAGAATTGGTACTTATGTGAACAATCATTCTGGGATGAGAGGAGGAGCAATCCATGACGTTTGGGTTTGATCCTCGCGCCAGCTTACGCAGGAGCCATTCTCGAGCTAGATGGAAAAAATCCGTTAAACCGGCTCCTGTCCCTCTCTAGCCAGTTTCCTTTCCCTAGCGTATCTGACTCTGTTCTTATCTCCCACCTACTCCTTATGATCCAAATCCTTCCTGTAGCGGTGGGTGTGGATTGCTCCTCCTGTCATTCCAGAATGATCGTTCATGTAAGTATCAACTCTTCATTCTCAGGCTAACAGGAGGATCAATCCACGATGCCTGGGACCTTCCCAAGCTGACATATGGGTGGGTTGCTAAATATATCACTGCCCGCAGAACCCGGCACCCAAACGCTCCGGGCAGATTTGTATTTATCCAGTTTGTAATGCTTAATGAAGGTCGTTGCCTCTTTCCACCCTGCTGCACTGCATACATCTTCCAATGAGCAGGACGAGTCATAGCTACTGATGTTGCCACTGATCTAGTAGAATGCGGCCACACATTAACTGGCCACGGCTGCTTCGCATAATCATAGCAGAGGAAAATGCAAGTCTTAATCCATCCCACAATGACCAATTTACTAGGCCGCTGGCCCAGAGTCTTTGGCTGAAAAGACAGTAGCAACGCATCTGAGTGGCGGAAATTCTTTGTTTTTTTTTATGTAGGCCTTCACCGCTCTCCTTACATCTAAAGTGTGCCACTTTTTCTCCAATGAATGTACTAGTTTCGGGCAGAAAGTTGGCAAATGAATCACCTGCATGAGAGATGAT
Source organism: Iguana delicatissima (assembly GCA_948472985.1). Classification (NCBI taxonomy): domain Eukaryota; kingdom Metazoa; phylum Chordata; class Lepidosauria; order Squamata; family Iguanidae; genus Iguana; species Iguana delicatissima. The sequence continues at coordinate 1,934,496 of CAOKZL010000223.1, forward strand.
GAAGACAGACACTTTGGCAAGAAGGAAGGGTTGAAGCCCAAAGTTAACTTGTCTTGCTCAAACTTGCACAAATGCTCATTAACTGACAACGTTGCCAACTCTGACACTTGTCTAGCCGATGTGATTGCAAGAAGAAAAGCAGTCTTAAAAGATAACAGCTTCAGAGATAACTCCCTCAGTGGTTCAAATGGTGGTCCGGTCAAGGCATTAAGCACCAGGTTCAAGTCCCATGATGGGAACCTATGCATGGTTGGAAAAGACGACAAGGTTGCCCCTCTCAGAAACCTTCTGATATGCGGATGCTTAGTATAAGAGTCCCCATCCACCGACAGAATAACTGACAGTGCTGCCACTTGCCTCTTCAAGGTGTTAGGGCGCAACCCTTTATCCAATCCGTCTTGCAGGAACTGCAGTACATGCAGCACTCCCACTTCTGCTAGAGAGACCTTATTCCCCTCACATCATTTCTGAAAAGTTTTCCATGTCCTGTCATATATTCTCTGTGTGGTCTCCCTTCGTGAGCCCAGAATAGTTTTCATCACACTTTCTGCATAACCATGCTGTGTTAAAAACCGCCTTTCAGTTTCCAAGCTGCCAGACTCAAGCCATTCGGGGTCTGGATGGCTCACCGGCCCCTGAGATAGTAAGTCCGGCCTCAAAGGCAACCTCCACAGAGGCCCCTGGGCTAATTGCAGCAGCAGTGGAAACCATGGTCTCCTTGGCCAGTGTGGTGCTATTAATACCACTGATGCCTTCTCTAGGCAGATCTTTGTCAGTACTTTCTGCACAATTCAAATTGGGGGGAATGTGTAGTGTGTCCTCGGAGGCCATGTTACTGACAGCACGTCCTGTGCTTCCACACCTTCATCTCCAGCGATAGAAAAATACCTTCTTAGTTTAGTATTTTCCCCAGTAGCAAACAAGTCCACTTGTAAAGGACCAAAAATACTTTCCATGTGTGGAAAACCTCCCTGTTGAGAGACCACTCCCCCAGGTGCAGCCAATTTCTGCTCAAGTAGTCTGCCTGTATATTCAACTCCCCTTTCAAGTGCACAGCTGTGACTGATCTTACATGAGTCTCGGCCCACTGGAAAAGACGGCCAACTCCACTACTAGGGGCATAGAACGTAATCCACCCTATTTGCAAATGTATGCCTTGACTGTCATGTTGTCCGTGACAACATGACAGTCTTTCACTAGACGCAAACAACTCTGGAGTGCCAGGTGAACGGCCTTCAACTCTAGGTAACTGATGTTGAAACGCCTGTCCAGGGTGTCCAACACCCCTGCACTGAATAACCTTCGCTGTGGGCCCCCCAACCTGTTAGACTCGCGTCTGTTGTTACATGGACCATGTTCTGTTTCTGGATAGGGACACCAGTAGCCACATTTCTTCCTTTCAGCCACCAAGTCATCTCGGCCCAAATATGCTGTGGCACTACCACCTTGTAATGTTGTTTCATCACTATTGCAAGCTGATGTTTCATCAACAACCTCTGTAGTGGTTTCGAATGGAAGCTTCCCCACTGAACCAACTGCGCTGTGGAAATGAGGAGTCACAAAACTTTTGCCAAATGTATCAGTCTCTGACTTGATACATCTGCGAGCCTCCTGCTGCACCTTCTCCAACCTTTCTTGGGAAAGATACAATCTCCCTTTTGATGTGTCTATTCCTGCAATTAAATGCGTCAATACCTTTCTTGGGTTTAACATGCTCTTCTTGTAACTGAGAAGAAACTCGTAATCTGTCAGAGTCTGGACTGTTAAACCTAAGTCTTTCCTTAACTTGGTCTGCGATTGTGCCTTTAGTAAGATGTCGTCCAAATACGGATAAACCTGCACCCCCTGTATCTGGAGGAAAGCTATCAATGGAATCAGCACCTTTGTGAAGACGCGTGGATCTGATGCCAGGCCAAAAGGCAGGACCTTGAATTGGTAGTGATAATCCTGATAGTTGAATCTCAGGTATCTCCTGTTGTCTGTACACATGAGAACATGAAGGTATGCCTCCTTGAGGTCTATAGACACCACATTGTCCCCCAACAGCAAATTCTCTTTGATCGATTGCAAAGTTTCCATTTTAAATTTCTGGTATTCCATGGACTTGTTGAGATACCTCAGATTCTACACCGGCCTGTGCTTGGCATTTGGCTTGGGAACCACAAAACACACCAAATATACACCTGTGAACTTTTGCTTTTCTGGGACGTTCTCTATTGTCCCTATTTTTAGCAAATGAATTATTTCCTGATAAACCACCTATTGTTTGTTTGCTCTTTCGACACTGGAGATGGAAGAAATCTGTCCCTTGGTCTTGTACGGAAATATATTTTGTAATCTTGAGTTACCACATTTAAAACCCAACGGTTTGATCTTATCCGAGACCATCTGTTTCCAAAGGAAAAAGTCTTCCCCACTTTTCGTTGTTGGTTGTCCATACTGTGTCTTTCCTCGCTTGGAATTGCTTCCAAGCTTCCCTTGACCTCGTCTATTATACTGGTACTGTTTGGAGAGCTGTGGTCTTTGCCTATTCCATTGATATCTACTAGCTCTGTATTCAGAGCTTCTCCTGGAGAAGCCAAAGGATCTTCCCTCACAAAAGGAATACTTAGAGCTTCGAAAATTCCTTCTACCCAACCTCCTGTTTTGTAGAGTGGGCATCACCTGTTTTTTCTCCTTTGTTTCCACTAAGACCTTCTCCAAGGTCTTTAACCGAACAGCACATCTCCCTGGAATGGGACAAAAGTCAAATTATTACGTGATTTCTGATCTGCCTCCCAATGTCGCAACCACAAGGAACGTCTTGCAATCGTTAACAAATTTATGTTCCTTGCTGCAAACGCAGCAGTATTTAAGCCAGCATCTGGATCCGCTCCACCACCTTCATCAACTCATGCATGCTGAGATCTTGGGCCTCCAGTACATCCTGAGACCACAACACTCCTGCTCTGGCAAACATGGAAGCGGCAGCAGATGCCTTTATTGTCGCAGATGCTGCTTCATGCGCTTTCCTAAGTGATGACTTTAGCCCTTCGCTCATCTACCTGCTTCAACTGGGTGTCCCCTCCCTGGGGAAAATGGTCCCCGAAACCAAGCCTGCAATTAGAGCATCCACTGGAGGCACGTTCAGGAACTCTACATCATTCTTCACAAAACAGTATAATTTCTGGCTATATGTCAGACTTTTTCTGGCACTTCCCTGAGAGGACCACTCAGTCATGATGACATCTTTAAATAAGTCTGGCAAAGGAATTTCTATTTCCCTAGCCTCTTTTTTACTAATCACTGATGCTAACTTACTTTCCTTACTTCCTTTTTCCACCTCGTCCTTAGAACTGTCCAACCCCAATGTTTGAAGACCCTTCTCAAAGTACCCTTGAAGGTTTCTGCCTCAAACATCCTATCTGTTTCTGATTTCTCATCCTCTTCAACATCAGAGTACTGGAATTCCTTCTCTTCCATGTCTAATGCTTTGTCCTATGCCATATCTTCATCACTAACATCTATTTTCTGTTGTATTGCTTTTCTAACAATTTATGCATTTCTCCAATCTCTTTGTCCTTTGAAAAATTAGTCCTGTCCTTATGTACCGCAACTGCCATGTTGCTGGTACTTGGTCTGTGTTCCTGTTCCACTCTCCTTCTTTAGCCTGTTGCTGTTCATGTTATACCTCAGTGCAATCAGAATCGTGTAAATTAATCTGTTGTTGTAAATTCATTTGACTAGTAACACTGAATGGATGTTGTGGATCAGACTGTCTACACAAAATTTATACTTCTGTACATGGCCAGTTATCACTTAAATCACAGCTGTTCCAATTCATTGGTAAGTGCTGATTTATTAACATTGCCTGAAACTGTGCATTCACAGCTTCCTTTATAAGCTGCTGCATTTCACCCCGAAACGTTTCCATAGGGTGCTGTCTCTGGCTCCCCGGGGCCCCCCCACCATACCTCTGCAGAGTCTTTCTGAGGTTCTGGCCTCTGTTGTGGGGCATTCGCCAGATCCTGCCAGAATCTGTGTCGATTCTGGAGGTAGGCCCACCTGTTCCGGCATTACAAAATCTTGGTCGGCCGTATGCAGCTCCGCCGCAACCATTGCAGCAGTTCTTTGCGAGTCTGCAGCCCCTGCAGCAGTCGGTTCTGCATCATGGGCCACGCGCGCTGTATCAGCAAACATGGCGGCACTCTCCGAGGCTTCTGAGGGCCTGCCTGCATCACGCGGCACCATCTTTGGAATCTTTATTTCCAAGATGGTGGCCGGAAATCTCGTCGGTAAGTTTCTGGTGATGTGATGCCGGTTTTGGAGCTTTTTGCCCCCAGACTTTCCCCGCTTCTTTACCTTTTTCTCTGATTTCTTTTCTGTTGACTTCTTAGCCTCAGAAGCCCTTTTGCTGGCCACACTTTTTATGTCACCTGCCTCACTCTCACTGGAGGTCAGGAATATCTTTCGGAGCTCCGCAGAACGATCATCGTCAATAAATCGCTGTGGCTTTTGTTTCTGGCCATTTACTCCATTATCATCGTCATGACCAGCCTAATGGTGGTTTTCTGGATGGTATTTATTTTACCTGTGTCCAAGCCCAACATTTCAGTGGTACTGCAGACTGAATCCTCTGTGGCCACTGAACTAACATTACCATTTCTTTCAGAGACATTTTCACTAATCTTTCGGTAATCTCCTACCTTCTCCCGCTCTACAGTAAGCTATTTTTCCCGTGTTACTGGAGAGGGACTCAAAAACGTCTTGTTGACATGCAGGAGGAAAAATAAACTGGTGTCAGCGCCAAGGCCTGGCGAGCAGCCAAGAGAGCCGGTTAACAGGTCTCTTCACAGATAAGACAGGCAATAAATCAAAGAGCTTTTCTTCAGCAGACAAACGGTAATGAACAGAGAAGGCAACAATAGATTAAGGAGCCTTTTGCAGCGAGGAGATTCCCTGGCGGTTACGTCACAGCCAGGCAAACAGCAAACAGTCACAGCAAACACATACCGCAGTTTGTTTAAGCAAGAGGAGTTTCCAGAGCCGGTCCGAATTCAAAGGGAGACGACACTCCAGCAGGTCGGGCAGCGTTCCAGGAGGTAAGGCAAGGGTCCCCAATAACCCGACAAGTACACCAAAATGGACAGTTGTGAGCCGACAAAGACCCCAGGCTGAGTGAGTGCTTTTGACCCCAGGCTGAGTGAGTGCCTGGCGACTCCTCCAGGTGCTATCTCAGCTGGAGCCTGATTACTTGGCGTTTTCTACTTAAACGCTCTGATCTCCTGAGTGCACTCTTTTGCTCCCGATGCTGCCGTTAAGTAGGCACCTGCTTTTGAATCTCACTATCTGACTCTTCTGGCTTGTTCAGTCTGAGGCAGCCCCTGGCTCCGCTGCTGGGGTTACTGGAGCCAAGGGCTCTGTGTCCAGGGCAGCCTCTGGGGTGGGCTCTGCTGGTGCAGCAGGTTCCATGGCCTTGAAGCCCTCTGCCTCTGGCTCAGACTCGGAGCTTGTGACCTGGAGTTCCAGGGTCCTGACAACTGGCTGGAGAGGGACAGGAGCCGGTTTAACGGATTTTTTCCATCTAGCTCGAGAATGGCTCCTGCGTAAGCTGGCATGAGGATCAAACCCAGGCATCGTGGATTGATCCTCCTGTCAGGCTGTTGCCATGCTACCACGTTCTTCTCTATCTGTTTCTCATTCCAGGCAGTGAAGGCCCTGCCTTTTGGCCTGGCATAACTGAAATAACTGTACTCCCTACAGACTCTCTACAAGCTATCAACAGAATTAGCATGCTGGTGAAAACCCTGGATGCATATGCCAAGCCAAATGGAGGAGTTGTCAAGGTCAGAAACCCAGAGAATAGAGTGGGAGAGCCAGCAAAGCCCAGCAGGAAGGAGACAAGCAAGCACTTACTCAAGGAAGTTCATTTACCAGAGCACCAAGTGAAGCCATAGTCAGAGTTCCAAAGCCAAGGGGCAAGAGTCCAGAGACCAATTCAAGGTATCAGGAACCAGGTGCTAGGAGCAAGGTACAGGCAAGAGGAGGGCTTGTAAGAAGTTTGCCACAAGCAAAGGGAAGCTTCCAGGCAGGCAGTTATATAGCCCCAGGCACAGGTGTGTCCAGTCACCACTTCTTAAACTTAGCCAAGGAAGCCTCCCTTTGCACAGCCCTCTTGAGTCTCCGCCTTGATTGGGGGCTTATTGAACCAGGCTCCAGAGCCTCTTCAGAATCGGATCCCTATTGCTCCAAAGGAGCAGGCACAGAATCGGATCCCTGTTGCTCTAAAGGAGCAGGCAGAGGGACGTCCGTGCCTGCTTGGTCCATGGCTGCAGGACTCATCTCCAGCCAGAGCCACAGGGACCAACAGCTGCTGTTCATCATCTCCACCCTGAGCAACAGGGACCAACAGCTGAAGCTCGTCATCAGCAGCTCTGACAGGGGCTTCAGTTATCACAGGAGTCTTGAATTGGTAATTACTGTTGTAACTGAACTGCAAATATTTTCTGGAGCTGCTAATACAAAGACACTCGCAAATACGCTGCTCTGAAGTCTATCAAGAATAAGAAATTGTCTAGGGCCAAATTCTCTAGAATGGTTTGTAATGTCTCCAACTTGAACTTTAAACATTGTACATATCCATTAAGATAATTTAAGTCCAAGACAAGTCTGTGCCCCTCATTGTGCTCTGGGAATATAAAAAATTGCATAAACTCCTTTGAATTCCAGACAGGGTGGGATCTGTTCTACTGCCCTAGTCTGAATTAAATGCTGTATTTTAATTTGCAGTATCTTCCTCCTAATTTTGTTTTTTGACACCAGTGACTGAAGATATCTTCCCTTCAGTGATTTTGTTAAAATGATTTCCTATCCTTCCTATCCTTGCTGAAGTACCCATCTGTCCACGGTTATGGCTTCCCAAAATGACTGAAGTGATTTCCCTTCTATTGGTATTTCCCTCTAGGCAGTATTAGTTCCTGTCACCCCACTGGAGTGAGCAGTTCCTTTTCTTGGCTGTTGATGACCCTGTTGCCTAAAGTGAAATCTTCCCTTATTCTACTGTTGTTTGAAATTTCTAAAGTCTCTTCATTTTTGAGAAACTCTTCCTCTTAGACGCACTGGACAATTCTATACTTCTCTGTTGCTTTGGACACCAACCCTGATATAACATATAATGTTGCCAGATTCTGGGCAGCAGCAGTTAAAATTCGTCAGGTAATGACTTCTGCAGTAGACTAGTACCAATCTTGTCTTGTTATATTGGAGCTATGTCTCCTGAAGGGACGTTTTAAATACTGTTTTTAACCAGTGTTTTACCCTCTTTTTATTCTGTATCCGCTTTTAACGTGTGCTGGTTCATAACTGTAATAAACATTCTATTCTATTTGATTCCTCCTAGAAGGTAGTCTTCTCTGCTAAAATATCTTCTATGTTCCTTTTCTGAATCGTAGGTAGAGCTTGTTTCTTGTCCTTTCCTTCCACAAAAATTGCTCTAAATTTTTCCTCCAAATAATAGTCTTCCCTTGAAGGAAGTGTTTTATCAAACTGGCTCTTGATTTTTGATCAGCCTCCCTATGTTTTAGCCACAGGAAGATTTGACCAGCTATAGTCACTGTAATCGAATGTGCTGCAAATCCTGTAGTATCATATCCTGCATCAGCCACATACTGAAGCACTTTCTCTAACTTGTGTAATGCTCTTTGAACCATTCAAGCACTTACATCTTCTGAACCTAGAATTTCTTGAACCCAAATAATGGCAGCCCTGGCAAACACAGAAATTATGACTGATGCTCTAATACAGACAGCTGAAACCCCAGGAGACCTTCTCAGAGCTGAATCTGTTCTTTATCTATATCTTTTAAGAATGTGTCACCTTCCCAAGAAACAATCATATTCAAAATTAAAGCTGATATAGGGTCATCAATCACTTGGGATAGTCAACTGATCCATTTCTTTTTTCTCAAATGTATGATTTTTATCATATCCTAGGAGTCTCTTAGAATTAAAAGCTGTTTTCCATTCTGACTCAAGTAACTTTGTAAATTTTCTGGCATAGGTATTTCTAAATCTTTTGACTAATTTTTTGTAGCACTGATTCAACTTTCGTTTTCTTTCTCTTTTCCCAATTCTCACCTTGCTCAGGATCTTCCAGACCTAAAATGAGTAATACTTTGCTAAGCAATCCTTTAAAATGGTCAGGATCAAATAACCTACTCTTGTTTTGATCCACTGAAGAATCCTCATCTGAGGACGCTACATCATTCAAATCCAAATCTGTCTCCATATTTTGACTCTACCTCTTGCATGCTCAAATCTTCCCCTTTTGACTCTAAATCTGATATTACATTTATCTTTATCTAATTGGTTTTTTGCATTTGAGATATCATCGAAGGAGATGTGCCTTGATTTACTTGTGCATTTTCTGGTTTGTCAGTACAATTTTAATTAGATTCGTGAATCTATTAACTGTTGCTTCTGAGAAACTTCCTACCCATCAGAATTTTTATCTGCTCCCACCCATTCTAAATTCATTAAGTATGCAATGTCATCATTTCTAAAATTCATTGTAGTTAAATTAGATTGAGAAACTGATTTCATTACATTAATTATGTTATTCAAATTCATTGTAGTTGATATATTTGAGTCAGTGAACGTACTTTGAATCCTTTTTTCAATTTCTACATTAATTATTTAATTATGCTTTTTATTGCAGAGGTATTATGAGGTTGTTGCTGATCTGCATCATTAAACTCTATTGCCAAGGCATCATTCAAACTGCAATCCTGTACCTGAGGGCTGAGTTTGGGAGACCATCGTAGCCAGATAATTAAAAAACTTTTTCTGAGTCTCAGACATGTAGCTTGAGTTTAAAGAGAACATCTTTTTCCTTGGTATTTACTGACACTTCACTGCCTGCACTCTGGCTGCTGCTGCTCACAATGTGCATCTGCACAACTAAAGACTCAGTGTCCTCTGAGTGGCTGAGAACTCCAGCCCTCTGGCTAGAATCCTTGGATTCAATATGGCATACAGAAGGTGTGATTGAGCTTACATTACCCAATCTCCCTTTCACCCTCTGTTGGTAAGTCTATTGCCTTCATTTTCTCATTATTTTTAATCTTAACTTTTTTAGTCTTCTTTGAGGTAATTCTTTTCCATCTTACCATCATGGCTTTTGAATCCAAGCACTAGTGAGTGGACCTTGCCTCTTTATTGCTGTCACTAGAGGACAGAAAAATTTTCTTCAGGACAGACCCTGACCACTGTTCAGTGGTATGCTGCTGAACAATCAACTGAACGGTTGAAACATTTTTGTATATAATATCCTGCTCTGTAGCTTGCCATACTTGCAGCTAACTGAGCAGTTTTGGTTTTAATCTACTCATCTACCAGCTTTTTCTTTTTCTCCACAGAAAACCTCCTTGCCCCCATTTGAAACCGTGGTTCTTCCATTTTTCTTTAACAGTTCCCCTGTCAACTAGTTTTAATTTCCTCCAACCTAATGCCGAACTACTATAGTTCAGTTTTTATTTTAGTGTTAAAGAGTGACAGAGAGAGAAAATCTCAATCAGTTTGCAAGGCAGGAAAATAAAAACTGAAGGAGAGAGGGAGAAACAGACAATTTTAAACAGATTTGGAATTTTAGTCTCCTGCCTTGATCAGGTGGTGAACAGGAAAATCCTAATAGTCGTGGATTGCTCCTTCATCCTTCTTGAGAACACCAACCCCCACAACGCCTAAAAAAAGATACCTGTATGTGTAAGGGACACTTAAGTGTGCATATGTCCTTTACAGAATTCGAGCCATAGTCTCATTAGAAAGCCTTAGGCCTGTGTGAGATGTGAATCAGAGATTATGCAACTCACATTCTTAAGTGCACAAGAAGCAGTTTTATAACATCTACATATAATGCAAAATGGGTAATGCCTCATGTTAAGACACTCAGTTAAAGAGGATGCATACCTAAAGGTAGAGAAAAGATGTTCTCACATCAGTCAAAATGTTTAGCGTTGTGTAAATTACACATGAATAGTTTTCAAACTTTCTACCCTTGAGAAGCCCTTGTGTATTAACTTGATGTAGGCAACCTCTAGTATACTACAGAGTATATTCTCAAATTGACATAGCATAACAGTGAGAGTAGTCAAAAGTGAATAGGAGCCTGCATCATAATACACACCCAACATTCTCCTGCAGCTACATTTTGCAGGGAGGTCCAGCAGCAGCAATGGAATTGTCCACTAGTGAATTTTTCTCACTGTTAGGCTGCAATTCTACAAACATCTTGGGAATGAATCCTCTTGAGCTTAATGGTACCTATTTCCACGAATGGCATCCAGTATTGATCTTTTTAATAAGAAAACTTTGAAGGCTTCCAAGGAATCCTAGGAGTTCCATAAACAGAATTCAGCAAGCCACAATTTTACATTGCTTGCATGCAAGTAAAATTTATCCAGGTAAATACTCCATCTATATAATAGACATGTTCTAGCATTACTAGAAGACAAAGACTTAAAAACAGGAAAATTTCAGCTAAATGAAGAGTCATTTTGTGGATCTGTTATGACAATAATACATATTACTGTGCCCAAGTTAGAATGCTCTTACCTGGGTAAATCTTATACCATAGTTGATCTCTGCTGAAACTGATTTTCTCTTTTTTTCTCTTTGAACTGGCCTGTCATCTAAACCACGGCAGAATCTATACAGCATTTGTCCTGTTTTTGGACCAAATTCTTTCTGAAGTTTTGACATTGTGACACACTGTAGATCTCCACACGTTTTTATCCCCAAAGATGATAACTTAGATTCCATTGTCCTGCCAACTCCTAAGAAGAAAAACATATTTCTGTGTTTGAAATCTAGAATGAGAAGTGTAATTTATTTAGAAATCACTTGTACATGCTTTAAAGCTAGTATGTATCATTACAATATGCTATGAATGATCTGTTCTGGGGAAAGGTAAGGCAAAAGAACTTCATGGATAAGCTAGGGATCCCTTGCCTTGTCTGGACAGCAGAAGAGATTAACTCATTCTTAGATGGCTCCTTCTCTGCTGGAACAGATTTCTAGCATTTCATTTCCTTTTTTTTTCTTTTAGAAACATCAACTATTACAGAATCTAAAAGAATTAAAAATGTCTCAAGGAGTTAACATTACAAACTAACACAGATGATTAAATATTAGTAGATTTCTTCTGTCATAAGTGCATTCTTTTCTCTTCTTATGTCTTCTATAGAAGTAGATGAAAACGAAAATTATGGGCCAGGACTCAAGACATACTGCCATCTAATCTGTTGGGATGCTAAATTTATATTTAAATTTTAGAGAATGTTATGTGCACATCTCTTCAACTTTAACCATAAAGAAAGCAACCACAGAAATTTACTAAGGTCTTACTGCCTTCACAAAGCTGGAGAATTTCACAGAGTAGAGTCTCGGGGAAAGCTGAAGCAACAATGATAAAAGTTTTTATACAAACCCAAAGCTTACCTGGAAGATGAATAATTAGTTGGTTTCTGATAAAATCATCTACATCTTCTGACTTTAAGTGATATTGTCCATCTGGCTTAGCTTTGCGAGTTGCCATTCTGGCCAGTAAAATATTTGAACCTATAAAATGACAATTCACTACACTGAAACTATTAATTAATATTTTATACTATAGTAGGTATAAATCTTCCCTAGTCTGATGAACCTTAGAGAAGATAGTAAGGCAGGTGTTCTTAAGATTTAAAGCCCCACTTTTGTGGTCACAGAAACAGCCGTGTTTACTCTGGGAAGTCACAGTGATCACGGCTGGTGGTGATTTTCAGGCTATGTCATTAATTATTTTTTAAACCAGCATGAGTCATACAATTTATGTTGGTACTGAAAGGCAGGCATCTTCTATGTGCTACACAATGCAACGGGGAGAGTGCGAATCATCTACGCTCCCACTTGTCATTCCCACTTGCCCTGACATCTACATATTCAGTTTAGTATGTTTATAGATCCCATGGGTTTTTCTGCTGTTCTCAGTCTAGTGAATAAGGTATATGACTATGTTAAACTGAATGCATGGAGGTTATCAGGGACATTGTGTGTGATCTTACTGACCTACCATCATCATAACAAATTCCAGGAGAGCTAGCTTGGAGCAAGGAAGAGATATGACAAATTTACTAGATATAGGCCACGTACTGTCTAACTCTCTTTACTAGGAAGTAAAGATACCAGTGATTTTAGTACTGTTCTCTAATGAATGTTTCAGTTTTACAGAACTGTCATTTAGTAATTCATCTTACATTATTTATATATCTGTTTTCCAGATAATTTACTAACCTATTCCAATGGAAGCAGGACACTTGGTCTTGTTTTTAATTTCACTGCGGATAACATCTGCTATCTCTTCAGGTGTCAATCCAATCTCTGCAAGGATTTCAGTGATATCTACTAGTGCTTCATCACAACTGACTGCTTCAATATTATGAGTGTAACTACCAAAACAAAGTAAAGAAAGAGAAACAGAAGCAATAACTCATCATCAGCTAAGAACACGCATGCAGCAAGTAAAGTTTCCCTATTCTCCTTTTCGCTTATCTTACAATTCATACCATTTGAACACAGCAGTACACTGCCAAAACAACAGGTAGTATTGTCTTCCTTTCTAGGTCCACAGTATTTCTGAAGCCCACTAGGATTTTTACTTTCTATTTTTCAGTCTCTTGCAAGCTGTTTTTAAAAAGCCTTCCCTGTTTTCAAACACCTTGGTGTGAAATCTCTAGGACAAAAAGGAGCAACAGAATGCAGTGCTGAGAAACTAGCATCCATGAAGGTTCTGAATTTAAAATATTCAGCTTTACAAGAGAATAGCTTAAAGATAAACTCGCAAACTACTATACATTAACAGAAATATATGCCAGTGTAAATATGCAGGTATATCTGAGATCATGCCAAAACGGATTTCCCCCAAATTATTGAGTAGTTCTTATAATAATATTTACCTTGCCACGGTTTCATACATGGTTTGTGCAACTTCTTTATATGCCTGAAAGTCATAGGGGACAGCCTGAAGATTTGGACACAACTCTTTCGCTTGTCCAAAGAACATTCCATTCTTTATACCAGCTTGCCTAAAACAAAAAACAACATCAACATTAAAAAAGCTTTGAATTTAAAAATCACTTTATGCTCTTGCCTGAGAGCACAGCAAAAAGATAAGAGACCAGTTTTAAGGACTTAACTACTGCTAGTAGGATAAAGTGAGAGCCAATGTGGTGTAGCGGTTTTTGAGTGTTGGACTAGGACCCTGGAGACTAGAGTTTGATTCCCTGCTCAGGCATGAAAACCCAGTGGGCACATCAAACACTGTCAGCCCCCAAAACCCCCCCCGCAAAAGGTTCATCTTAGGGTCACTGGAAGTCGGAAACGACTCGAAGACACACAACAACAATAGGATAAAGTAATGATAAAACTGTATCTGAGCTCTGTTCTACCACCTCATTTTCCATCTTGGAAAAACTTAAAGAATACAGTTTTAAAATGTCCAAAGTCCTGCTGGATGCACACTAAATCAGGTGAAGCTGTATGAATCCAAACCTTCTCAAAGCTAGGAGTGATGGAAATTATGATGGACTACACACATCTTGGTCTAATTTTTGAACTATCATTGTGGCTGTGTCATTAAACTGGAAAAGGTTTGGCATAATCATATATGGCATTATCAAATTCCTCTATCATTCCATACTTTCTCCACTCTATTTTTGGCTCTTCTGTCAGCAGATCATAGCTAGCAGAGCACTTCTGCTGACAGATCTCTTAAGCTCTGTTGAAAGAAGGGCGTTTCTGCTGGCAGAAGAGATCTATGCATAATCCTAATTCTAACCTCCTGGAAAGAGTGCATCTTTGAATTGGGATGCTGCTGTAAAATAAGGAAAAGATATTGTCTGCATCTATTTTTTAAATCTTTTTTCCTCTGCAATGGGACTTAAGATAGTATACAGTAATATTAAATAAAAAGTACAGTTCAATAAGCGACAATAAGTATTGTGCTGGGCAAAGGGAGATATGGTGATAGCAGGGCGAAATGTCGTTACAGGGGAAGGAGAGATAGATGTTTAATACCTATCTCACCTTCCGTTCACCTTGCTACCCCAAGGTGTCTGGAGAGTGAACCAAACCACCCACAGAACCTTTCCTTGCTCCTGTGCAATGCCAGGTCAATGAAAAAGAAAACTCATATCATCCATGATCTTTTAAAGGATGAAGAAGCCGACCTGGCATGCTTTACAGAGACCTGGCTGGAAGATGATAGTGGTACAACTTGGGTCCAGGCCTTGCCAGCTGGATACTCTTGTCAGTGAGCAGGTAAGGAGAAGGGGGCGGGAGGTGGACGGAGTAGCCTTGGTTTACAAAGACAATCTTACACTGACCAGGATACCTGTCCGGAAAACAGACCACTTCGAGCGTATATACCTGAGCCTGAAGGCAAGGGATAGTCTTGGGATTCTGCTAGTGCACCGACCATCCCGCTGCCTATCAGACTCCCTGGCTGAGCTGACAGAGCTGGTGTCGGAGTTGGTGTTGGAGTCGCCCAGATTTTTGCTTCTGGGCGACTTCAATATCCCATTTGAGACCGGTTTGACAGGTGCGGCTCAGGAGTTCATGGCATCCATGACAAACATGGGCCTATCCCAATTAGTCTCTGGGCCAACACATTGTGCAGGTCATACCCTCGATGCGGTCTTCAGTATGGAACAGGCACAGCCGTGGATGGAGATAAATGCTACCACATTGTCATGGACGGATCATTTCCTGGTCAGGGTTAGACTTATGGCTGCTATCTGCCCCTGCGGGGGTGGTGGACCTATTAGAATGGTCCGCCCTCGAAGGTTAATGGAACCTATTGGATTCCAGAAAGCCCTGGAGGGTCTTATGGTTGGTATCGCCAGTGATCCTGTTGAAGCCCTAGTTAATACCTGGAATTGTGATCTTACTAAGGCTATTGACACGATTGCTCCCAAGCATCCTTTCCGGCCTGCTTCAAATCGTAATCCTTGGTATACAGTAGAAGTCAGGAATACGAAGCAGGTCGGACAACGACTAGAGCGCAACTGGCGGAAATCTCGACTCTTATCTGACAGGACACGCTATAGAGAATTCCTTCATTCCTACGGAGTGGCAATAGATGCAGTGAAGAAGATTTTCCTCTCTGCACGTATTGCGTCTGCGACTTCTCGTCCAGCAGAGCTGTTCAGGGTGGTAAGGGAACTGACTCAGCTACCCACTCCCCTGAACTCGTTGTTAGAACCTAGTGTAGCTTGTTGTGATGCTTTGAATAATCATTTCGCAGATAAAATCTCTCGACTTGGATGTCGGTGTTACAGCAGAGGTTACAAATGAAGTGTCCGGCGACTCCGTGAACAGGATTATACTGGATCAGTTTCAGTCAGTGAGTACTGAGGACGTAGACAAGCTCCTTGGAAATATAAGAAAGACAACTTGCCCTCTTGATCCCTGTCCTTCATGGCTGGTCGTTCAGGGAGGAGTTGCAATTAAGACTCATTTAAGATACATTATTAATGCATCCCTCAGGGAGGGCAATTTTCCAGCTTGTTTAAAAGAAGCAATTATACGGCCGCTTCTAAAAAAGCCCTCCCTAGATCCCCTGGATATGAATAATTATAGTCCAGTCTCCCATCTCTCATTTTTAAGCAAGGTGATCAAGAGGGCTGTTGGTCTTCAGCTCCAAGGTGTCTTGGATGAAACAGATTATCTAGACCCATTTCAAACTGGCTTCAGGGCAGGATATGGAGTCGAGACTGCCATGGTCGCCTTAGTAGATGATCTTCGCCTAGGTATCGACAGGGGAAGTGTGACCCTGCTGGTACTCTTGGACCTCACAGCGGCTTTTGATACCATAGATCATGGTATCCTTCTGGAACGCCTGAGAGGGCTGGGGATCGGGGGCACTGCACTTAAGTGGTTCCGGTCCTATCTCTCAGGTAGATACCAGATGGTGATGCTTGGGGACAGCTGCTCCTCAAAAAAGGAGCTTAAATCTGGTGTCCCTCAGGGCGCTGTCCTGTCCCTAATGCTATTTAACATCTACATGAAACCGCTGGGAGAGATCATCAGGAGGCATGGAGCAAGGTGCTATAAGTATGCTGATGACACCCAGATATATCTCTCCATGTCTCGGATAATAGCATCAACTAACGGTGGCATCTCGCCTCTGAACGAATGTCTTGAAGTAGTAATGGACTGGATGAGGAAAAACAGACTGAAGCTGAATCCAGATAAGATGGAGGTATTCGCTGTTAAGGGCCCTAGCCCAGGTATGGAGGTTTGTCAACCAGTTCTAGACGGGGTCACACTTCCCCTGAAAGACTGTGTCCGCAGCTTGGGGGTGCTCCTGGACTCGCCACTTCAGATGACAGCTCAAATAGATGCGGCGGCCAGGAGTGCCTGTTATCAGCTTTGGCTGATATGCCAGCTGTGCCCCTTCCTGGAGCTGGGACACCTAAAAACAGTGGTGCATGCGCTGGTAACTTCACGGCTTGACTTCTGCAATGCGCTCTACATAGGGCTATCCATGTGCTTAGTCCGGAAAATTCAATTAATTCAGAATATGGCAGCCAGGTTGGTCACTGGTAGACCTAAAACTGATCACATAACACCAATTCTGAAGTCTT
The DNA here is from genome assembly GCA_948472985.1 of Iguana delicatissima. Classification (NCBI taxonomy): domain Eukaryota; kingdom Metazoa; phylum Chordata; class Lepidosauria; order Squamata; family Iguanidae; genus Iguana; species Iguana delicatissima. Next base: position 1,951,153 of record CAOKZL010000223.1, read on the forward strand.
TACATTGGCTGCCTATTAGTTTCCGGGCACAGTACAAGGTGTTGGTTATTACCTTTAAAGCCCTTTATGGCTTGGGGCCAGCCTACCTGTGGAATCGCCTTCTCCCATATAATCCGCCCCGCACACTAAGGTCCTCTGGGAGGAATTTACTGCAGCCAGTCAGAACTAGGTTGGCTGCGGTTACCCAGAGGACCTTCTCTTCTATCACTCCCAAGTTACGGAATGGCCTGCTGGAGAAGACCTGGCATATTACCAGTCTTGACTGCTTTAAAAAAGCAGTCAAGACTGCTCTCTTCCGACAGGCCTTCCCAGACTAGTACTTCCACCGCCTCCTAGTTTAAAATGCTTCCTGTGCAATTGCCAGTGAAAATATACCTTACAAATTAATTTGAACCTTGATTTTAAAAAACACATTGGGGTGAACTCTCTTCTTCAACTGGGATACTGGTTATTTTTGTGGGGAAAGACTAATGAACACACATTAGATTGCTGATTAATGGAGGATACTTATATCCACTGCAAAGCTTTGAAAAGGAAACTTGGTGTTTTGTGTATCATATATTCAATGTAGAGATATTATTATGTTTTAATGTACTTTAAAGAATTTTTTTCAAACTTGTATACTTGTTTTATTCTTGATATTTTTCCCCAAAATTCTTTTTTTTTTATGTAGTAACTAAGGGATGTTTACATTGTTACTTGTAAAGAGAGTTTTTTTTAAGTTAATGATTATCTATAAGCTACCTAAAATTATTATTTTTGTTGTGTGCTTTCAAGCTGCTTTAAAGAGAAATTATCACAGTGTTTTCCTGGCAACATTTGTTCAGTGGTGATTTGATTTGCCTTCCTCTGAGGCTGAGAGAGAGAATGACCTACCCAAGATCACTGAGTGGGTTTCCATGGTCAAGTGGGGATTTGAACTCTGGTCTCCGGAATCATAGTCAATGCTCAAACCACTACACCACAAAGGCTTTCCTAAAATTATCAGGCATAAATAAAGACAGGATAAATCACAAAGGCAAAGAAAAAGCATGAGTGGGTCGGCACAGTTAAGCCACAACCTTCAAAGGAGAGTCTGAATATGAAAATAAAGAGTATCTGAGTTCATGTTGAACAGTATGTAACAAGAAAACCGTTTGCTTAAGATTTGCAACAGTGGTGGTGTAATTTTTTAAGAACTGCAGAAACACTGCTTCCCTTCCTTCCTTCTTATCATTTCTTCCCCATGCATGAGAGACAGACATTATGCAGGAAATAAAACAAAAACAAAAAAATCTCCCAACCCAAAAAACTCAACCTGTGGCCTCCAGTGACCAATAAGAAATATAATTTCCTCTTACCTGGCTTCATAACTACAAGATGCAATCTCAGCCATTGATGACACTGAGAGATCAAAGTCAACTCCATTTGTCTGTGTAGCATCCACATTATCTTCATCTGCTGAGTCCAGTTCACCAATCTCTGCTTGAAAAAAGTATTTTAACTATGTTAACAGTAAAACCTGAATTTTATTTGAAGTAATGAAAACATATTACTGAAATTTAATTTAGAAATTATTATTTAGATTATCTAGTAGTCTGCCACTGTCCTAAATACCCTAAAGGTACCAGATCCTATCTAATCTTGAAAGCTAAGCAGTATCAGTCCTGGTTAGTACATGGTTGGGAGAGCACCAACAAATACCAGGTGCTGTAGGTTATATTTTAGAGGCAGGAGCTAGCAAAACCACATCTGAGTATTCTTTGACTAAGAAAACTTTATGAAATTTCTGGGGTTGCCTTACATTGACAGGGTGCTTGAGGGCACATACACACATGGTAGTCTGGAAAAGATATAGTAATAAACTACCTTAACTCTCAGTTTTGAGAGAAGGCAGAAAACAGATAAAAATAAATATAGTAATCATGTATTTTAAATCTGAAACTGTAGTGACAACTAGTAGATAAAGGAACAATTCAAATATTATATCAGGAGGTATCTGCAGCTGATGTAGATGTCAAGTATTTAAGGAATGCACTTTTGTTTTATTTTTAATTTTCATTTTTTAAAGATTAAATGCACAGAAATTGAAAATTACACTAAGCCACACAAAACTATGTAGATTAAATTCTTTAAATTAGTGGTTTCAAGCTACATCACCCACCCATCCAGTTTACAGCAAGGCAGCACATCCTACTGCCTATTTCCCATTCCCCTTAACCTAGTTTGCTTCCAAGTTGCTCACCTGCCCGCTTGCTGGCTGGAACACTCACTAATTCTCCTCCAGCAAGGAGGATGGAGACAAAACCAGCTCAAACCCCAAGCTCCACACTCTTGCTGTTGCCAGGACTCAGCTCTGTGAATGCCTGGCTCTGTGGGAGAGGCAGGGGGTGACTAGGTAAGTCAGCTAGGCAGAAACGCAGGAAACACCTTCCTCACTCCTCCCATAGACCATGGCTCCAAAGACCCACAGAACCAGACATTCAGGAAGGAATCAGCAGAGCTCGAGATTCATGGTGACCTAGGAGTTTTGGCTATGGTAGCCTCTACCTCCTGCTTCTTGAGGTGCCTCTCGCTGTAACACTGATTTCCAACACCTCTAACTGCAGCAGTACACTTCTGATTTTAGGCAGCAAACCAAACTGGGGAATAATACTGCTGAATTTTATTGGCTGGATTTTGAGGTTGTAAGTGGCTAAGGAGAATGGGAGAAGGCTGCCCAAAGGGGTTCTGCAGGGCCACATCAAAGTTTTTGTAGGACCCAGGCACTCTAGTATTTGACTCCCTGCCTTGCCTTGACATACTAGTTTTTGTAGGACCTAGGCACTCTTGAATTTGACTCCCTGTCTTGCTTTTTGTAGGTCCTAAAATCCTACTTTCGTATGCCCTAGAATTTTCATAGGCCCAGGACACCGTGTCTAAAGTGCCTAATGGATAAGGCAGCTCTCGAGTTGGGGTTTAAGGGAGCCCACAGGCCAAACTTTGTCCACTCTGCTTTACATAAACACAATCTACAGTTGCTATTTATTTTTTAAAAAATGCCAGATTAATATGTAGAGAATACCAGAAACTAATACAAAACAAAAACAAGATGACTGGAATAGATTAAAACTTAGTATTCTTTGATACTAGTCCATACAGAAGTCCCACGAGCTGTAATAGAGAGGGTCTTATTGCAGGAGATTCAACAGCTGTCCTTGACAGCAGAGATATGTTTAAAGCAAAAACAGCATTCTGTACTGTTTTGTTATCAGTATTTATATGAAGGATCCATTTAAACACCCCTCTTTGCATTCTGATTTTGGTGAGTTCCAAAGAGAACTGAGCTCTATGACATAATTGCCATGTGTTTGGCTTCTCAAACAACCTAGAAACATGGCAAGAATGACAGCTTTGCTGAACTTGTGATCTAATAGTAACTACTTAATACAATAAACATGGACACTTGCTCGGAATTTTCTGTGCTACACTTTTCCTAAGACGTTTCCCCAGCTCTACTATGTAATCAAATTTTCTCCTTTCCCTTTTAACTGTAAAAAGTGATAGCTGCATATCCTTAACGAATGGTTAGAAGAGAAACCTAAAATGAAATTAATGCTAATTTCATCTGCCATTACTTTTCATTTCTTGTGAAAATATACTTCTAGTTACTATTTATTAAAGCAGAAGTATGGAAATAAATGAATAAGGCATCCTCATAGGAAATATATAGTTCACTCAATTACATTAAATATTTTTCTTTGATGCTCAGAACACCTATTACATATATTACTCTGTATGTACCACCTTTCTTTTGGGCATTAATTTTACACAAAATATTGGTATTCCAGATTACATACAACACAAGAAGATACAGATCTTTAGCTATCTACTTAGCCAATCAGGCAGAATTATGTTGCAGACAATAACTATACACCAGCTATGAGTGAAACATACGGTTCAGTTACAGTGTATAAAGCCAAATCAAGCCTCTGTTTTAGACACACTGAATATATACATATGTTACTTGAATATTATTAGAAGCACGCATGAATTCTGTAATTTTGTTAGAAATATGCAATTGATGAAATCACATCTCCAAAATATCCAAAAGCTTAGAAACCTACCCTAATGGGTTAATATCTGCCTTGAAGGAAGAGTATAGAAACTTGGATTTTTTTGTTTGTTTGCTTCTGCAGTATAGTGTATATACTACAAATAGCTAAGCCTCTGCAATAGTGTACTCCGAGAAGGGTACTGCTGAATCATGCTACGAAGCAACAGAACAAAAATGATTATAAAGTCAAAGAATGTAGTGGATGAAAGAGGTGGAAACTGAACACTGAAAATCTTCTATCTTGACAGTTCATTATCGTCGTTTGGATGGGCTCAGTCAAGTTACCTAAGACACTTGGAACTGCAAATTAGAGCAAATTATGCCGTGAACAACAAGAACAATGTCTTTAAGTCCATTTGTTCCTTTGCCCTGGCATTAGATGATGTCATCATCTTGTCTATCTTCATGAATTCGATGGGCTCCTCCACAGTGCAGCACAGCAGATGCCCTTTATGCTGATGAAGTCACTTCATGTACATTCAGGACAATGAAAGACACACTGTCCTCACTGGAAGGCAAGGTAGAGAACCTCTCATCAAAAGTTGGGAAACTAGACAGGCGTATGGTGAATGTGGAGCAACGGATGGAGAAAGCAGAGGCCAGGACCCAAGTCTGTGAAAAAGAAATCGCTGAGAATAAATCTGTATCTAAAATGTTGAAAAAAAATGTTGCTCTTTAGAATGAAAATTGAAGATAACTGGGGTTGAGGGAAAGGAAGCCTAAAAATATTCACATCTTGAGAATGCTGGCAGATGGGAGGAGACGACCTACCCTATCTTTGTGCATAGATAACTTACTCTTTCTTTCAGTCAGGTACATTCTCTCAGTAGAACAGTAATTACCTACTCTCCAGGAATACTCCGAAATGGAGATTTAAAATAAGAATGATGGCAAATGTAGAGTAATTGTGGATGAATAAAAATTAAAGGTCAATTCTGTAGGAGATCCAAGATTCAATAATTCCTAAAAACTGTCCGGTAAAAGAGGCAATGAAAGCAGAAACAATCATCATCAGTGAACATGCAATTTGTAAAAGATGGGGCTGAAGTTGTAGGCGTCTATATCTTGTCAAGCCAAGGGACTCAAAGATCCCCAAAACACCATGTTTAGCAGTTCACAGGGAAAGCACGAGTACAGCCGCAATGAGGGCAGTTGGAGGTACAGAACAGACATTGTTTGTTCCACACAAGAGACTGGTTAGTTGTATGAATACACTTGGATTAAAGTTTGTTCTGACAGGCAACATTCATAATTTGCATATAGATTACTAGAACAGAAAGAACCAGTATGCTAAAAATAGATATCTACCTAATTTTTTATGTACTTCCACAACTTCTGTTTTTTAACCCAAGGCCTATCATACTGGATAATTTATATACAGAACATATCACCAAGATAACTCATACTGCAAAATTCAGCATTTTATTCCAGACTCCCACCTTTTAATCAAACATTAGCAACATTTAATTTCCTCATCCAAAAGTCAGCAAACTATTCATTTTATTTGTTTGCTAATCAAATGATCTGCAAGTCAACATATTATTGTAAAAATATAAGCAGAGCGTTTGGAGTAGAGGACAAATTAAAAATTATGTATCAAGTTGTACATTCCCTACCAGCAATGCAGCTGCAAAATTTAAATATCATGTGGGTTTGTCAAGGTAAAGAATAACGAATGTTCTTCAGTAGAGCTAGTTTTATTTCCTACTACGTGCAGGGAAAGATACTATTCTATTTGCAGATTCTTGTCTCCCAGTGTCTGCAATGAAAGCCCCACAGAAGTCTGCAAAATGTTAACAGTGTTGCAACATTGTGGTGTATAGTGTCAGAGAATTTATTTCCAAAGGCACGGTATAATAGGATGGGATCAGCAGTGCCCACACTGTTACATTAAGAAGAACACCACTAATTAATGTAAAACAAATTCTGTTGGTCATATGATTGAGCATGTCATCAAAAAAAGCAAGGGAGAGAGGAAAATAAAAAGGGGATACATGAAAAGACTGGGGCTTTTAGAGCACAGTGGCAGGTACACCATTTTGTTCCACGCACTAAAGTATATTAATTCACCTAAAATACAGTCTTGTACAAGAAAAAGGGCTCCATAAAAGTACGGTAGATCCACTGAGAAAGATAGAAGAGTGTCAATTCTAAGAGAAGAAAGAATAGGACTATACAAGCTTGAGGTTCCTATTAAACAAGACCTCAAACTTTAGATTTTTGTCACCACACCAGATGTGGCTCTAACCAGAAGATTCTAAGGTCATGTAATTCCTCCCTCTGTTTCTGGTTGTACGGGGATAACCCAATTATATGTGGGATTGATCCTCAGTGATGTCCAGGGAATAACTATTTAAAAAATGAGAATAAATGCTAGCTGTGCAGAAAAGCTGAATTGTTAAAAGTACACATAGTCTCCTTTCATGGTGACATATATGTTCACTGAAGAACACTGGCACACACCATGTTGTAAGATGCACACTGTGCTGCCAAATATCCCTAGGATGGGGAACCTGTGGATGTTGTCAAACTTCAGAAGGTCAAATAGAGGCATCTATTCAACATACAGTATAAATTGGTTAATCTAATAATAATTATACTTTGACATATCTTTGCTGATGTTACAGATGGTTCTATGGTACAATACTAGGAAACATCTTGGCTCTTTTAACATGTTCATACTACATACAAATGAAATACCACATACTAGGTACAAATACTAGGTACAAATGAAATACCACATTATCAGAGGGGACAAAAGACTCTGCAAAGCAGAAGGGCTCCTTTTTGACCACTCAGCCTATGAGACCACCTGCTGTTCCTTTTGCTTCCATTTCCTCAATTAACAGTCTGACACCTGGGCTACTGTGTGGGACTGAAAGAGACACACTATAAACGCACCCATCTATCATCTCCTTTCATGCTGTGTTTTTGTGATGGATTTTAACCACTATAGGCAACCTTGGGAGCTAATTATAGCTGATCTGGAGAGCCACACATCCTACACTCTGCTTATTACAATAAGAAATGAAAACTTTTGCTTAGACCAACTTCAGATCTTCTTTCACGGGGAAGCTTCCTAAATTATAACAAACAAACAAAAACTGATGTCTTAATGAAGAACAAAAGAAAAAAAATATGAATGTATGGTTTCCTTTATGTACAGTTCAGTGCCCTCCTTCCCAGACAAAAAAGCACCAGGCCACATAGTTCAAGAACACAAGAACAGCCATCTAGCTCCGATCAAGGGTCTTTTTAATTCAGCATTCCATTTTCAACAATGACTAGCCAGATGTCTTGAACAAATTTGTAGGCTATAAAGCCAAAAACTGATCCAACTGAGCTGTCCCTAGTGTCTGGTGTTCAGAGACATAGGCCATTTCCTCAAAGCCCCCCCCCCAAACTGCAAACCCCACGATTCCACAGAATGTTGGAAGTGGAATAATAGCACTATAACAATCTAGTGCAGAAATGGCCATACTGTCTTTGAATACCATATTGTCCTGGCTAATAGCTACCAACAGATATAACCTCCAGGAATCTGTCTAATCCTCCGTTGAATCCATTTGAACTAGTGGCTGCCTGGCCACAACATCCACAAAAACGTTATCAATATGGAGAACTTATTTGTTAGATTTTCTACCAATACATTCCAGTGACTGCCTCGAGTTCTACCATCATCAGAAAAAGCTCCCTTCTCACTATCTTTGCTTGATGTGGTTCATACTTGTATATGCCTCTATCATGTTACTCTCCTTGGATCATCTTTCATTCTGAAGTCTTCAAAGAAAAAGTTTCAATCACTTAAGTTTTTCCCTTAATTATCTTTGTTGTTTTTATCTGCAGTGTCTCCATTTGAAAGACTTATTTTTTTAGAAGTGATGGAACAACCAGATACTGATACTGATACTAATTTTCAAGGACATGGACCTTAGCCTTCTTGCCTAATCCAGCACATGCTGGAGCCCATACAAAAATCACCTCCTACTTTGACCAAACATTGCTCAAAGAACCACTACTATATTTATTAATGAATTTTAAAAAATTGTACAGCACTTTATTCACGCCCAAATTGACAATGGTACCCCTATGCAATTTTATGCTCTCAGAGCCACCAACTATAATGCTATCATGTAAAAGACTGACTGCTTAGAGAATAACTATGTTTCTAATGCAAGTTGACACAGACGACACACGTCAACATAAAAGAAGGATCTTTCACATATTTATTATCAAAGCTTTGTTTAAAATGCTTCTATATCTACCCCATTTCTTCTAAATGGCAATCTTATTCACATACAGCAAGTAAAGGTGAGATGGTGATATAGTATACAATATATTAAATACATATAATAGGTATCTTTTATTTGAAATTATTTCTGTAGCACTACAAAACTAACAGGACTGCTCTAAATGATAGCTCTTTAACAATAACAATATTTGATTTTGCAATTTCAAGAAATTGCAGATTTGTACCTGCTTTGCCATTCAATAATTTATTCTGGTAATATTGCCTTTCCAGCTGCAGGTTTGCACCAGGACGAAGCAATGCTTTTCCTGATCCTCTGTTACTTGTGACAGCCACTGGCTTCCCTGTGAAAACATAATCAATATGTAAGTCAGTGTGAACTACAATTCAACAAAAAATGGCAAGCAATATTTCAATTCAACACTAGCATCCTGAACTAGAATTTTTGATGGATACTGATACAATTGTAATTACTATTACTGACTAAACTTGAACAAGAAGCTAAATTTTCTTAGCAATGCATATACACTAACACACCTATACAGGGAAAACAAACAACAGTCAGTCCAATTCTCGAGGGTGAAAACTGCAATATTTAGTTCTAAGAAGGTTTATATATAATCTTTGAAACAAAACAATTCCAGAAGCTATAATGAATGCTTACTCCCTTGATCTTTGGCCATTTTTTACCTTTATGTCCAAGGAAAGTAGGCCTAATCCAGTGAGACAGTAAGATGAACTGAGATGGGATCTGTGTACTATTCTTGAAGAGGTTGTACAACCACTTCTGAAAAACCTCTCCCCAGACAACTATCACTCAGTCACGAATATCTCCCTTCTGGCCAAGATGGAGTGGTCAGCTGCAATCATTCCTGGGCCCTAGATCTTATAGACCAGTGGTTCTCAACCTTTAGCACTTCAGATGTTTTAGTCTGTAATTCCTAGCAGCCCCAGCCCAATGATACAGATTATTGGAGTTCCAATCTAAAACATATGGATGCCCAACATTTGAGAACCAGGAGATCTACACTTGAATTTTAGTCTGGCTTCAGGCTTGGATATGGTCATCTTGGATTATTACTGTTACCGCAAGAGAAATATGGGCATTGAAAGAGCAACAAAGGGCATTTTCATATTTTCATAACTAAAGGTAATACCTATCATCTTCTTTAGCTGCTGAAAGGAAATGTAAACTCTTTTAAACACACTGGACCACATGGTAGAAATCTAGTAATATCTGCAATATACAATACCACCTATGCAATGATTTTCAGATTAAAAGCTTTAATGATAACAGGTCTACATTTAACAAACAGGTGTTTCTTTCCACATGAGTACTAACCTTTCAGGTCTGGCCTATCTCGAATACCCACTGATACAAAGAAGCAGTCCATATCCACATGCATTATACAGCTCTGGTGCTTGGTTGTGTTCACGATAGATATATGATCTAAAATAGCCAAATGGAAAATTTATTCAAGGCTAAACAACGCTCATATTGGTCCTGCTTCTCTAAAGTATGCAACTCCATTCTTTGTTCACAACTATTCAAACTGTCATTAAAATATGAAGGCTGTTGTACAGTAGTCCAACTGTAGCTTATAATTTAGGTAAAATACTTTGTCACAGTATATACTATTTTTCAGTTTCAAAGATGTGTGATACAGTACAAACAGCTACTATGGCATTAAAATGAAAGACAAATACACAGCTATATTGGGTGTGAACGGTGGAGTCTACAGGTTATATGATGCCCACCCAAGGGTTCTCAGTCCCCTCAAATGTGGAGAAGCCAAAAATTTCATCTCATTCCTAGTGGCCAAGGCTCCTCAAAATCTCTGGGGTTGCTACTGGCCAAACTGCTGCTTTGAGAAGCCTTCAGAAAATCCTCACTTTTATTCCCCCCCCCACTAAGCTGGCTCCTCTATGTACATCCTAGAATGTCTCCTGAGAGACCCTCTAGCCATGAGTACTCAGAAGCAAGTACTGAGACTTGCAAGAGCATCTCCTGAGAGAAACTCTAGCCAACAATACCTGCTCTGTAAGACTGGATTGTAGAGAACTAGAAGAGAAACAAGGTCTGTCCATCCTTGGAACAGATAGTAGGGCATGAAAATGGCCCCAAAATACAGACAAGTGCCCAGAACTACCACAGCCCTGATGCTCTGGAGGGCTGCTACTGGGCATTCTGCTGATGAAAAAGAAGGCTTTGGTGTTCCCATTCTGAGGTGGGTATGTGGCCCTTCAGGGTCCCATAGAGGTCAATGAGTCTCTCTGTCCTAGCAGCTGCCCACCCACGCTCTGCATCTATCTCCCAGCATGATTCTATGCACTTGCTTTACCTCAGTTTCTAAAAAGGATCAATTATCTCCCGACTTTTGTTGAGGCCATCACAAATCAACAGTGTTCACCTAAATGGTAATTAAGAAGTGATGGAAATTTTGTACACCCTAATCCTGTTATATCACAACAAATGCATGAATGAGATTTTCTTTTCAAAATTAAAACAAAAACAAAAACAGAATTTAAAGCAGCACCTCCATGAACCCCTGGGGAGCTGCAATGTCTCCACAGGTGGTTCATGAAGGCGTGAAGAAATATTATAAACTTTTACAATTAAAACAGAATGAATGAATGAATGGAAGGAAAGAAGACAGACAGAGGGACAGTCACACACTGATCTCAAAGAGGAGGAATCTTTTGCCTGTGACAGATGTCATTTTACAAATTTTCATTACATCTCAAACTGTTCAAAAGTTATGAAACTGAAAGCAAAAAACATACTCAGCACCTGCAACTTCTGCATGTGGTGAAAAAATTCAAGTGAATGACACTGAATGGCTGAGACAAGGCATGTGACATTTCTTGCTACCACACATACAGCCAGAAACCACGTATATTCCCTCTTGAAACAGTCTGGTACAATCTGCTACTCACTTAAACACCTAGAATAAGGTATCGTGGCCTGAACTCTGTTGCCTGTTCCAAGTAGAGTAGACCCACTGAATGAATGGGATTTACCAGTGTGTTAACTAACCATTCAGCAATGCAGCTACTCTTTTTTGACTAACCAAAAGGATTCAAGCCCGTATCTTTACCTGAAAAGAAAAATTATTTCATAAGGGTGCACAATCAAAGGGAAAGAGCAGCAGGCATATCAGTGACTACAACTCCAAGACTGCTCGTACACAGGCATCCTTAACCATGATACAAGAGGCATGTTATGTTTTATTCTGACTCATTATTTTACATAACAAAACTGTCCACTGGAAATACGACCTGTCAAAATATAATCTGTTTAACTTAATAGCAAAGGTGACTACCATTTTGTTGTCAGAGCTAGGAAGTAATGTGTTACCTTGCAATGAGTCACTGTGCCAATGAGCTACCTCCTTTTTTCTGCAGAACAGCCTCTACATTTCAATATAATATAACTGGGATTTTTGTCTATTATGCGTCACTGTGTATATTGTGACTCAGTACGAGCAATGGGAAGAACAGGAGGCGGCTGCCTATGTAAATTTCTTTGTGTGGTGTTGTGCACCTAGCAAGAAGAGGAGCCAGTAATAAGGTTGAAGGGCGAAGAGGAGTATACATGCTGAAAACTAGATCTGTCCTAATGACTTAGTTGGAACTCTTTCGTTTTTTAAAAGAACTTGGCCTGTGCTTTTTGCTTTTTTCCATTCTGCTAAAATGAAAAAGACTTCTGCTTTCATCACCAGAAACATAAAGTCAGTTTAAGTACATGGAGGGAGGAGACACCTTGCCAGACTGGTTGCTCCAAACAGTGGCACAGGACATACACCTAGACTGGCTGGGCTGGTGAGAGTTGTAAGAGAGTTTAGAGGAGGAGGAGGAGTATTTCTCTGCACACTTCAGAGGTGGGGCAACTAGGAAGCACGTACCTGTGCTTTTCAACACAACAGTAATGGCAGTTTGATACTAATGAGTATTCTGGTGAGGTTTTTTTTTTTTGGGACTACAATAACGATTAATGACACTTGGATGATCAGAGTAAAGGGTAACATTAATTCTTATTAAAAAATTAGAATTCAAGCCCTGCTTTTCATATAACCATTAAAAAAAACACTTACACAAGTCAGTTTTGTTAACTGTAGAGTGCCCTGCTTTCAGTTTTTTTAACTTTTCTCTTCCTGGGAACACAGTATTATTTTGTCTCTGCAGTGTGTTGACAAACTCTGTAAATTCACACTTCCAGGTAGATATATGATGCAATCTTGAACGAGAATAAAAATCAGAAATAAAATTGCAGTTCAAAGATTTGGACAGAGGTGAAGGATCTACCTTACTAGGAGCAGGTGCTGGAATAGTGCTTTTTGTGCTTGAAGGCCCCTGAATGGTAGAGTGGTGAGCACCATTTATTTTAATATTACTGTGCAAAGATGAAGAAGATGAGTTAGTCATAGTCCTATGCATATTCTGTAAAAGTTCTGTATTTTTGCTGCTTTGTTGCAAATGCGGCATTGAGTCTCTGAAGTCAGTTTTTCCACTCCTTTCCTCTTCTTGCACAGGACTTGGTGTCAGTCTGCTTGTAATGCTGTTGCCAGAATGCACCACATTATCCTGTGTTTTTAAGGCACTGTTGGAACCATGTCCATTGAAAATGGAAATGCTTTCTCTAGGATGTATTCCATTCTGTTTGTTCTCAGAAAAGGCTTGCTCCAGTTCCAAGAATCCTGTGTCTTCAGCCTCATCTTCCTTGTTCAATTTACTCATTCCATTGGCTTTCACTTCACTCTCTATTTCATGCTTCTGTACTAGGCAATTTCTACAGCAGAGAAATGCATAATATAAAAATGCATTAGAAAAATGTCATTTACCTTTCCCACATTTTGGACATAATCCTATATGCATTTACCTTGGACTATGCAACTGAACTAAGTGGGACTTTCTTCACATCAGGCATTTGCAGCACAGTACTACAAATCTTTCCTAATGGGACTGAAAAAACTTAAATTGGCTAGTATTTGCCAACTAGTGATTTTCATCATTCCAATGTTTTCATAAACTATGAAATTGAAAAGTTGTTCAACAACACCATTACAGGATTATTTATACATATAGCAAGATACGTGTGTTATCTAGTTAATTTTTATTCATTAACTAGTGTATATACCCGGGGTTGCCTGGGATTTTATTTTCTCATAGGTAATACTTGTTAGAAAGATTTGAGATCCTGTGTCTCTAATTCCTCAAACTGTCTTGTCCAGTACTTGTAACTTTTCCCCATATTCCCCAATCCAATCTGTATTCAGAGTTATCAACTTACAGAGGTTGAGTTCCTGAGGGAATACACCACCCTCCTCCTTGCTGCTAGGCCTCATCTCCATAGCAACTGGCCTATTCAAGATAGACACAGTTGATTGAGGCCCAAGAGCTCTCTGGCTGAGAATTCTAAAGGCCCCTCCCTAAACTGCAAACCCCAGGTTTCCATAGAATCTTCTTAGGCAGCCAACCATACGAGGTCTTCGCCCGACATGGTCAATCATATGAGGTCTTCGCCTGACACAGACAAACAGACAAACCTTGATTTTTATATATTAGATATATCTTTATGGATGGGCACAACTACCTGATATAAACTTGTATCTAAAGCTCTCTGGCAAAAGAATCCTCCAGGTTGCAACAGCATCATACAAAATGGAGGAAGAGCTTGGCTTTGAGTGCTTAATATTAAACTTTACTTTCAGGCCAGAAAAAGAGTTCTGCTGAATGATTATCTTCATCATGCTTACTAATTAAGACACAACAAAATCTAAACTGAACATTTTTTAGTTCTTGCTCTAGTTATTAAAACCCGGCTGTTTGTTGTAAACCATTTACAAACTGTACTTTATTACTCTGGATTTTGATCTTTTACATTTTACACTGGTGTAAGAAATGGCATAAGAAATTTTTCAAAGTAGGGAAATTCTCATTTAAAGCACTGCACAAGTATAGATCTACCTCTTATCTTTGTGAGCATCTCCTGGTCAGTGTGTACTTTTGTCTAAACTATGGATGAGTAAAATTATTAGGTTTCTGAGAAAATATTCTGCTTTTCATAAAAGATTTCTATGACTAATTTGAAAATTTTATGCAGATGTGTCTGATACACATTTGTTTGATTATTCTTTTGAATCAGCTCGGGGTATCCATGTATATACATAGAACTGTGAGACAAAATATGACCTCAAATTAACATTTCATAACAGAAAAAGTTCTCTCAAACAGACTGTATCAATGTAAGCTACAGTTAACAGAAGGAATCTTAAAGTGTCTGTTGGGTCCTGAAATGTAGAAGAATCAGTGAAAGCTTCCAGTGAAAGCAATTTAAATTAACATACAAATAGGTCAAATAGGGTGAAGAACTTCCATTTCTAAATCCATTTGTTAACTAATCATGTACTGAGTGCCCTAACACACTGCTAAGGAGGACATCTGGCCCAAGGACTGTCCCGTGATTTAGTTCAGAAAAAGAAACAGGAGTGTCTGTTACCTTCTCCAAATCAGCATAAAATGAGACAAGCCCATTTCTCAGCCCTCTGCCAGAGAGAGAGGGAGAGGGAGAGGGAGAGGGAGAGGGAGGGGGGAGGGAGGGGGGAGAGAGCGCGAGCTAGGAGAATAAAACCTTATTTCATATGGGCTGGCAAAGGGAGTTAGTAAAAAAACAACAAAATATTCTTGTTTCTTTTCTTGTCACCTCCATATCTCAGTCAAAATAAAAAGCTATCTCTCCAAAATTCCACAGAGCATGTCAATCTGAGATAGTAAGGAAAATAGATTTGACTATCTTTTGGACAGATTAAAGTAGACAAAGCTGCCCAAAGGAAGACTCATAAGACTGATAACACATTTGGCTAATAAATAATTCTCAAAGCACCTTTGAAGTTTGCTCTCTCTTCAAGGTCAGTTTTCCTGACAGCTAATGAAGTAGAGCAAGCATGAAGAAATCAAACACAATGGCATCGCATCACACATGATCTTTTACTACACAAACTACAAGAGGTGAGTTGGCAGTAGTCACATTATCAGGCAATGTTAAGTACACATTCAAATATATTATGTATGAATTAAAGAAAATAAGATACAGAAACCAGCTCTCTTATATACACACTTAATCTCTCTGCACAAATTTATAAGTAAATCTTTATTAGCTTTTAATGTAATTCTATAGCTATATTCAGATGTTCTAACTAAATCCATGATCCTACGCTTAGGCTGCTTCTTCATCTTAAAAAAATCTCTCAGCAGCGTTTGATATCAATCCACATAACTTTTCATCAGGGAAGAGGGTTTCAGCCTGACTTGTGGGGCGGGGAGACTTAAACTTTCCCTCCAAAGTTAGCCTTACACTTTTGTCGTGCTTCTGATCCAGCTTTGCTAATAGATCCTCAACTTTTAGATGGGGTCAAAACTATCTTTGCCCAGAACTGGCATGGCAACTGTGCTCATCCTTAGAGTTGACACAAAGTTCAATCATTACCTGCATGGAGTACTGTAATATGCCATGCTGTAAACATTGCTGTACTCTAAATGAGACTAGAAGCACTAACTGGTGTGTTTAGCTCACTTGCTATCTTTTTAATAACATTCTTTGTATTTCAACAAGTATTGTAGTGGATAATTTATGGTATACTTTTTTTCTGATGTCCTATCACTAGATGATTTTATTCAAATGCTGAAGATTGCTTTTTCTGACTGTAAACTGCTTTGGGTGCCTTAAGAGGAAAGGCACAGATTTTTTTTCTTTTGCTGTGATATTAGAATAAAAAGCTAAGTGGAAAGGCAATGTATTACACTTAGTTGTCCAACAAATTAATTGATATTTTCCAATACATACATTTTATTTGTTATATTTACTGTACATTTATATACTAGTGTATAAGTTGACCTCACATCTAAGTTGAAGACAGATTATGGGGGCAAAATCATGGATTTTGCTATGGTCTGTGGATAAGCTGAGGGAAAACTTAGGGGCATGCAACAAACAAATCTTTTCTTCTCCTTTCAAAAATACATAGAGATAACATACTTAGAAAGAGCTAA
Source organism: Iguana delicatissima (assembly GCA_948472985.1). Classification (NCBI taxonomy): domain Eukaryota; kingdom Metazoa; phylum Chordata; class Lepidosauria; order Squamata; family Iguanidae; genus Iguana; species Iguana delicatissima. The sequence continues at coordinate 1,967,526 of CAOKZL010000223.1, forward strand.
AGAGGAGAGGATTTGTTTATTTGAAGAGTTACATTTGGGAGGTGTAAACTGCATTACTGATCTTAAAACGTCTACATCTATATAAATACAGATGGGGAGAAAGAGCAAAGAAAGCAACCTTTCTCTGTTAGGAACCCAGCATGAAGGCAGAGGCGGGAAGCCCTTCCTGGTGTGGTGGGGCAAAAAACCCTACAATCTACACAAAAACACACAGCCAACTGTTCCTTTTGATGCTGTTGCTGTGGTGGACAAAAAGGAGCAGAAGGTTTGAGTGGGAAAACGACTGGTCATATGTGCCAACAGAGGAGGGGCTACCGTCAAAGTGCTTATATAATATCTCTAGAAGCTTCTGAAAAATGTGCTGTGGACGTGCAGTAAACCCATTTGTACAAGTTACAGAGGCCACAAAAAAGCAGCAGCACTTCTGTCTCATTACCCCTCCTTTACCCAAACTGGAGAAAGAAAGGCAGCTTTCCCTCCTCTTCCACCTCCGTTTTTGGCCTGAGTGGCATTTAGCAGCAATGTGGGGGAACCTGAAGACGCCACATTCTTCAGGTTCTCCCACACTGCTGCTAAATGCCACTCAGGCCAAAAAAGAAGGTGGAGGAGGAGGGAAAGCTGCCTTTCTTTCTCCAGTTTGGGCAAAGGAGGGGTAATGAACCTGTGAAGCCTTGCAAGGCTTATATAGTAAGCCCATATTAAAAAGGACCACTGTTGCTCTGCTCTACCTCAAGTGACCAAAATGGTGGGGAGCAGAGCTCATCCTGCCAGTCACCTGTTTCCAGCATTGAACCTTTGGTATGTTGATCCTGGATTTTGGGTATGATTTTTTTTTATCAAAAAAGTTGTAACCTACACGTGTTTCAATTTTTTTCCTGCTTTCTACTTAAATTTTTATTCTGCCATCACAGCATAAAGGAAAAAATGCACAAAAGTGTCCTAGATTAATAGGTTTAGGACTTATGTCATTCCAAACAGGTCACAGACAGAACAGTGTTAACAATATACTCTACTGATATACAATGTGGTCAACAGAAAGAGCCATAACTGGCACAACAGCAACACATACAGTTGCTAAACAGCAAAGAAATGGGCAGAAACAAGACAAAACATTGGCAGAGAAAAAGACTGTACAATTTGGACCAGCTGTCTTTGAGGAGTCAAAGGTTGAATTCTGCTGCTTAGTACTGGACATGCATAGATGACAACAGCACTGTAACAAAGTCACATCAAGGATGGATACAGTTAAAATGTTTAAGTAAGGGCAGGATGCAAGGTGATAATGTTAAATATGTTTATTTTGAATGTTTCTCTGTTATGTCACTTTGGAAGCACCTTCATCTAGAAGACAAGGGTACAAATGAAAAGGCAACTAACAATGATTGTTATGCCCAAAGTTCACTTCATTTTAGAGTGTAAGTTGAGGGGTGCTCTGAGATCTATAAAGAGCTGTGCAAACATTATCAGCATAAAATGATTAGAGCTGCTCCATCTTAATATGAATTAGTAATCCAAGAAAAGTACTTACACCCTGTTGAGCTCCACAGAGATATTGCTAGGACCTGGGATAGGATCTTCAGGTTTGTACATGGTATTAAACCAGAGGCCTTTCTGAATACTTGATTGTTTCGTGTAAAGCTGATATGGAATGTATGAAAGGAGCCGTCCAGCTTTTATGCTGTAACAAAATATGAGAATTTTTATAGTCAAGAACTTCAGAACAGTAACTAAGAACATATTGCATATAGTTTTCTTCCTGTCCTTAAAGCATTATGGCGATGATATTTCTCTCAATTTAGAAGGGAAGAGCTTGTCCACTACATATTTCTAATTGCTAGCACAATTCTCTTCTTTCCAGCCTCATTGTTCTCTGATTATATTATACAGCAATATAAGCTATATTGGAAAGTTATTATGATGTTTCAAGGCTAGGATCTTGATCGCATTTCAATAAAACTAGATACTCTTTACATGTTTAAGGAGCAGCATGGCTAGTCTGAATAGCACACACACACCCCTTTTGTATCACTTCATGGCAATGAGGTTTTGCAATACTGGTAGAGAAAAAAGTGAGGCACAGTTAACTAAAGAAGACAATTTTTACAAAAACCTATTTTGGCACTTAACTACTCATGCAATTCTAGCCATGTGGGAGAGGGAGGATGAATAAGGCAGCACTCGTTGGCCTTGCTGCCTCTATCAAGCCACCTAAGTCACTTTCACTTAACAGAGAATATATGAAGTAATCTGCTTTCTGTACAGAGCAGGTGCCCTGTTCAGACTTTTCAGTTTCTTTGCTTTACATGCTTCTGCTCTACATCTTCATAAATACTGCTTCACTTTCAGAGATACTGATGCTCTTATAATCTCTTAAGACATTCATTAACTGAAACATTACTGTGCAGTGTATGTTGTTAAATCTTGACATACTGAAAGCAAATGTAGCTTCTTCCTTAACACCCACCTGCAACACCAAAGTGTTCCCTAAGGGGTTATGTTGTGATAAATGCAACCAGGTCCCTGTTATGCAGAAGAGAAATGTAATCACGCGTGGTCTAGGGAAATGCACTGGTAAATCATAGTATTGTTAACACTTACTACTTTATGGTGTATTTCCCACCTCATTTCAATCTGTACACTAACAAGAAGCTTGGCAAAGGATCAAATGCCAATACCTACAGCAATTAACAAAGCTACTGAAATATCACATTACCCAATTAAAAAAACATGAAGAACTTGTTAGCATTTATGTGGTTGGTTTCTAGGGGAATAAGCCTATCTCTCACAATGGAGACAGTTCCAAGTGTAGATAATTTCCTAATATTTTCAATATACTTCAAATGACAATACAGAAAAAAAAATTACTTCCTTAAAAAAACAGAAAATAATCAACATTTAATGCATGTGAGGTATAAAAGAGATATACACGTTTTATTTCAAGGGGCAGCTCATTCTTTGATGTATGAATCGCAGTACATTATTTTCAACAATTTTTACATGAGAAATTTTTTTAAAAAAACTATTACATTATTTTGATTACCAATCAGTTAAACCTCAATAAATTGCAAATATATAGCCACCAATGCTGCTCAATTTTGTCTTTCCTCTCTGAATCTGTACTAACAATCCACAGTGTGTTTATTAAATAAATTCAAACTGAGTTATTAATCAACAAAATTATATCTGGCCACAAACATTCTGATTTACATTTATAACATTAATTTTAATAAACAATCCTGTTAGTTATCCTGTTCTGAAGTTCTTATTAATTTATTATACACTTGACAGCATGTTCCTTCAACATTTAAGACTCACTTTCTAGTAGCAACAAGCAATGCTATCATAGAGCTGGAAGATAATAACCCTAAACACAATGAAGATAATCACTCAGGGTTAGAAACATAAAAGCATTAAGAACACATTAGATAAGAACAATGTTTAAGAATGCAACAGCATTCACTAACCTCTTTTAGTGAAGACATCCACTCACACACCTGAAACATTTAAAAGGACTTAATGGAGTTAATATTGTTCTCAGTTCTCCAGTACTCACCTATCTATTATCCATTCTGGTCGCACTACTTTTTCTCCTTTGAGTTCTTTTATTTTAGCATTTGGAAGATTTGTAGCAATAATATGTGTTGTTTTGGATCTAGAATAATATACATGATACTGCCCTCCATGCAACATCATTAGCCGCCTCAGTTCATCAGATGAAGGATCTGTAAAAAATTTACCGAATATTGAGAAATAATTTTAAACATCTAACTACAGAAACCCCAGTTTAACACCCACTACGGTGCCTTTAATTTAAAAGCTGTTCCTAGACCAAGTTTTCAAAAATATTTAAAGATAAAAGTACAACTGCCAAGGAATTTAAAAAGTTAATGAGTTAACATTTATTCAAGTAATTGACAAATTATATTAAAAATTAATATTCCCAAAAATCTCAGCATGGGTGTTTTTCTGGGATATATTTCAATCAGGTACTTCTCATCAATAGCAGCTAATGAGATTCTCTGTAATATTTTCTTTTTCTTTCCTTATTACAATAAGATAAATGGAAGCAATAAAATGTTACCACATGGAGAACTCTTGTTCAGTGTTGTAGTTAATCAGCCATGCAATTTTTTAGCATATACCATTTCATTTCCCCTTTCTCTTATTGTAGTTTTTTGTACTTGAGGCTGCTCCAAGCATGCTGATACCCCCTTCCATTGTTTGTGTGTGATGCTTAGAACAAGAAACCAATGTGAGAATTTATAGAAAATGAGCTTGTCATTAGTTTATACAAGTGCGACCATAAACACAAGCCACAGTATGTGGAGCTTATTAGCACAGTACACTATCCCTTCCAATTTGACTTTCTGTACCCGCCTACAGCATGCTTTGTCCTCCTCAAGCTCTTTTGCCCCTTCTGCACTTTTGATTTGTTTTTTTCCATTTAAGAAAATATATTTATTTGATTTATATCATGCCTTTCTTCCACAGTTGGGATGTAAGGCAGCTTACATCCCAATAATACTTAGAATTAAAAAGGCTGTAATAAAAACACAATAAATTATGCACATTAAGATAAGAACTAATTAATACTACTCAACCATCAAGTAAATTTTAAAACATCATACTTCCCCAAAATAAACAGGATAATACTTAAAAATCAAGTATGCCCATTTTAAAACCTTTGATTGTAACAACAAGTCAGTTTCTCAAGGCACACCAACAGATAAGTTTTTTCCTGCCATAAGAAAGACTGGAGGAAGGGCAGCCCAACTTCCTTCGGAAGAGAGTTTCAATAATTTTGGAGGGGCCAACAAGAAGGTGCTTTCTCATGTCTGCACCAGAAATACCTTTGAAGGTGGTAAGACTGAAAGCGGGGCCTCTTCTTCAGACCTCAAAGCTGACAAGTTTATGTGGGAGAACACTGCCAAGCTGCTTCCATCTTCCCCAACCACCTCAATTAAATTGTAAATGTGTATCAAAACACATTTAAACTCTGCATGTAAATGAACACAGAGTGCATTCAGAAGCACTTTCAATTTGCTAGAGAGCTAAACGAAGGAGCACAAGCAGCCTGACTGCTTCCCTCATAAACAATCCCAGCAAAGCATTTTGGCTAGGAGGAGGAGGATACTCCTCTTCTTCCCTACAGGCCATCTCCTTCACTGCAACTTCACTGACTTCACCTCAACCATTTCTGTTTTCTTACAGGACTTTGAAACAGTTAAATGAAAATGAAACATTACCTGTATAGCCATTGACATAAATAGCAACTCCGCTGAAGATACCAGAAGAAGTTCCATCTTTCTGTAGTTGCATAGTTGTGTCTGAACGGAACTGATCCTCCAGCTTTTGGACCTTGGCAGACATATATCCTCCCTTAAATTTTAATGAAATAGAAGAAATTGTTCAAAGAGTTTGCTAGCGATAATGACATAATCTGTCTCTGAAAACTTGTTCACATCTATTTAGTTTTTGGTGTGGAAAACTTTATTTAGTTTTAAGTGTGCAACTGGAATAATAATATGTATACATTTCTCCCCCATATTCACAAGTTTGACTCTCACAGATTTGATTATTTGCAGTGCCTGGTTGCCCCTCCCCGCATCTCCTACCCACAGCTGGCAGGGGGCAAGAAAGTGAAGGGGGGAAAGATCTTTCCCCCATGCTCCTCTGCCCCTGCTGTCTGTACGATTGCATATGCAGGCCGTGGTGAGAGAGTGAAGAGGGCAAAGATCTCCCCCCATACTCTTCTGCCACCACTGCCCGGAGGGAAGATCTTCCCCCATGCTTCCCTGAGCTGCTGTCAACACTATCACATGGGCGGGGGCCGGTGAGAGAGTGAAGAGGAGGAAAGATCCCCCCGCACATACTCTCCTGGCTGCCTGTGGTTATTTTTACTTTTGTGGGGGTTCTGTGTCCCCAATCCCCATGAATGTGGAGGGCCTACTGTACTTGTAAATGAAGCACCCACAATATAAGTTGCTTCAGAAAAACCTTAAAGAACATTCATATGGAGAATTTTCCTAATCAGATGTCTCACATAAAAAAAAAATGCATGAATTAACCTTACCCTCTGGACTGTCAAAAGACAGTAATATTTGGTGATGTTGTAGAAATAAAATAAAGCTCTCTCTCCAGCGAAAAGCAAGTAACTCATAAAAAAATTACATTTATTATTTTTCTTTAAATATTATCAGCTTGAACATACCCATGTCCCCCAGCCATCTCTGTCACTGGCTCGTTTTCTCCATCCACCTTGCTTCATAGTGAAGCTTCTAAACAGAAAGGAAAACAAAACAAAACAAAGGTTTATTTTCAGTATCACTTCTACAACAATACAAACAAGGGTAGCAGCTAGAAATCTTTATGCTGGAAAAGACTTTACATGAAAGCAACTGGAGCATCAACTGTCTTTCCACATGTATGAAATCTCTTTTAAAACCTTTAACCCGCATACGCAATGTCTGGAGACTACACATGCCCTTTGCACAAATATTCATATGCATGAAATCTCTCTAAAAAGATTTAACTTGCGGATGCAATGTCTGGGGGCCACACATGCCCTTGACTGAACTTCAGTGGCTGCAGCCTCACTCTAAAATTTGTTAAATATTACTTTTTAAAATGCAAACATTTAATCGGACATTTCTGTTTCACTGCACAGCTTAAGCCAGTGGTTCTCGAACTGTGGGGAAGCACCCTAAGGGACAGTTGCTCGTGGAGGGGTGCAAGAAAAGTCAGTCTGCAAGTACAGCAAATGTGAAAAAGAAGGACAGGCCTCTGTATGTGTGTGCGCGTGTATGTGTGTGTATACACATGTCAAGGATTGACTGTCTTCCCCCGTAATGCTTTCCTCTGATCTCAGACATAGCAAAAATCAGCTTCCCTTTTTTAATGCTTTTTCCACTAAGTTTTTCCAAATGTTCCATCATTGGTGCTGCAGGCGCACATGCCTTACTGACCATAAGCCAATGAGCAGGTGTGTGTGTGTGATGCTCACATTTAGATATAAAGGGAGTCATGAGTAAAAAAATTTGAGAACCACTGGCTTAAGCATATTTTGAACCTCAGGAGCTATCTGCCAGGACAATGGTCTTATAAACAGTTTCTCACCTTGCTCTAATGTAAGGGTGGACAACTGCAGAGGAACTGGAGATAACTTTTCCACCTTACCCTCTTAGCACAATGAAATATGGTTTCCCTCAACTTTTCTTCCACAGTGGTAACCAGAGATGATGTCATGTTCCTTCCAGTCATCATTTTAGAAGGAAAATAGAGGACACAGTACGTTTTGTGGGAAGCTGGGGAGGGCCTTTTGTGCACTGGCATCTGGGGGTCTTTGGCTGTGAATTTTGGGTGAACTTCATGAAGAAAAAAAGTTAAAAAATAATTTGGGGGGCTCAGGGGCATTTGAGACCTGGTGATGGCGTTGGTGGCTGCAGAAGTGGGGTCCAGGAGTCTCATGCAGTCTAGACTTTCCCCACTCCTGCTCTAATGCAACAACACTGTGGCTTTTAGGGCCAAACTAAAATTGAAATCATTCATGCAATTAACAATTGCTAATTAATAGTATAAGGGAGGAAGGAAATGGAGCCGGAGTCAATGTTAAAATCTTTTGCTTGCCAAAGCCATAAAATTATGGAACTGAAACAGATATTTTACATTGGGAAGAGTCATGGAGACCATGCAGTGACTTCTCATACTCATCAACACCTTTCCGTTCCCCCAGCCGCAATAAGGTATGAAAAACTGCAGGAAAGAATAAAGAGCCCTTTATCATTTTAAAACTAACAAATATTATGGCATACCCTTTTTTGAACTATTGCTCACTTCTTCAATTTGTAAGTCTTGGCAAAGTAACAAAGCTCACATATCAAGACACATCGCATATGTCTATATTACAATGTTAACTAAAATCTACAATTATATTTGGGCCTCTTGTCTTTAAAACATTACATGCAGAGATTGGCAGCCAGTGAATAGGAAAAAGAGCACAAACAGACGTAACACACTCCAGCAGTCAGGGAGAACAACAGACAACAGCAGGTGACCAAACACTTTTGACTGTCCATTCAAAATATGTGATCGCCAAAACTCTATCCCTTTACAACATGAACGTCTTCCTAACTTCATACTGCAATTTCAACATGCAATATAACATGAAAGGCAGACCATGAACTACCATCTTCTCATAACATTTGACAAGTATTCTATGTGAGGATCTGAGGCAAAATACCTGTCAGCTAACCACTGTAACTGGGCACTGCAACAACCCACAGAGATGAGAAGGGCAGAAAGAAAGTTGTGTCATCTCACTGTCACTAAGTCAACACTGATAGCTTCCAATATCCACCAGCTGGAAAATGGGTCAATTATTATTTTCTCCAGGGATCCAAACAAGAAAGTATAGTCTTGCCATAACCTGCCTGATATCAATCCCTTATGAAGTCAAGTAATCTGAGCTGCATAAACAAAAATTAAAAATATAATTATCTTTTCAGTTACTTCACTGCTGTAGATCCAGAACCAGCTATTGACTAGTTGGTATAAAAATGCTGTTCCATGGTTGTTATTTTGATATTTTGTATTATAAAATGTTGATTAAAAACATTCCTTATTACTCTTTGTTTTACAGCTGGAAACCATTAATACTTTAACAGACTCAGAGTATGCATGATTATTATTTTTTCCAACTTCTTCATGAAGTAGGCTAGACTAAAGGGATTTGAAAAGAGATCTCCTTCATCTCAGCCTTATCCATTTCTTCCTTTCTAGTTACTCTGGGAAAATAGATTCCATAAGGTCACCAAGCAAAACTAGAGAACACTCATTTTTATCTTGTCCACCACTGGCCAGTCATATAAATGTAGTTTCATACTTATAGTCTGTTCAGTTCAGAAAGCATTTGCTGCAGCTTATGAGGTCTCAGCAGCTTTCCTAGTGTTCCTACAATATGCTGCCAAGAGAGGTGAAACTATATTCATGTGAGGCTGTTGCAAAGGTTTAAATACACTGAAAGCTCCAGATCCTGTATGAACTTGGAAGCCAAGCAGAATCAAACCTGTTTAGTATTTGGATCAGAGACCACCAACCAATACCAGGTGCTGTAGGCAGTATTTCAGAGGAAGGAACTGACAAAACAAGCTCTAAGTATTCCTTGCCTAAGAAAACCATATGAAATTCATGGTGGAACCATACTTTGACAGGGGACTTGAAGACAGACAGACACACAAACACAGAGGCTCTCCCATCACCCTTATTCCTCCCTGATACAGCTGTGATTTGCTATGACTTCCCCCCACAAGATGAGAAATGTCCAGCAAATCAAACACTGGTTGGAAAGTGGCTAGCTCTAGCTTTCATTGGTACTGTTTGTGCTAAGGGGAGGTCAGAAGAGGAGTGGGGGCAGACAACAGCAACAGAACAAGAAAGATCTTATAGCTTCTTTAGTCACCTTACTGCTTAATGTTTAGTCAGATTAGGGTTTTAGCTGTTACAGCATACATCCTTGCTTCTGTTTATGTCAGGTACAACCAGCAGGTATGCAGGCCTGAAGAAGAAGCAGAAGGAAGAAGCACTGCCCTGCTTAGGGCATGGCTGGGAAGTCCAACAAAAGCCTGGGATGAAGCATGCACACCATGAAGGAGGAAGGAGAAAGGCTACAGGTTTCACGAAGGCAAGAGTGCACAAATAAGTTAAGGACTTGGGTGATGTAAAGGGGAAAGGACAGTAAAGTGTTGTAGAATAGGTTAATAAACGTCTTCCTTTTCTCCTCTTCCTTTCTCTTTCCACCTACTTTCCAAGGAAGGGTTGGGAGATGGCTCACTGTTGATCAGGTTTGTGTGCACACTTGTCTAAACATACAGGGATAATTTTGTAGCCTGGTGCACTTTAGTTGATTTGCTGTTAATGTGAGTCTTTCTTCTTTTTCCATATGGACAAAAGTCAAACCTACTACAATTAAAATATATCACCTTCAGCGTATATGATTGTTAGACTGCAAGGATCATCTCCAAAAGCAACATTAAATCTGAGTTCACATCTGTCTCCATCAAATGAAGCATAAACCTCACAGATTCACCATCTTCTAGTGTTACCACTATACAAAAGCATAGATCTGAGGGGCTGAAGCTTAGAGATATGATTTTTTAAAGGGACTCCTTCAGAACCATGACTAAATCATAGGTCACCTCTGCATCCACAAATGTGTTCTGTGATTTGATATAGGGTTTGCTGGCAACTCACTGAAAAATTTGGAATGCTCCAGTTTTATGCCATCTCAAAAACTTTATATATCTGTAGCTTTCAGTTCATGTTTCTGAACTATAGTGAAGCTAAAAAGTATTAGATGAATGATTCCTTATATATAATGGATACTAAGGAAGTTTTACTATTAATCTTGGACTGATAAAATGGAAAAAAATAATGATGATCTTTTTTATTTACTTGGTTTGACTTCTAGGTTCTTTTTTTCCTCTACAAGAAACTCCTTAGTCCACTATATTAATTTAGATTCCTCTGCTTTTTCATGCATTTCATTTCCCCCCCAATTTTATTTGCAAACCCTCCGGCCATGTCTGTTCATTTTGCTACTTTGTATTCTCTCTTTATTAGCTAAATACACTGCTCCTCATTTTTAAAAAACATAACATGGTTTACAAGTCAGAATAAAAATACATGAAAAGCATCACTTTTAACAGTTAACAAAATTCAATCATCAGTGAGGTTATACTTACCAGAGACTGTAAAATAAATAGAGAAGTCAAATGATCCAAAGGGACTCAGCTGTAGAAACACATGTTGAATAAGCAGCAAAACAAGACTACTAAAGATGCCTAATGAAAATAGATATAGTAGGGAGTTAGATAACAAGAACACCAAACCAAAGAAGGACCTTGCTCAGGTTACTGCTTCCAAAGGCATCACCCACAAAACGACTCTTGAAAGATTTCTAAGGCCAGGCTGATGGTACATACCAGGAGAGCTGCTCCGTAGAGCAATTGAGCTCTAAGCCATTTATAACATACAATTCAACATAGATACTTTGAAGTTATCTCAGAAGCAAAAAGGCAGATGTACAGATCATGGAGACAAAGTGCAATACAATTCTGAAGTATAATTAAGCAGCAGCATTCTATACCAGATGAAGTCTCAAGCTGTCTTCAAAGATAGCCCCAAACATTACAATAGTCCAGATAAAAGCTAACTAGGGCATAGATTACTGTGACCAGGCTATTTCAGATCCATATGGGTGGAGCTTATGAACCAGTTAAAGTTGCAAGTAGCCACTGGGCCCCTTGGGCCTCCAGTGATAAATCTGAGCCTGGGAGCAGGAGCACAACTTGTTCCAGAACAGTCCACCTTCTTGTTTGACTTGGCTATTTCCTGCAAAAAAAGCCTCTCTCTTGAGAAGATCCAGTCTCATTTTACTGGCAATTATCCAGTCATCCAGCCAATCACACTGCCTTGGATACTGGCTTGGTCCCTACACTGCTTCACCTGATTCAGATGGAATGAAGAGACAGAACTGGGTATCAACCAGGTATGAACAGTATCTCACCTGGATGGCATTTTACTCAAAATCTTTAAATGATCTCCCCCACTGAATTTAAATAGATGTTAGAGACAAAAGGGAATAGAGATTCAAAAAGGCACAACAAATGGGGTTGTAAGGAAAGCAGCAGTAATGGACAATAGAACTGTTAACTTGTGTGTGTGCATGTGTATATACACATACATACAAGTCGCCTATAGATTTATGGTGACCCCATGAATTTCACAGGGTTTTCTTACTCAGAGGTGGTTTTGCCAGTTCCTTCTTCTCACACCCTACAGTATCTGGTATTTGTTGGCCATCTCCTACCCAGCTTCTAATCAGGGCTGACCTTGCTTAGCTTTCAAGATCAGAGAGGATCTGGTGTCTTAGTGTGTTCAGGCAGGCTTGTTAACTTCTATTGCTGTAGCTGTGTGCCCTCAAGTTGTTTCCAACCTATGGCGACTCTAAAGTGACCTTATCACAGGATGTTCTAGGGCTAAGTGTGTGATACAGCCAAGGTCACCCAGTGGGTCTCCATGGCTGGGTAGCGAATTGAATCCTGGTCTCCAGGATCTTAGTCAAACACTCAAATCATGATGGCTCTTAACTTTTATAGGGCCTGCTAATACATTTCAGTATATACTTTAGGCTGGTGTGGGCCTCCTGTAATCAAAAAATATTTTGGATTCAAAATGCTCCAAAATTCCTCAAAATGATCTCTATGGGGAATGAACAGTATTTCTGCCATGTTTGGAGCTCACCCGGGCTTCCTCAGTGGTCAAAATGAAAATTTTCATTTTTTTTTTAAATTGTGCTTCAAAATGCTCCTAGATGCACTCCAGGGGCCAATGAAACATGTCCCATGTTCTCTAGAGGGCATCGGAGATCTAAACAATGGTTTTTATTTTTTTGTGGGAATAGATGTAATGAGGAGGTACAGCCATGCAAGGTTTCTTGGAGGGCTAATGTCCCCCCTAATCTCCATAGTTGCTCATCCTTGCTTTAGGATCTTCACAGGATTTGGGTGTACCAGGTATGGATATGGGCACAGATGCATATACTTCAACTATTATCAAAGTCCGTCGGGGATGTAAATAGAGCATTTCAAATATGTGACTACTAGTTATGTAAATTAATGCCAGTAAGAGAACACCGGACTGTACAAAAAATAGTACCAGTACTAGACCCTGTGCGTGTATGGGCTTTCAGGCAACCCCATGAATTTCACCAGGTTTTCTTACTCAGAGGTGGTTTTGCCAGTTGCTTCCTCTGAAATATAGCCCACAGCATCTGGTATTTGTCGGCAGTCTCCCATCCAAGTACTGACCAGAGTGACTCTGCTTAGCTCCCAAGATCAGATGGGATCTGTATGCCTTCAGGATATTTAGTATCCTCCCTACCAGCTCATAAATCACTTTTAAATTATCTACAGTAGGCCCTTGGTATCTGTTGGCATTTGTTTCAAGGACCCCTATGGATACCAAAATTTGTGGATGCTCAAGTCCCATTATGTACAATAGTGTATTAAAATGGTGTCCCTTATATAAAATGACAAACTCAAAGTTTGTTTTCTGGAATTTCTTAAAAAATATTTTCAAGCTATGATTGGCTGAATCCATGGATACATAATCTGCTGATATGGAGGGACTACTATATTAGTTTCTCATTCTGAACTTGGATAACAGATGCATCTTCCAGAAGAGCAATAAAGATCTATCTCCCTGTGTCTCTCTGCTAATATCACATCCTCCTCACTCCTGAAGATGATGATGAACTATTCCAAACGAATATGCTCCTTATGATTCCATATAAGGCACTCTCTCTGGAACTGCCACCTTCATTCATTCATTTTTTGTGGGGTATCTACATGATCACGGTCATCCTATCAAATCACTGTCCTTTTTTCAAAACTTTCATGATTTGACACTTGTTTTTTGCAAAGCAGTGAAAAAAGTACAGTTATCACACACATCATGCTTAGAAATAACCTTCTGTCTTTTGATGTGTGGCATGAGTATGCCTATGGATTGCTATCTATACAATAGGTTAACAGAAGGTAGGTCAGCATTTAGTTTGGATCTATGGGCAACCTGTAAAAAAATCTGCGAAGATTCAGGATTCCCAATCGCCTAAAACGGTAAGAATTTTCCTCTACAGTTTTCAGAGGTATAGATGTGTCTTGTGGCACCTAAAAAGCATAAAATGTATTCCAGCATGATCCTTGGGAGACTGTAGCCTTGTATTTCTCAGGCTATTTGATGTGGAAGACTAGGCATTTTTTCCACTCTCAGTAGGCCAGGGATTGGCACTATATTTGTGTCCACTAGCTACAACTGTCTTTCTGTTTTTTCCTGGAAATTTGTCAGGGATCAGCAGCCAATGTCCTGGGGACCAGCACTCATCCAGTGACTTTGAGCAATGCTGCTGTTATCCAGAACTTCATGTATGTGTGTGTCTGTATGTACATATATATTGTTTGGGGGTGGCACTGTAGATAATCAAGTCTGAGGGAAATAACATGCAGAAAGTACTAACACTGACAACTATATTATTAACATTGGCTCCACTCAAAACATTGCTAATTATACCAATGTCCTGTCATGAGATAATCCAATTATCACAAGGAGTGTGATAAGAATCTGTTATCCCAGTTGAAATTGCTGGTGACAGAGTGGACTTTCTAAATGAACTGTTGTCATCTCTCTCTTTAATTCCTTTATTCGACATCTACGGCTAGCTCTCCATATTCACTAGGGTTAGGGGCTCAGGATCACCACACAAAAGTGAAAAAAAGCACAAACATCAAAATGTATGAAGGGGGCTGAGGCATGGTGGGATGAGCAGGCACCCAGGGTCCAAAACAGGTCAGGGAAAGAAGAGGAAAGGGGATCGAGTCAGCATGGTGACATACATCCTCTCTCTTGCCAATCTCCTTCCTTGGGTGTGGGGGCATCAGAGAAGGGTTTCTGGTGTTGAGAAATCAGAATGTCAGCTGCCCTTAGCTGGCCAGGCAGTGGCTAACAGAGGAGGAGGAGGATCGGAGGCGAGTTTTTAAAGGACTGAGAAGTCTGATCAGTTGCTAGGAGGAAAGGTTCCCCCAGAAAAGAGGTATTTGAGATGCAGGGGTCAGAGGTTGGAGAAAGTTGTAAACCTCCAGATTAGACACCCATACCCACTGAAAATACAGAGCACAGAAACACAACCAAAGCAATCCTGTGGAAGGAGCACCTGTGTGAACTAGCCAGATGCAAAAGCTTGCAGACAGTGAAACTTCCAACCGCTATCCAACCAGTGGCTGCAGGAATGTCTTACAGATGGAGCCTGGATCACGGTGGTGCTTCACTGTGCACAGGCTTTCGTGAGCTAGGAAAAGCACATGTGCATGGAAGCTGGAAAACTTACTGGCATCAGCAATGGAGCCATGCCCCTGAGATCATCTGGCCCAGAGAAGGCTGGTATGAGTGTTACCCAGCTTACATCCAAAGAAGGCAGGCCACACCTGATTTAAATGCATTCTACTATGTATTGTACTGCTGTTGTTTCTGATTGGCACAACTCCATTCACCATCCAATTCTGAAAAGCATCATTTTGGAGGCAGGGCAATACTTGTGCTAAAATACTTTTAAGCTTACTTTTAAGCACTATTTACACAACAGTGGCTAACTAAAAGGGAGATTATGCTCCCATATTCACTTCTAAGCTGATTTTAAAATTATCATTTTTTAAAAATGGCACGCTCACTGTCCCTTTGATACTCAGAAACCCCAATACTAAAAATAAGACACCGCAAAATGTACAATCAAAGAAGAACTTTATAAAAAAATGTAGAAAGCAGCATGCAATTCCACTTAAAGCTTCTTTAAAAAAGTAATGATTGGTTAGCACTAGGGTTTTATGACTAAAGATAATCATACAGACACATAGGGAAAAGGTCTCAATGGATGAAATGGATCTTTCCTCTGAATAAACCACACAAAGCTCTGGCTTAGACTATAAGATTGCTGCCCACATACTAGGAAGTATTCACTGGCTTTCAAGTAAATATGTTTACAATCAACAGAAAAAATAATTAATGCTATATTGTAACAATATCCAAAACATAAACTCTTTTTACCATGTGCATGGACAGCTTTAGGGCAGCTGTTAAGAAAAAGGGAAAGGTTTAAAATTCTCATATATTTTAAGCACAAAAATAATTTAATCTCCATTAAGATATCTTCCTAATGCTGCCACCTATTACAGTAATTATTGTTTACTAAATGTGATACAGAATTGTAGCATGGAGGAAAGAGAGAAAGGCCACGTAAGGAAAAAAGTTAACAATATTCAAAAGATAATATAGGAAACAATGTCTGCAGAGACTGTACATGCCAATTGCCTTGACTTTAACAAAGTGACCATAAACAACCTTGTCCAGCTGCTACAACATCTAATACCTACTGGTGATTAAGCAAAAAAAGACATATACCAAGACCTTTATTTGACCTTTCCGTCCAGAACCTCTGAGACAGAATAATTAGTATTAGCACTCTATTTTCCCCCTTGCTAGAATTATGGGACTGAAATGTGCAAACTGCATGGCTCTTAAATGCACACAAATGACTGATTTGTGTTCTATCACGCAAGACCAGCTCCACAAAATATCGAACAGGAGTAAATTTCTCCAGGCGACTGCTTTTTATTTATATTGTACTTTTTGTTAAAAAAAAGTCTTTATAGTTTGGCACATTAGATTTTTAAAGAACAGCTGTGAAATCCTGTTGCATGTCATGTGTATTGTTATCATAGGGTATATCCTACTGCTCTCTTTCTAGTTCTTAGACCAGTGTCTGATTTTACAGCAGTCTTAAAATTATCTCCTTATTCTAGGAAAACCCAATCAAGCTTTACCAAGAAGCTAAAGCAGGGGAGGAACATCCAAACAATAACAACAATAACCACTCCCGCGCTCCATTGAAAGGAAAAAAAAAGAAAACACAGCAGTCCCACTTCCTTGCGTTGCACAGCGTAACACAATCAAACTGCCCACCAATACTGAGCGCCTCTAATTCAGAAGGAGAGGGAGGAAAGCTGCAGACAGCTGCAATGATGGAGAGCTACAGACACCGCCATGGCTTCCAGAACGTGTACGGGTTGCAGACGACGATACGGAGCTAGAGACAAGTCCTCCGCTACCCCCCGCCTGGGATCTCCGGAGAAGACCGCCCTGCACTGGCGGCACAGGCACGCCGGCCGTGGATGGCGCTTCTGGGAGCTCCCGCCGCCGCCTCCCCACAAGTACAGCTGCACCCACTGTCCCGGTGCGGTAGCGTGTTGTGTCTGAAGCAGGACGGCGCGGAGGCGGCCCTCGTATACTCTCACACACACATGCATATACACATATGCCGCGCACGCCCGTACACCTGTGTATCTCCCCTCTCTCGCACACACTCAGATGCCTCCGTACAACTAGCCACTGGCAGCCGGCGACCCGCCAGCCGTCTGGTTACATAAACCGCGACACCAGCGTAACTGCACGGCGGCAACAGCAGCGGCGGCACGGTCATGGTGGCCGGCCGGCCGGCCGGCTGGCCGGGCGAGAAAGTGACGGAGCTTTGGGCCGCGGGCCTTCTGCTCTCGGGGCCGGCGGGCGGGAGACGGACGCGGGCAGGCGGGGGTCGAGCTGGGCGGGAGTTCTAAGAAGAGGAGCCGCCGCTTCAGTCTCGCTCTCGCTCTCTGTCTCACCTTTTGCCGCGTCCTGGGGCGTCGCCGCCGCCGCCGCCGCGTCCTGCCCTCTCGGGCCGTGTGTGGGGAAGGCTCACATCGCGTCGCGTCCTTTCGCCGCTGAAATCCGCCGTCGCCGTTGCCAGCACCCGCAACCTCTCGCCGTGGCTTGCCTGCCTGCCTGCCTTTCCCTCCTCCTCCTCCTCCTCCGACCTTCCCTTTCCCTCAGAACACCGCGTCACGCACGGCGCGCGGAGAGTCTCGCGCCACCAACCGCCGCTGCCTTCCTTGCCTGCCTGTCTCTTCCCTCCGTCCCTCCCCTTTTTGCTCGACCAACAACACTGGCTCGCACCAGCTGCCGGTCCTGCCCTGAGGAGGAGATGGCGGCGGCGGCGCCCCCTCGTGGCCCGCGGCGCTAAGCTGTCGCGTGGCCGAACTATAGCCGCTCGCTTTCAACCGCCAGCGAGCGAGTTTTCCTCCTTTGTCCCCCTCCCACTTTTTTGAAAAAAGCAGAGGGAGGGAGAAACCCCTCCGAAGCTTTCTAGAATCACGTGACGTCTACTGAAACGAGAACAAGCCACGCCCCCTGTGTCCTTCCTCCCCGCCTGGCTCTCTTCTCCTTTCCTCGCCTCCCCTCCCCTCCCTGCGCTGCGGCTACGACAGGCGAGGCGTTAGCGCCCTCTATGGGGAGAGAGGCGACGTCGTGGTGCTGCTCATGATCTCCCCAGTCACAGCTGCAGACAAGACGTGAAACGGCGGGCGGGCGGGGGGAGGGAGAGGGATGGCCCTGCCGCCGCCGCCGCACTGAGGGAGTGCTATATATAGACAAGATGGCTATAGATACACACACATTCAGAGCGCCCTAGCGAGACTCGTACGAACTGCAGCTCGGAATAGCCTTGCCTTGCTTAATTCATAAGATCGCCTCCGCCTCCGGGGCGGCGCTTCCTTTCGGCGACGGAGGGAGGGAGGGAGGGACGGAGGGTGGAGCCAGCGCTTCCGAAGCGAGTGAGATCCGAAATGTGGCGGAGCTCTCTGAGGTGGGCAGAACCGCCGGGCGGCATTTCGTTCGCAGCCACGCGGTCCCCACGCAAGCCAGAGCGCCGTCCTCGTCGCGTGTGCCAGCCCGGCGCAGGGGCTTTTCAGGACGTGGTATTTTCCTTCACGTGTGTCTAAATAAAAACGCAGACCCCGTCCTCTTTTTTATTTATTTATTTTCGGGTCCACACGCGCACTTTCAGTCAAGGGGCGGTTGCGTTGCCTGCGCAAAGACTTGCCTATCCAGCAAAACAGAGATTGTTTTACAGTAATAGCAACGAGTCTCGTGGCTCCTTGCGGAGGAGGAAATTTTATTTGGCGAAGGCGTTTGCGGACGTCAGCCCACCTCTCCGTGCTTCGTGCGGATGCTTTCGATGCAGTAGATTAAACACAGCTACCCCCGGTCATAGAAATTAGTGCTGATGGCTGGATGGCCAGTTGCTGGGGGTGCTTTGAGTGTGTGGTTCCTGCATGGCAGCGGGCTGGGTTCGATGGCCCTTGTGGTCTCTTCCAATTCTGTGGCCTTTTCCGCCCTACACTGTTGCACTGCTGTGATTCTACTTTCAACATCCTGTGGAATTCTGGGGTTTGTAGTTTACTGAGGCCACAGAGCTCTCTGGCTGAGAATTCTAAAGGCCCCTCCCTAAACTCCAAACCCCAGGGTTCCAGAGGATGTAGAAAGTGGAATAATAGCACTGTAACAGTGTAGGGAGGGAAGAAAGGCCTTGTGATTCTATGATCTAAACACATGAGGTGTTCTCTGCCACATCTTCAGTTTGATTTCTGTATTGCCTTCAGTCCAGGCGAAGCCATGGTGTGGCTAACACAAAATAACAAAATGCAATTATAGTATGTTATACCAAAATGTTTCTGCTCCTTCCAGACACATAGGATCGCTCTAGCATAGATCTATTTAGGACAGATTTATTTGGCGCACTATTGTAACAGAAACTCCACTTGGGTAGACTTAATTCAAATTATATCAAGAAAGTCTATATAGCTTATGTAATTTTGTAGTTCAATACTCTATATTTTTTAATTCATGTATTTCATTTTTTCATTATCCTGCAGATAGTGTGGTGACTCTCTGGTCTGTGACCAGACTCTCGGGTCTGGTTAATTGTCTTTTGCTTGAGTGCCTTCAGAGATGAGATTGTAACTTTCTCAATTTCATTTGAATGTCTCTGGTTTATTGGATCTCACAAAGGCCATGAGAAACCACAAACCCAAGTGTTTCAGGGCAATTGTATCAAATGAAAAATGGAAAGCTTCTGCCTATCAGATTTGATAGTACTGGAAGGATAGGTTGGTAGTAGTCTGAAACAACTTAAGGCAGCTTTACAATAACTGTAATGGCAGGAATCATTCCCCATTTCTGAGGTGAAGAAACCATGAGGACAGAAAAGAAAAAGCTATTGCTGTGGCTGTTACCCAATGTTTCTTGGGAGCTGTAACAACATATTAACTACAAGCTTTAGGAGGTCCCTGCACAGCAAAGTTGCTGTGCCTATCTTCCTCCTTTTCCACGCCAACTGGACACTGAGCAGAAAACTGAAGATTCAGGGTTAGGTTTCTGAGGCTTAATTTACCACCGAGGGCTGTGACACTTGTGATAGCTGAGACACAGATCCTTCCTTATGCACTTTCCTGCTATAGTTGCAGCACTATAATCACCCTTTAACTGTCATGGCTGCATCCTGTGGAATCCTGGAGTTTGTAGTTTGGAGAAGCATTAGATCTCTCTGGCTGAGAAAACCAAACACCCCTCTTTAAACTGCAAATTCCAGGATTCATATGATGTTGCCATGGCAGTTAAAGTGGAATCATCATACTTTAATTCTGTAGTGTGAAAAGCCCCCTTGACGTGTGTTCTGATTAGATGGGATAATCCATTCTTGAGTGACTTCTCCATATTTGATATATCCAAACCAATGGTTCTTAATCGTTTCTTTTCTGAAGACCCCTTGTAAATATAATTAGTTGCCAGGGTCCCCCAAGACTTAACTCAAGATTTAAATATTTAAATTTAGATGTAAATATTCAAATATTTATTTATTTTATTTAGTTTGGGTGTGTGCATGCATCTGCTGCTGGGTCCCTTTCATCAAGGATGTGGCTGCAGGGGGGCATGGGCACAGTGGAAGGCGTGTGTGCATACCCAAACTGCTCCTTGTTTGCAAACAAGGCAACAGTTTTGACATCTCCCCACTACTGCATCTCTGTTGCTGCTGTTACTGTTTGTCTCCAGCCAAGAGGGCTTCTCAGATCCCCAGTGAGGGCTCAGGTTAAGAACCACTGGTCCAAACAGTAGTTCAGTGCCTCTTAAAAAAACCAAAAACATGCCTATGGCTAATTCAACATGTCTTATACATTACGACCAGATCTATTAAAATTGTCTGTACCCACAAACTCACGAAACAAAGATGTTATCGAGACTAAATCTGTTTCATTGTTATGATTTTGAAACACTAACACATGCTCAGTCAGAGAGCTAGATGATGAGATCTGTTCTGTGATCTGTATCTACATGGATTTCTGGATTAAATAATAAAAACAGCAGCAGTAGCAGCAACAACTGCCCGGAATCTGCACTTAGAGTCCGTCCTGCATGTACATTGATCTGTATAGCACTGATTGACAGCTGAATGTAATGGGCAGAAAGATCACATTAATATGGTTGTGCGTAACACTAAAACTGGTCTGCTCACATGTGTCAAGACAGTGCTGCATTGCAGGCATAGCCCACAGTTTGCATGCAACTCCAGGCTTCTGCTTTGCCGCACTGTACCTGCTTTATCAGTATCATTCATTACAGGACATTCATAGCTGCTGTCTGCTACAGTGACTCAGTTTAAACATGGATACATTTGGGGATTAAAGTGCAAGGATAATCTATGTTTAACATGCTGTTGTTGTCAGGGTAAAATGGGGGGGGGGTCTGCCTGGGATGCAGCTGGCTTTTACTGACATCTAATGGGCAGAGAGAGAGATTGCAGGGAGCAAACATTTAAGGTCAACGAGGGAAAACCCCATGGCTGCTTATAGAAGGGATTACTGAAAAAGAATGTTTCAAATTCATATTGTAATATGCTAAGGTAAGTGTTTGTGTGATTTTATAGAGGAGGCACCAAGAGATTATTGTCACAATTTCCACTGGCTCTTGTGGCTTGCCTGTCTGAAAAACAAATCCTAGGAATTGTAAGGGCTGCAAAGAAATGTCACCCAGTCTAGCGAAATGTATTGAGACATTTTTAGGTTCACCAGGTCCCCGTGGTATCTAATGCCTTCCATGGCCATTTCCGTACTAGACTGTTATAGCGCTATTATTCCACTTTCAACAGTCTAGTGTAGAAATGGCCTGTGTTAGCGAAGCAGTGAATTTGCTGTGGGTTTTAGTGTTATCTTTAAAGAAGCCATCCAAAGTTCTGAACTTGGGGGTGGGGCAGGGTTCAAAACTTTAGACAGCTCCTTTACAGTCTAGACTAAAACGCAGAGCAGATATACTGTCCCCCTGACATGGAAGCCACCAGACATTGCAGGCTTTTACATTAACTGCATTTTGAAGTTGTTGATGTTGTGAATCATCACCTGAAGGCAGTTATGGGCTGCTTGACACTTATCTCCTGCTTAGGAGACAGGCAGGAGCAGGAATCCAGCCTGTTTGGGATGGGATGGTCCTGCCCTGGAAAAATCAGATTTGCAGTCTAGAGATATTTTTGCACCCAGATTTGCACTTGGATGCTCGAGCGGCAGGTTTAGCCAGGAGTACCTGTACCCATCTCAGGTTACTTTCTGCCTTAGTGCCCAAGAAGAATGGCCATTGTGATGGATCCCTTCTCTAGGCTGGCCCCACAGTTCCAAACACCTGGGTTCTTGTCACTCGCCTTGTCCCTTCTCTCCTCAAGTTCCTTCTCTGGATCAGGCACTTGGGCCTTGAGATGATCCTTGTATGGACCAGTGACTGTGTTGTTCAGTGGTAAGCGTGACCAGACTCTCTATGAGCACTTTACAGGAACAGGCAGGCACAGTTGTAAAAAAGAGAATAAACAAATTGAAATTTATTAATGCACACATAGATCAAATATTAACGCCTGAATGGTTTAATCATTCACAGCTCTCCAAAACTCTATTTAGTTCTTCCCGCAGATGACTGCCCTGTCTCTGTTATAGCTTTTTCCTATCTCTAGCCCATCTTTTCCCTATCTCTCTGCAATCTTTCTCCCTATCTCTATGCCATCTTTCCCCATCTGTCTTCCGTCAGAAATAAGCTTCAATTCTGTATCCCATCGTCCCTGCGGGCCCCCTCCTTCCCAGCATTCCCTTGAGCTGTGATTAGCTGGTTCCAACCAGGCCTGCCCAGCTCCTCACTTTACACCTCTGTTTTTCAGACGTCATTGCTCTCTTGAGGCTTCCATAGGTCTCAGTTAAGAGCACTGAGATCTAGCCCCTTAATACAAAACATTAAACATGTTACAATCATTGGCTATAAATTTAGAATGTTCTATTTACACATTACATTTGGCAAAATCACTTTTAAATTCCCCACATACCAGTTACTCTGAAGTTACCCACTTTAAGATACTTACATTTCACTTTGTACTTCACCTCATTTCTTTTTACATCATGTAAACATATATTATAGAAATAATTTATACAAACTGTCCATTTTCGAAGCTATATGCTCTAAGATTTACTAAGCTACCATTCATTTATGGTTCACTTACCGTGTTTGTTGAGCTAAATATAAAAACTTCACAAGTTAGATACCACAAACACTTTTGTTAACACCTTTAAACAATTAAAGGTAGTTTACAAATTAACATATACAACCCCTCTGACCTTATATTCTCATTTTGACATATATGCATTTCACCATAAAGTCTTAGGAAGTGGCTGATTTTACCCGCTGCCATTTTCCCAAACCCCCATAAATAAAGTTGCAACTCTTATGTATGTAATTATGCAGATATTTCAAACAGAGCAAGCAATTTAACAAAGGTCCTTTCTGCACTGCACCGTTATGGTGCTATTTGACATCCTGTGGAATTCTGGGGTTTGTAGTTTACTGAAGCCAAAATGCCCCTGCCTAAACTGCACACCCCAGGATTCCAAAGTATGTTGAAAGTGGAATAATAGCACTATAACAGTGTAGTGCGGAAAGTCCCAAAGTCTAGTTGTTACCCTGCTTGCTGGGAGTCCCTTAGGGAATTCCCAACACCTGTCAAAATTATCATTTGTGGGGAAAATTAGCTATGAACAATGCTGTAGCAATGCAAAGAGGGCAGGGTAGTTAAGGATCTTGAGCCCAGCATTTACGGAGTTCGATCACAGAGAATCAGGCTAACTGTTCAAATTTCAGTATTTTATTGGAAAAGATGTCAAAATCCATACAAGCACTCACACACACCAGCATACAAGGCTATAGAAATTTAGAAAGAGGTGAAAATTAAGAGAGAGACATAGGGGTTTTGGGTAATACTGCCCCAATCCAGAAGTCTTCAGCTGGGAACAGACAAGTGGAGAGCCCAACTCAGCCTAGGGGAGGGGCTGAGGGGAGCTTCCACTGGCAGAGGGACTGCCTGCCAGCCAAGTCTGGGAGAACTCCGAAAATGGAGTCTAAAACGGGGTCTAGTTATCGGGCTGAACATGTCCTGGGGACCAGATGGCTAAATTTTTATGAAGATGGATCTCAGTTTTGTAGTTCAAAGAAAATACAGCCAGGCATCCTTGTAGTTCCCTGCAAGATGGCTATCTCATCTGGGGATGCATGCCTCCAACGTGTAACATTCTTGGCTGTTTGAACTGTTAATTTGATCCCAGAGACCTGTCTCCTGTTGGGCTATTATTGCTGAAAATCCATTCAAATGGTCTGTGTGAACCATTTCCTCCTAAGGATGTGTGACAGAAAACAGTGCTACCCCTTGATCTGTATCCATAGCTCTGCTTGCCTACGGACACGTAGTAGATCTCTATGGCTCACCATGTTTGATATAAAATAATTATGCTCCTCAGGATATAGGCTAGGTGTGCTAATATGGTACTCATGATGGTACCTCCAGCAGGACTTCTTTATTACCACAGCAGCTCTTGGCTGGCAGTCCCTCTGGACTACACAGTGTAGTCATTCACTGTGACTAGGTGCTGTCCAGTTTATGAAGGTGGTTTCCTCCCTCTGGATACTGATAACCAATGGTACATCTTTTTAAGAATGTCCTTATTAATAATTTTCCCCCCAACTAAAACTCTACAAGTACATAAAGGAAAAGAAAAAAAAACCAACATATAAAACACATGAAACATATGAATTAGAAATTAAAACAAAAAAGTAAAGAGAAAGAAAGAAAAAGAAAGAAAGAAAAAGAATCTACCTTAATCTTTCCTTTAAACAGATTACAGCAGTCTAATTGATTCTAGCCTCTCAAAGATAACATCCAATACTTCCCTTTCTCCCATTCCCCAATTCATACTTTCCAAAGAGAGAGAAAACAAATTTTCTTCTACCAAAGGTTAACATATCCAGCATAGTATCTTGATATTACTTTCTATTGCATATCATTATATATTAGATTTACATGACAATTGACATAGAATCATAGAAATGTAGAGTTGGAAGAGACCACAAGGGCCATCCAGTCCAACCCCCTGCCATGCAGGAAAACCCTCAAAGCACTCCCGACAGATGGCCATCTAGCCTCCGCTTAAAAACCTCCAAAGAAGGAGACTCCACCACACTCCGTGGCAGTACATTCCTCTGCCGGACAGCCCTGACCGTCAGGAAATTACATGATAAATTACATGATAAATGACATTAATACTATTTCATGATAAATGATGTCAATACTAAATGCTACTTGCTGACTGGATTACATAATATTTCACTGGTCAAAACTGGTGAAACTTAAAATTTGTCTGTTCATATAATTTTCATCCTCCTTCACTTCCATATTGCTAACTTCTGTGTCCTGCTGTTGTCTTACATTTTCCCATATCTGCTTGATCTCATTTCTTAGGGTTACCACCATATTCCTTTTGAAATTTAAAGTTCCACACATAGCTCCCCCATCATCCATTGGCATGACATGTTGCTCTTTTTTATCTCTCCTCTTTTTCAGCTTTTAAACAATGAACTCCTCAGAAATTATCATCTTAATTTGGTACTTTCTATTTGGATTTTCTTTTGTTTCCTATTGTGGGTCTCCTTCAGTGTTTCTTTCTTTGCTTCACCTTATTTTTTTCCCCTTTGTCTGAGAAATTAGTTTCAGTTTTCACTTGATTGGAGTTCAGACTCAGGAGGCATTTTGTGTAAACTTTGGACATAATTGGAGAAATCTTAAATAACAAACCTCTTGGAGATTATTCCCTTAATTAACTTAATTAGATATTTACTATCTGGACTGAACTCTGTTTTGCTTTGTCTCTTACCTTTTTTCATTTTAAAGCCTTTATTTTGTTGGAGTATGTAGCTGTGCTATATAAACTTAACAGGAGAAGTTTTTAAATAATGAAACTCATTGGAGATTGTTACCATAATTGAGAATTTTTTTTTATTTTATAATAATTCATATACATCACCCACAGATATAAATCTACAGTTTTTGAAGTTTTAGGCTGATCTTTATAGCTTTGATAATGAAATTCACCAACAAGATACGGAGACTTTCTTTTCTTATATTGATCTTCCCCATCTTAGGATTTCACAGCAAGGATTTCTTTTAGAAACTTTATGCTTAGAGGAAATTATCAGTATTATAGTAAATATAAAAAATGGGAAGTCTCCTGGTCCGGATGGGTTTCCAGTTGAGTGATACAAAGCTTTTACCAATCTGTTGAAACTAAGACTGCGCCACCTTTACAAACATATATTGATGTATTGATGACTCTGTTCTTGGGAGAAAGACAGGATATTTCTCGTTCACTTCATTAAATGATGTCTATATTATCCTGATACCTAAACTTGGTAAGGACCATATTTGTTGGGCTAACTACTGTCCTATACTCTTACTTATTGTTCATATTAAAATATAGACAGCTATTAACAAAAAATTATTTTGTCTTTGGTAAGTCCAGGTGGGATTTATCAAAAACAGGCAGGGAGCTGGTACTATTCAGCTGGTTGTGGATTTGATTGCTCTAAACTAAAATAGAACTGATCAGTCAGCCATTATTTCTTTAGATGTTGAGAATACCTTTGAAAAAATTTACTGGCCATTTATTTTTACAGTATTGACTAATTTTGGGTTTCCTGAAATATTTTTGAAATGAATAAACATTTTATATGTAGCACCACAGGTTATGACCAATGCTTTTTTTTTCTCTTCCTTTTTTACATTGAAACAGGTAAAAGACAGGGATGCCCACTATCTCCTTTGATATTCAGTTTGTACATGGATGCCTTACCATGTGCTAGGAAACAAAATTCCATGATCAATAGATCTAACAAGTCAGGTTAAAAATTGTAAGTGTTCTTTTTGTGATAATCTTTTGTTGTTCATTTCAAAGCCCCAGCAGTCAATCTCTGTTTTGATGCCATTGATTAATAATTTTGGTAAAATATCCAGGTATTCACTTAACTGATCTAAGTCAGAAATACTGTCTGGGTGAGACAAGAGGGGGTCTAGTATATTTAAAGCATACCACTTTTGTTATTGCCCAAATTCTATTATTTTGGGGGATATAATTATCGCTAGGGACATAGATGATTCATTTTAATATAAGTAAGCTGATAGAAGATATTGAATAAGATTTAGGGACAGTGGTGGAGCTTGGAGTGTGTGGAGGGGGGTGGGAGGGGGGTGAGGCTACAGCGTGGGGCATGGCCACTGTATGTGGGGGCATGGCCGTGGTTCGTGGGGGTGTGGCCGGGGCACGTGTGGGCATTGTCAGTGTGCACAGGGGCGTGACTACAGGCTGAGATGCCCCCAAAACATTGCTGCCCAGGGCTAATTGCCCCCATCACCCCCCCGTCCCTACATGACTGTTTAGAGAGAAGGGTGGGCTTAAAGCTGAGTCTGTGGGACAATGTAAATGTGATGTAAATGTGTATTATACCTAGAATTGCTTATGTTACACATGGAATTCCTCCATGTATACCTTGAAAATATTTTCAAAAACTAAATGTATTGTTTAGGAGATTTTGGGTGCGGGGCTTAGATATTTCTGGAATTTCAATGAAAAAGATGCAAATTCCAATCAAAGAGGGAGTGTTGCACACATCACCACTGGGAAAGGATTGCTTTCACTATTTTTTTCTGTATTGTCTGGCCTTCCCACTTCTTTTCATACCTGAACCACTTTTATGGAAGGTGTGGACTGATAATAGGATTATTACCTTAAATTAAATTAAATCTGGTGTTGATTATGAATTTTTGCCTTTGTTAATTTTGTAAGAGCAGTTGCAGTATCAGGCAGTATCTACGACTGAAACATTTTTTACAGTCCAGATTTGGCCCTGCAGCTTTAAGTGCATCCAAAATTCCCTTAATATTAGAGATATTAATTGATATTAATTGAGGCCAACCATATCCAAACTAACAATTTTTAAGTATGATACATGAGGTTTACAGGAAAGACGGAATAGAGAACTGGAATACCCAATTCTGATTAATTAATTAATTTAACATTTATAACCAGTGTGATCTCTGACTGTATCTTATAGAGCAGAAATGACTCTTTTTAGGTATATTGGTCACCAGAACATCCACCCAAGAAAGGGCTTTCTGAATCAGCAAATTGTTGGAGATGTAATACTACTAATGCTTCCTTAATGCATAGACTTGTCCCATAGTAGCTACATTTTGGGAGGAAGTAATCACGAGTAAATTTGGTATTGGAAAGTTTCTTGATACTCACAGGCATGCATATTCTTTTGAATTATTTACTTGTTTCTTGGAAATTAACAAGTTGTCAATGGAAGTGCATTTTTTGTGTCCTTTTGGCTGCTGCTAAAAGATTGATATTTTGTTACCGGAAAGATATTTTCCTCCACTTGTGATGCAATAGATGGGAGATCTAACAACGCTTATAACACTGGAAAAACATGATGTATAGGAGAAATTTACAAATGGATATATACGAACATTTGGTCAGCTTTTACAGAAAATTATTACTAATATGGTTATTTTTCCTCTGCTTGTGTTTTTATTTTCTTGCTTTTATTGTACTGGAACATTATTGTATGTAACTGAGAATCCTTTTGAACATAAATAAAAATTTAAGTATAAAAAAACTAGCATTAGAACAGTGCTACAACTTTTAAAAGAACATGATACATCTGGCATTAACAACCCAAGTTACAGAGGTAAGTGTCTCTGTCAGTAAAGTGGAAGAGAAGTGAGGGTGAGGAAAATCCAGAGGAAGTAAAAGAGTGTGTAAGTGGATGGGGGATTGGTGTAGACTTGGCTGAAAAATACCACTATTAGATGGGAGGTGAGGAATTTAGATACCTAGCAAATATAATTAAGATTATATGGATACTGAGTAATAAAATGGTAAAACTAACTTGGTGACTATCTGTCAGTCTCCCTCTCTCTCTTTCACATAATACTTTAGTCACATAATATTTTATTGTGCCTCATTTAAAGGAGGAATGGGAATTATGTTGTCTTTCAAATACTATAGTGGTAGAACTGCCAGTAGCCCTATCTAGCACAGCCACTGGTGAAGAAAACTGGGGATTATAGTCCAAAGTCCAGAGTGCCACTTGCTTCCCATTCCTCCTCTCTTAAACAATATATTTCTCCTTCGACTCCTTTGGCTGCTCTTTCTGTAGTTACAAAGGTGCTATGGAATTTGTCTGCATATTAGGAATGTTGAAGCAGATGTAAAGCACAGAACGTTTGCAAAGAAGAAAAGAAATGTTGACTGTGTACTTCAGAACCGAAGTAATGCACATGGTCTAAAGCCTGTCCGCCCATAAGAACATCAGATCCAGAGTCTAAAACTGCCTACTGCACCACTTCTTGTTTTATTTTATATACTGCATTCTGGAAGCTTGGGGGGGGGACAAGAAACTATGGAGGACAATTATGCAAGACACTAACCTTAATTTTTTCATTTCTTATTTAGCCTCCTCTTTGAATCTGGATCTTTAACCTGGTGTTGTGTACAGGCAATTTCTTCACAGTAAGAAGAGCTAGAAATTTATGTTTAAAAGGAGAATTAAAATTTGACATTCTCAGGAACTCTGTTCCTGTTAGCACATACAGTGTTTTTGCAACCCTTGCAAATATAGATTTCCAGAATATCACAAGAGGTGTTGAAATCATGTTTGTGAAATACATGGAAGATTCACAAAGTGCTATATAAAGAACACTTATTGTTATTGGCTGAGACCCACAAAGTCAGTTATGAATGCGTAACCTAGAGTTATGCATTCATGACTGTTTCATACAGTAGATCCCTAGGTAGCCTCTAGCTTGGAAGACGCATAGGGATCATGAAAGCCCCCAATCCCCCCTTACGATGCAGGAGCTGCTGTGATCAATAGGGGTCTGTTCCTCTGCCAATTAGGAAGCAGCTGACTGACATTCCCAACCTACCACACGAACAATCTCCAGCTTGAGGGGGAGTTGCAACAGGGACCCTGCTTCTTGTTGCACAAAATATCACTCATAGGAGTGGTTGGGACCATCAGCAAGTGGCTTCCCAATCAACAGAGGAACAGATCCATTAATTGCACCAGCTGCTGCCCAGTAAGTGAGCACTGGGGGTTGGGCCAGGAATCACTGTATAGCTACATAACTACTAGGATGGTTACATATTTGTAACTGCCCAAGTAAATTCCAGCTATTATTATTATTATCATTATTGGCCTGAATTCTGTTGCTAGTCCTATCTAAAGTAGACCCACTGAATCAATGGTATGTGCCTATGTGTTTATTTACCAGTCAACAAAATTCATTGAATGGTATGACACTAGTTGGGGACTAACCAACAGGATTCCAACTGTTGTTGTTATTGTTATTTCCAGTGCCAATGTCCTCTTCAGCTGGAAAGTTCTTTTATGCCATTTTTGAGAGCAGATGAAGAGAAGCACAACATTCTGAAAAACAGAAGTATGACCTCTCCAGCTCACAGAGGAATTGGTTAAAAGCGATTGAAGTCAACCAGAACAAAGCACCAAACATATGGAACTGGGTGTAGAACCTGAATGAAAAGCAGGTATGATTCAACTGATGTTGGATTGGATTCAAGTGTAGTCATGTTAACACTTGATTGAAGTCCATGAGGCATGTTAGTCATGTCTTACTTTAGTCTCATTGATTGCACCAGATCTAATTTAAGCTTGATATATTCTACCTCCAACTCAACATTCTTATTCATGGACTCATTTGAAATAACTTCATCTTCAGAGTAACGTTAAGACAAGACTGAGCAACACTGTGCATTTCAAAAACGCTTTTCAAAAGACACAGATGAGACAAGAATGAGATGTTAAGGGTGTTGAGTTCATGGTTTATTTTCACATTAAAAAAGTAATCTTATTGATGAATTAATATTAACTTTTAAATATAAAAGTGCTTTTTTAAAAAAAAATCCTTAAGGCTCATTCTGTTACTTTACAGTAGGGTTTTTCACCATTCCAGCAACTGTGCTACATGAGTTTTCAATGGATCATAGAAAACAGCAAAATCTCCAAACAGTAAATAACTTGTCAATAATTTTATCACTTTAATACACATGAATTTTAGCCAAATAACAGAGGTATAAACAAATAAATTTCTCACATTATTCTCTTGGTTCTGGAATGGATCGTAAGCATTGACTATCTGAATAAATATAACTGCTGAGCAATGTAAATTGGTTTGATACAAGAAGGAAAATGATACAAACAATGCATGTGCATCTTGCAATTTTTATTCCAGAGCTAGGGATAACAAAAAGTTCAGACAGCCTATTAGCAAGTTATTTACTCCATCAGTCACATCCTTAGTTCAGGAAACTGCAAATGACTCACACCAAGGGAGTTCTAACAAAGTAAATATGTTCTCATATAAACAGTATGCAAATTGTTCCTTCAAATTTAAAACAATAACACTTGGATCTATTCAAACCAATGACCAATTACACACTGACTATGATGGAGGTACCAATTCATTCCAGATTTATTCTTTGCAAAAGTAGTCAGAGGGGACTTACTGCGTATTGGTTTATAACAAACGACTTCTTGCTTTTGTCAAAGACACTAAATGACATAGCATTGCTATTTAGACTTCTGAGGTTATATGATGACAGTGAGTTGATATTGTTCATCATAATTAGGCATAATTACTTGGATGGACATGACATTGCTAGAACTACTTAAATTCAAACTACAGCGGCCTCTCAATTTTTGTGACAATTTGGGACACAGAAACCTCATGAAAGTTTTTTTTGAAAAAAACACACAAATAACATCCCCTTGCCCAAGTGAGCACTCCCCTTCCAATTCCCTTCCAGGCATCCTCCCCCATTCACTTACGTTTTGCCCATGTCTGTGGAAGGAAGATACACGTGCCTGGGCAAAAGACACCGGAATGGGAAAGTAAAAATGGGGGGGGAGGTAAGTGGATCCCTCACGAGTAATCAAGTTCCTGATGTGGAGGGACGACCGTAGTTGTGGTGTAAATCAGGATTGGGCAAAATGTAGCCCTCTGTTGGATTGTAGGTCCTACCAGCACTAGCCAACCATAGTCAATGGTGAAGTGTGTTGGGAGCTGTAGTTCAGCAACATCTGGAGGACTGCATTTTTCCTACCTCCTGGTATAAATATTTAAATTTCCCCCAAAATGATTTTTTAAAAAATGCATGGGTCACAGCCTCAGATTAATCCTATGAAAAAAGAAAGAATTTTTCAGCCACAAAGATGTGCTGTAAAATATAGGCAAAATGCCTGCCCATGTCATACATCAACTATTGCTGTTACTGTTTGCAGCACCCTTTGAGATGATTGGGAAAAAATGGTAATTGATTCAATAAATTAAGAATTTAAAATCATCCAAAAATAGTACCATATGCACGTGGACACACATACATATTTTACAGCATAAATTACTGTACAGGATATATATCTCCATTTATTACGTTGTTCAGTTAATGTAAACAATAGAAATATGTCATTGCAGGACATATGGAGGAATCTACTTCAGCTGTGTAGATGAGAAGTGAAAGGTGCACAGATGTATGGGAAATTGACGATCCTATTGCTTTCTTTTGTTTTTTTTATAAAAATGCTGGTTCTAAGAGAAAAAGGCTGTAATGATAAATAAGCGATTTCTATGTTAAGAAGGGGGAGAAAGAAATGGAAACAAATTACAATGTGATAACAAATTTTGGCAGGAGTTTTTGGTTAAGTTGCTGAGAGGTTGGAAACTGGTATCTCTGCACTGGCATACAAAAAATATTGAAATCATATATGAAACAGAATTGGTACATGATTCACAACAAATGTTTTCTCCTACATGCAAGCAACAGGTATGAATTCACATGAGCAATTTTAACATATGGATGGGCTACCAATAGATACAGCTGGCTACCATTTCCTTTGTTCCTGCCCTCCAGAAAAAAGTGTTGTTATGAGCTCAGAGATGATGCTTGCGTGCATTTGCCCAAGGATGAGTGGGATTTTGCTGAGAAAAACAAAGGCAGTGGTGCACAGTCCTGACAGGATGTCTCAAGAGCTGTGCTGTCTTTCTGGAAGTAAAGATTCATGAAGTAACAGACAGGATGACAAGACTCATCAAATCCAACAAACAAATAATACTGCAAGATATAGTCTTCAACATAATGCAACTGAATAAAAAGCTGAAAGCCACTGGGGCAAATGCTGTTATTTTATCACTCCTTCTTGGACATGGTCCAGGAAGAAAGAGAAGACAACTGGAAGTGAATAACTGATTCCACAGGTGGTGCCAGCAGAGAAGAGTTGGCTTTTTGGATGGTCTGCTCTTTCATAAAAAAAGAACATCTCACAAGAGATGTATTGCACCTCACAGCAGTTGATAAGAATGTATTTGTTTAGAGGTCTGGCAAACGTGATCAGGAGGGCTTTAAAACTGAGTTATGTAGGGGAGAGGGACAGTATTTCAGAGGACAGAAGAACACCAAGAATTGTGGAAAATAGTCCCAATGATACAAGGTTAACTGGGGTGATGGGAGAAGGACCGACCCATGGGCAGAAAAAACAACAAGGAATTAGTCGGAGAGAATGAACCATGACTTTAGACATCTCTGCATAGATCATGGGAAATAAGATTAAATTCAGTTCTTAAAATGATTTAATAGATATTGCTGAAGTCTGGGGGGATGAGTCTCATGACAGAATGTAATAATGGAAAGTTATCATCTATTCCAAAGTAAAAGTTCAAGCAGGAAGGAGAAGTAGCATTACATGTCAAGGACAGGTACTCTTGTGAGGGGATTCATGACTTAAAGCATGGAACCAGGTTGAGAATATTTTGGTAAGGGTTAAAAGGGGAAGAAAACAAGAGAGATATCACTTTGGGGGTTTCATATAAGACTTCTAAGCCAAACTGAAGAACTTTATGATGTCTTCTCAAAACAGATGACAAAACATTCAGAAAGGAGAGACATTGTAATAACAGAGGACTTCAAACATTAGGATATTTGTTGGAAGTCAAACTTGGCCAATAACAACAAAATCCCCACTTGTCTTGCTGACAACTTCATTGTCCAAAAGGTGGAGGAGATAGCAAGGAGATTAGTAGTCTTGTACCTTAATCTAACCAAGAGGGAAAAACTGGTCAAGAGAGCAGAAGTAGCAGGAATCTGGGTGGAAGTGACCACATCAATTTAAGATTTGTTCTACAGAGGAAACAGGAAGCCAAACATAGATAAGCACTCTGGACTTTAAGAAAGCTGATTTCAATAAGCTTAAGAAATACCAGGTGATATCCTATCCTTGAAAATGAGATATTAAAGGCACAATTGCAAACAATTACAATGAGAAAGAAAAGTGGGAGGTGTCTAAAGAAAACAAGATGGACATATGAAATGCTTTCAGATGACCTGAGACTCAAAAGGGGCAGTTAGAAGAAATGGTAGAAGGAGGAAATCAATGAAGTAGTAAGGAGAAATGCTAAAGCTCAGAATGCATTCAGGCTTGCTAGAGAGTTTTAAAATAACAAAAAAAGGATGCTTTGGATTTGTCTGGAGCAAGAACAACATGGAAACTGTACAGCCACTGTGTGAAGATGGTGAAATGCTAATGGAAACAGGGAGAAGGCAGAACTGCTTGCATCTTCTTAGCCTCAGAATTCTCCCAAAAGTAAAACAGCAGTCAAACAGATGAAAACAGAACAAATGATTCAACAAGGTGACTAACAACCACAATAGGTAAAGAATCTGTGCAGGAATACCTGGCTACTCTAAATGAATTCAAATCTCAGGGACCAGATGAACTGCATCTAAGGATACTTAAGGAATTGGTAGAGGAAATCTCAGGGCCTCTGTCAATGATCTTCAAGGATGTTTGGAATTCATGAAGAACAGGGGAAATCCTAGTGGATTGGAGGAAAGGAAGTGTTATATCTTCAAAAAAGGAAGTCCCAAGCAACAGGTTAGCTTTATGCCAATACTAGGAAAGGTTCTAGAATAGACTAGGAATGCTGAGATTACTAAAATCCAGAGTGAGTTTCTTCAAAATAAATCCAAGTTAACTTGATCTCTATTTTGGATAGGATTACAAGATTTATAGATCAGAGATATGCTGTCCATGAATTATATCTTGATTTCACTAAGGCTTTT
This sequence comes from Iguana delicatissima, assembly GCA_948472985.1. Taxonomy (NCBI): domain Eukaryota; kingdom Metazoa; phylum Chordata; class Lepidosauria; order Squamata; family Iguanidae; genus Iguana; species Iguana delicatissima. The sequence goes on from CAOKZL010000223.1 coordinate 2,002,550, forward strand.
GACAAGGTTCCCCATCATATTCTCACAGACAAGTTGGTAAAATGTGGATTAAACAAAGTTATTGTTGAGTATGTTTTTAACTGGTTTATGAACTGAACCCAAAGTGTGCTCACAAGTTCATCCTGGAGTGAAGTAACTAATAGGGTGCCTCAGGGTACTTCTCTTGGCTTCAGTATTCAACAGTTTTATAAGCAACTTAGATGATGGAATTAAGGGCAGGGTTATCAAGATTGCAGCTGACTCCAAACTGGTTGGGATAGGTAATAGCCCAGTGAATAGAATCTGGATTCAAAATGACCTTAACAGATCGAAGAAAAAAAGAGCCACTGCATCAACAGTACAGTGTCCAGATGGAGGGAAATAATAGTGCCATTCTATTCTGCTTTATTCAGATCTAACTTGAAATGTTGTACCCAGTTCTGGATATTTCAAGGACAATATTGTCAAGCTGGGATATGTCCAGAGGACACTGATCGAGATGGGAGAAGGTCTGGAAACTGAGCCCTATAGGGAATAGATCATACAGTTAGGAAGGCAACCTGGGGAAAAGAAGATTGAGAAGTGACAAAATGCCTGTATTTGAATATTTGAAGGAATGTCACATGGAATATAAAGCAAACTTATTTTCTGCTTTTGTAGAGGTGAGGATCCAAAGCAATGGATTCCATTTACGAGGCAAGAGATTCCACCTAGTATTAAGAACTTCCTGGTGGTAAGAGCTTTTCAACAGTGGAATGAACTGCTTTGGACAGGGATGGAGACTCTCTTATTGGAGGTCTCTAAAGAGAGGTTGAATGGTCCCTGTCTCAAGTGCTTTAGCTGCATACTCCTGTATGGCAATGTTGGACTAGATGGCTCATGTGATCTCTTCCAGCTCTATGATTTTACCCTTACTTGGGATTGAAACAAAATATTTTGTGCAAAACTTTCCTAGGACAGATGAATGGCTGAACTGAAGTTCATACAACTGTTTGGCATGCAATAGACTGGAATACTGCTGATAATGCTTGCATGCATTTTGATCATATTAAATTTAGTTGCCTTTTCATAAAATAAACACACTCAAAGTGATTTACAAAGGCACAAAAATAAGTCAGTAGCGTAATGGTATTAAAACAAAACAAAAATTAAAAAATAACTCCTTTTGGCTTGCCCATGTTGTGCTGTGTTACGAATCTACCACTACACAGAAAATTTGGATTTTGATATTATTACTCTAAATGTTCTCTTTTTTTGACCACTGGCTAATGTGTGTACCACTCAATATAAAGATGCTCCAGATGAATCCTGAACATGAGATGGTGGCCCTATCTGTTTGACTCACCACAAGATGAGTGGCAGTAAGTCTTTTCTGAACAGCTATCGAATTTTCAGATGTTAATTAGAGCATTGTGTGAATAACCACTTGCTTTTTTGTTGAAAGATAAAGGTTAACCAACCAGATATGAGAAATATGTAGGAAATGGTTGAACTGAGCTTTGGGAATATTTTTCTGCAATCTCCTCCCCTCTTAAATTAAATTTGCTTCATTCAAATATTTCAAGTATCTTTCTTCTGCATGATATTATTAAATATAACATTTGCCCCTACAAAAAATATACTGCTTCCACAATAGGAGCCTTACCCACTTGGGTCATTACAACAGATATATTGTTTTCTGGAATGTTTAATCTCAGAATCCTGAGTTGGATTATTTTGGGTTGTATACAGTAGTGTCATTCTGCTAACCCTCTTATCCCTCACAGAAACTCTGTTTTTACCTGCACAAGTGTCACATGTTGATGTTGCCTGCACAAGAGCTGGTGCAAGCCACTGTATAAATGGTTTTATTACTCATTATGATTTCATTATGCTAGGTATTTGCATGAACTTGTAGTGTCAGTTGTAGCATTAGCTAACGCTGGCACCTCTTGTATTTTCTCCAGTAACATTAAGTTGGATGACACCCTTTTCTGCTTGCTTTTTGGCAAGGAAGTCTAAAAACATGAAAAGGCAATAATCTGTGGTATCCATTTCTTCAAGTGACCAAAAGACCAGTATGCAGAGGTGTACTTGGGTTGATCTTGCTGCTTCCCTGAGAATGGGTGATTTCCCTCATTCTCCTGCAGCCACCCATCCACTCAAAAAATGTACTCCAGAGAGGTGTGAACAGTTTTTTTGGTACCACAGAGGACTCCAACAAAGGCAGGGGAAGAGTGCTGATTCTGTGGCATTGGATACCAAAGTACACCACTGGACATTGACCAAGGAATTTGTAGTTTTCATTTATCACATGACATGTGACATCTTACAGCTTCTTTGTGGCTACATGGATCATTGTAACTTACTTAAATGTAAATGATTGCCACAAAGAAACTATCCTGCATATTATTGTAGTCTGTGGATACAAAATCTTTTTTCAATAGTTTTGGTTGGGTGGGCAGTAAATCCTCTACATTAAGAAGATTAACCCACATTTAGCCTTGTCTTTGAATAGGACAGGCTTTCAGATATGTTTGCAGATTAAAATACAGTGATTTGATAAGATTTTCTTTTCTAAAAAAATAATGTTGTAAAACAGCTGAAAGCTCAGATGTGATTGTTTACGAGTATGAATCAGTTCGGCAGCAAATCTATTAACACTTAAGGGTGTAAGCTCCACTGAACACATTGACACTTACTTCTGAGTAAACATACATGTGTCACATCTGCTACCTATTAAGAGAGAAAGAGAGAGAGATGTTTAATTCACACTGTTTTTCAAACTTTGATATTATCTTGATGAGAAATTGCAGTTAACACCCCCCCATTGTATTACACACAAAGTGAGGATTATGTCAATTGTAGTCTTGTGGATGGATGCACCAAATAGAAAAGTTCAAATGGCTGTCCTCATTTTTTAAAAAAATATCCTGGCTCAAGATTAATAACGTGGGTCATGTGTGGAAATGTACATCTGAATGCTAATGCATAGTTTTGAAGGCTAAACATTTAAATGTGAAATAGGATCAGAAAGATATTCACTGATAACCTTCTATACTGGTGTGATCTCACTATCAACAGTCCAAATTACAATGCCCACTGTCATGACTGGAACTATGTCACTGTAAAAAATCATTAACTCCTTTACATTCTAGTTTTGCTGCAGTTTTCCTGTTCAGAAGTTATATGAACACATGCCTAAATCCAAATGATAGTCCCAAAGAGAGCTAACACAAACAGTCAATGGAACATACGTAAATTCTTTGTTCAACAGATCTAGTCTAGTTAGAACTAGCAAATGTTGGTGAGATCCTGATGGACCTATGAAAGATCTCCCCATCCCCACCTGAAAGACTCACATTCCTCCTGTGCATCTCCCCACACCATGGGCAAGTAGTAGGTGGTGGAGAGCACAACACAACTAAGAAGCATCTGACTATGTGACTATGGCCAGAAGTACAACAAATATCATTTTCCAGGACCTCCAGAGGAAGATGCCTTAATTGTTGTGCCAGAGTTTCTCAGCTTTCCCTTTTCTCCAATGGTTGCCATATGGCTGTGAGGGTGCACAAGAAGGTGGGTAGACTAGTGGTTTTGGTCATTTTGTGAAGATGGAACAAATTCTAATCTTTTGCAACAACAATATACACACACAAAGACATACAGAACATAAGTTAGACTTTCACCTGTGTATATCACTAAGAGAATGCCAATTTGTATGCAGACCAAAGAATGCCCTTCTCTATGAGTACAAAGGCACTAAATGTTCTCCAGGCTCATTAGTTTTATAACTTATTAAATTGTACATTAATATGCAAACAGCTCTTAAAAGACTTCAGAATTTCTAGGAATGCATTGTGTTTATCCAGATAGATTGCAGAGAATCTCTTAATATCTAGGAAAATACAGAAAGTTGTATTTCTGAAAGATTAACAAGTCTTATTTGCTATAATCTCTCATGGACAACAACCAATTTCCTCAGATGCATGGTGCAGTGCTTCTTCAGTGCTAAGGTCTACAAAAAATTATGACGAATAAAACTTGATAATTTTTAGGGCGCAACAAGATGCTGTGGTTTTCATTACAACAGAGGAACACAGCTACTTCCCTGGAAATCATAACCGAGGAAACTGAAAGACCACAAGACCAGGAATTCCATGTAAAATGGGAATTTAGACTCAGTATTTCCACAAATGTGAGTGTCCTCCCTCACTTCCAGGAAGACAGGGGTTCCATGTGTCCATGGTCTTTTCTTTGCAGACCTAGCTCTTCCCCTATAAAGTGAAAAGCTCCTTCATGCAGTGCTCTGTGTTGGAGAATTAATATCCAAGGTGTCTGTAAGGGATAGACAAATCAGGGCCCAAGTGCACTAACTGCATGATAAAATAGAAGAGAAATAACATATAAATGGAATCTTGTACTTTAACAAACATAAAATATTATCTGTAATTAAAAAGGGGGGAGGCAGAAGCCTTAAATTGCACCAGAGACCACTTTTAGCTTAAGACTAATGGTTTTAAAAATAATGGCCAAAATCCTGAAATCGGAACTGGACAGAGCTACATCTCTGTAATGACATCTCCTAATGCTATCTTTTCAATCCTTTTTTTTTTTCTTCAGAATCAGGGCACACCCCACACCACATGTGCACTTCCATGTTGTCAGAGAGCAGGAGGATGAGCAGGGACACATCCAGCTTTTCCTGAACTTGGGTGTACTACAAGAGTGTTATCTTGGAAGGTGTCTGCAACTGCCTCTCACTGCGTGTCCAACTACAGGAAAAGAACTGGACAGACCTCTGCTCATCACATTGTCAGGGAATACAGATATGGCTGTATTGGTTGGAAGTGGGGGCTGTACTGCTTCAAAGGCACTGCTTCTGGGGGAAATTGTTGCACAATGACTATAAAAGTGAATTGTGACGGTGGGAATCTTATTTCCACCATCATGCATCATGAACAGGATATCAGCCTATAAATGAAAAATGAGCAACCAAATTTTTGCTTCTTTAACAGAAGTTTTCATTTACCTAACAGCTCAAATACTAGGGCAGTGACAGGCAACTCTGGTGGGTCCATGGGCCAATTTTGACACCCTGAGGATTCACTGCAGTCTGCAGTCCCACCAAATATGTTGCCTTCCACTCCAAATCTGGAAATGACCAATCTGCTACTTTTGGTTTTGAAAAACCCCAGGGGCAAAGAGGTTGCAAGGAGAAATACTGCAGGTCCTGGACACTTTCAGCAGTGTGCGCCTCTTTGTTTGGGAACTCCCACTTTGCCTGCAAAAAATGAATACGGTTATAGCTTCTATATTAAGGCAATTAAACTCAAAGTCATTGTTAATAAACTGCACCAGACTCTTGTAAGCAGAAAGCAGTAATTAAGCCTGGACAGTTTTAAACACTTCTTACACTTGCCCACTAATGTTCTTGAGATGTTGTGATTTTCTCTTTAGAACCAATCGTTCAGTCTGAGATAGAAACCTCATATTCTAGGTTACAGGTGTGTGTATAGACTAGAATCTTGTTCATGACATGTACGGGTGTAACCCTGTACTTTTGGGGGCATTGTAGAGGAAGGCATCCAGTACAACAGTGGCCTGGCTCCATCCTTCCAGCTCCTATGTAGCTGTGTGCGTGGAGTGGTGTCTAACCACATTCCAGCTGTCCTCATGCACACAGGGAAGAAGGAATCTGAGATACAGGGCAGAGGCTGCCAAATCTTCCCTAGGTGTTCAAGGATAGGTGGGTTGTGTTCAGGCACACCTCCACAGCCGGTCAGTAGTTGGATGCAGGAGGGGAGGTGAATAAGCTGCATCCAGGAGACCCAGGCTGTTGTTGCACAGTTGAGAGGGGAAATGGGGACAAAGGAGCAAGCTGTGTTCACCTCTGAAAGCTGCACACCACTCAAGAGGAGAACTAGCTCTCAACCTGAATCTATGAGAATTTCATTTCTACAAATATTTACCGGTTGACATTAAAATGTTTAATTTATTCCTGATCCTGATCCTGTAGTGCTAAATTTTATTTGTTGCATCTTAAGTGATAAACAGTATGTTTCTCTCTTACAAATTTCATAGATAAGGTTCTGAAAAGCTGTCCTTGATCAATAGATCAAAAAAAGTAGTATGTGTACATGAGGAGAACTCTAAGCGATCCTGGATCTTGTAGTGTAATCCTATATAGCTTCGGGCAGAGACAGTTTTGGATGCCGTAAATTCAAATCTATTCCAGTCCCCCTTGGGCTAGTACAACTAATGTCACACTTAAATTCAAGTGCAAAGGAATTTAAAGTAAAGATTCTTAAGGCTGAAAGGCCTAGAAGAACTGTGGATAGGCTACTTTGCAGAATTCCTGATCTGTTTAAGATTGCAAAGTGCAGCCACTGTGTAACTTTAGCAAGGGTTACAAAATAAACACTGAACATTCCCGGATAACAATGTAAGATATATAACCTGTATGCTGTATGAAATATTTTGCCAGAACTCTGTAAGTGGAAAGCAGCCCTTACTATTACATACTACTAACTTTATTATTAATTATGAGCCCGACTGCTCATGAAGAAAGTAGTACTGCAAGGGAAAGAAAAGTGTCAGCATGCATGCAAATCAGCATCAGCATCTTGTCTGACAGATAAATGTAACCCCAAGACAGGAGAAGTTGTCCATTGATGTAAAGCACAGAATAAATGTTGTTTATCAGTAGAAAAATCTTTCAGCATTACTGCAATTGGCCTAAGTCAAGAAACCATCTTTTCAGAAATGTATGAATGTGCTTGAAGTAGAGTAAAAAAATGCTTTTCTGAATCAGAGGTGCTATAGTTTACGGTACTAGGTTACATCAACCCATACAGTTCAGAATTAGCATTTCAAGATCTATGTGTATGTGTGTGTGCAGATGTGTGAGGGACAGAGAGAAAGAGAGAGCTTGTTCTAACACACATATTTTCAGTTTTCTTCTTTACAATAACTGAAGTGATATTTGGAGACTATTAAAGTATAATTCATCCAAAGAGACAAACATTGCATAATATACATACACACTGGTTTTTGTACTCTGAAAAAATATTGTTCAGTGTTAAAAGAAATATTCACATTGATTTGAAGCAATGCTGTGGTTGCGTATTTCTGTAGCACAGTGTCTAGAATAATTTAACTGTCTGTGGAAGAGTCCGCTGTCCCAATGGATGTTATGAGAACTGAGCACTACTCCTGATCCAGTGAAGTCCTTGTTGGGTGTACTGGACTAAATGTTCCATACTGCTGTGCAAGGTGACAGGTCCCATCAGGGCATCCAAATCATTAAAGAAATCTAGGGAGTAAAACACAAAAATCAATTTTTAAGACCTTGTTGGATAGCAGAGCATTTTACTGATTAACTCCTAATGCACATAACATACTGCGAGAGTAAGTAAAGTTTAAATAATCAGGAAAGGATTTAAATAAGGCTGCTAATTCCCACAGTGAATAATTTCATTTAAAGATAACGAAATGGATCCTAATTTTTTTTCACTCCATTGACTGCTCCTCCTTGCAAAAGACCAAGTACTAGTTTCCTGATTGAAAAAAAAAGACTCTGATACAGCTAAAAGTTGTTAGTGTCTAAGTCCCCTTGAAAATGTTGGAACTGGAATTAGTTGCAATTAATTTCTTCTGTGAGATTCGGTATGACTTGGTTATCAAGAATAACATGACTTGTTTAAGACACTTATATACTGTCCTTCATTGTATTCTTTTTTTAAAAAATAAAATCTTCATTAATATAATGCATACAAAAAAAGAAAGCAAAATAAAAAGACAAAAAAGTCAACAATAACAATAACATATACCAAAATAATATAGAAAATAATAAAGAATAAAAATAAAAGATGTGGAAAGTACAAAAGAGAAAAGAATCAAAAGCCTAAAATAGCCACTCAGTCTCGCTTACATACGTATAGTACATCTTAAGACATACTTACATTGTGAAAGAAAAAAAAGAAAAAAGAGAAATAAAAAAACAAAAAAGAGAAAGAAAATCCTGACAGGTAACATTTAAGTTCCTTCCCGATTTCTCCACCTGTTGGTCCTACATCCAATTCTAATTCAACACCTCTTTCTAATATAAATACAAATATAAATATAATGATAAAAATCAATATTCTAAACATAATCATTATAACTACCATTTGCTCTCCAAACTATCCAATTAAATCAATCTTATCTTTTACAAATCAAATCCACAATCCTTCATTGTATTCAATATTAGAGTGGTGTGTGTGTGTGTGTGTGTGTGTTCAAGTCGCTTTTTGACTTATGGTGACCCACGAATTTCAGAGGGTTTTCTTTGGCAAGGAATACTCAGAGTTAGTTTTCCCAGTACAGAGTGCTAAAAAGAATCCCAAACAATTCAATAAAAGAGGTGTTAGCTGAGTTAGGCAAGACAGACCACTTGCTGTTTATATTCACATACAAGCTTTAGCGAGTGAACAATGTCTGACTACACACACCTTGGTTTTCCTTGGCAAGATTGTCAGCCATCTCCCAGTAGTCGTAGCTGTGCAAGATGCTGTTGGTGATGCTAACATGATTGGCTGCCATCTGGTGTATTCGCTGTGGAATGCTGATTACAGAAGAAGGGGAAGGGGCTCCCGTGCTCCCCTGGGAGCCTACTGAACTCACAGGGGATGGGCTGGGTGATATGGGAGAGGGTGTTCCTGTGTGCCTGAAAAACAGAGTTTATTACGAGATATTAATAATTAGCCATACTTAAACACAAGAGTAGTATACACATATAGTTTTCACGTCCATTCAGGGTGTTTTATGACCTCATCACTGCTCACTCCTTACAGTTCTCAAGGGTAGCAATTTCTCGCTGGTATCCCTAGGCATGTTTTATCTGAACAAAGAACATTTAGGCGTAAATCCAATTGCTAGTTCCAACCGCAGTACATCCGCTGAATGGCAAGTCTACACTTACATAAATCTCATTGATTTAATGTGTTTGCTCTAGCTACAATCAACAATTGGATTTCGACCACAGACAAACATTCATTGCAGCTCTTCCTTTACAATTTAAAGGAGGCCAAAAGAGAGAATTCAGTTTCAGATTACAGATACCAGCTAGGAAACAATAATTCCTAAGTGGCTCGGATTCAAATGTCAGCTGAGACTGTACATTGGAACGATAGCTTAGCATATAACAGTGGGGCACAGAACTTACTTTCCACTGGCACCCCATGGAGATGGCACCTGAGCACTCTTAGAGGAATTCTGCAAAGAATTGGGGTGGGGGTGAGTAGAGAAGATAGAAATGTTACATTTTGGAAATAATTAGTTTTGAAATAATAGAAATTACAAGTTTATAATGATTGCCAACAGAACAGCATGCACCAGAACAGAGAGAACATTTTTGAGACCGTATGTGTAATGTGCATAGTCAAATCTTCCAGAATGGGTCACATTATTATTTATTATATTTAATTATGACTTTTCTACATAAAAGATATGCATACAGAAATGAAATAACAAAACACAAAACAATTAAAAATTATCAGGGCATATGTTTGTTAACAAATATAGGAACAGAAAAAAAAATCTTCTGTGCATGTTTGAATAGTTTGAATAGTATCACCCTGTTTCAGACAATGATGCTTAAGACATACCACCTGTTGCTGTAACAATAACAACATTTTTCTTGTGGATATTCCACTTACACTCCACTTACATTTTAGGTGAGGTTTTTTTATTTACTTAACTATGCTGCCACAATAAAAGATAATCTGCACCTTCATAGTTCTGAGTATCTTAAGTACATCAAGGGGTAACAATGATAATTAAATCCATTTCAGTCAGAGGTTATAACACAACAAAACATGTAAAGTGTCAAAGGGTTTATAAATACTTCTGCAAGGCAGTGCAGTAGCAACAATGTGGTTTATGCTTCTTTCAGGGCAGTTTAAGTGCCTAAAATATAGTGAGCGTGTGCTAAAAGCAAGCATTGAATTTACTTAGATTGGCTTTAATAAATACCTCAAAAAAAGGTATACTTCTTGGACAATTAACATATTACAAGGCTTCCTAATCTATCTTGACTGAAGAATGGGTGCAAACCTGTTATGGCTGACAGATATTTCTCCCCATCTATCAACCTCAATTTGAATGGCTTGTTCATTTGTTTTTAAAATGGTGTATGTACACTCTCATGAAAAGGAAACAACAGACTGCATACCCACACTCTTCCGTGAAGATGAGAACCTGCAAATGTTCATAGATTTTTGTGGAAACATGACTGGGATAGCTATTGACTACTGTTCTAAACACACTGATCAGAAAGGGAGTTGGGACCAAATTATAGTTGATGGAGAAATGCGTTTGTTGCTTTACTATCGGAGTGGACAACATTTGGAATTGTTGAGTGGGACTTTTGGGAGATGAAGAAAAAAAATCCGGAGGACCAAAATTTATCCAATCTTGCTTTTCTCTATCAATATTTTCTTATGAACACTTCTTTTTTACTGGCTGCCACTTAACTAAAAGAACAATATCATGTTACATGCCTTTTCCAGCCACAAGAAATTAATGGAAAGAAGCAGATCAGAAGTGGCTGTGCATCTCCCAGTAACACACAGTTGAGACCTGATTCCCAACTGAATGTTTTGTGGCCAATATGTTTCCTACAAACAAAAGCAGTAAAGTCTCCTTGAGTTGTATAAATGTTTCCCCAAGACAGGAAAGTACCTTGAAATACTCAATAAGTGCTTTAGAATACTTTACAGCGTGGTCTCTTTGAGTCGAAACATCCTCCAGTATAAAAGTGCCAAACATCGATAACTACAAGGAAAAGAGAGAAAGTTTCCAACACATTTTTTCATTTTTAATGCTCAAATAAAGGAATAGAAGGAAGGAAGGAAGGAAGGAAGGAAGGAAGGAAAGAAGGAAGGAAGGAAGGAAGGAAGGAAGGAAGGAAGGAAGGAAGGAAGGAAGGAAGACAGAAATCAGAACATTTCCTAGGACTCTGTATACTTGTGGCTACTTATTACTGATCAAGACAGGCAAATGTTTTAAAGAAAGATGAAGACAGCACGATTGAACTATTATCGCCCTTGATGTACATGCTCATTTATTCTGTCCTGTTATTTTCTTTAGATGATCATATGTTGCAAGTGGTTGAAGCACTGCAAAGGAATTAATCTGCAAAAGATCTTGGACAAAAGCACGAGCACACATGACATAAGCACTGATTGCACCATCGTATTATCTCCTGCTTTCTGAGGGAAAATGGTTATTTTCAGGAATATTTCATAAGTCCACTGTGTTTCTTCATCTTACGCAGAGCCAGTCTCCAAACTCTGTAGGGCGGTCCTCGGACATACCTTTTTGTGGGTCAGTATAAACTTGTAACAAGACCCATCTTTGTAAAGAGACTTTCTGTTTTGAAAAGCTGGAAAGCTGACTGTTCTTTGGCTTCTTTTCATTGCTCTTGTTCAAGAATCATATGTTTCTAGCTGCTTGATTTGTATTTAAAAGCAGATAAGACCAGGGTTTGATTCCCTGCTGGGCCATGAAAACCCACTGGGCGACCTTGGGTGGGTCACACATTCTCAGTCCCCAGAAAACCCTGTGACAGGTTCCCCTCAGGGTTACAGTAAGTCAGAAAAAATTTGAAAGTACACAACAACAACAAATGGTAACATATTAATTAGACATGTGACACTGTTTTTCCTCACCTGTATTCTAGAGCACCCACATTTGCAAAAAAGAGATCTCACTGAGACCTCTTCCAGGTGGAGCATATGCAGTCGCGTAGGAAAGGGAGTGTGGGGAGCCCTATGCCCCAGGTGGCAATGTTTTTGGGGTGTCCTGGCTCATAGTCATGCCCCTGCATGCCCTGGCCATGCCCCCATGCATTGTGGCCCTGCCCCCCCTGCCACACACTCCAAGCTCCACCACTGAGCATATGTTTTGGACAGAAGAGGTGTTACTGCAGTTTCTAGCCAGACTTAGGGGGTACCAGATATCATTTTGATATCAATAATTTGGCCTTCCTTACCTATTCCTTCCCACATGCTTGCGAGGCCCCCGGACAAGCACACAAACAGGCTCGGTCGCTAATCGCCGTAATATTCGAAATCAACACAGGCTGGCCAGAAATAGCCAAACTGCTGCTTCAGGAGACCTCAAGGCAAGTACCCTCATTATATATGCACGCTACTTAAAAAGATCTCCCTGTCCTGAGCAGGCAGCTTGACGAGCTGAATACTCAATTGTCAAGCACTCTGCGTTTGCATATTGGCTACTCTATTGACAATTCGGACTTAACTCAATCATGCTAAATTCTGACCTTTCGGAGGCTTTGTCTCCAGCCCAAAACTCTTTGTTTTCCCCAAATACGGACTAGCCTACAGCCACATTTTCTCCTATAAGAACCCCTGACTTTGAGCGCTTCCTTGGATCGCTCCCGACTTCCATCCAGCCTTGCCGCCGCTTTACTTGGCGAGCCTTCCCCTCAGTGCCACGTACTGAGAACCTTCATATCCACGAACTCTATCTTCAGACTACCCAGGCTTCAGGACAGGTGCAGTATTTCCCATACCAAAAACCTCCTCTCAAAATCCCTCTATCCAACTCCAACCTTTATTTCTCTAGTTATCTGTGTGAGTGTGCTGCATACACTTGTTTGATTGTATTTTAATAAAAACAACAATTATTATTTCACATCTGTTTGCTCCTTGACTCGGCCTGACCCCGTAGACGCTGGGTAAAAGATCTCGCTCCATTGCCCTGCCTCTCGTATTGCTAGCTTGTGCTCTTTGACTAATTTCCCCAACTTATATAATTTGGAGAGCATTTAGGTGTCTCTCGCAGGACCCCCAGAAATCAGGGTAACAGAGGTATCTGCACTTTTTAAAAGACAATCCAAGTAAGTTTGACCAATCCTGCAGTGTTTCAAGCTGTTTTCCCTTATTCTTTCCAATATACCAACATATCTTTTTGTAACACAAAAAGTGACTTTTTAAAACTGAAAGATCTGGTCATCATATGAATTGTAACAACTGAAGTATACATCTCCAATGTCTTACTTCTTCCTTATTTTCAGGGTGTTTCTACCATACATACTTCCTCCCTTGCCCCCATATATATATATATATGTAATTTTTTAAAAAGAACTCTCAGTAGAGTCTTAGGGTCCTTTCGCACTATACAGTTATAGTGCCATGACTCTGCTTTAACTGCCAAGGTAACCTCTTGTGGAATCCTGGGATCAGATATTTAGAATTCTCAACCAGAGAGCTGTTTAATGACATCACTGAAGGGCATCGCTCGTAGCATCACAAGGGCACAAAGGCTCTCCGCTTTTGGTCCTGGAATCCCAGGGACTGGGATAGTCCTTCCTGTCCAAGCTTCTCCTGCAGATCCCTATCACAGCTAATGCTGAGGCTGGGTATGAGCTAGGAGGGAACCTTTAGTTGTGGCAAATCCCTTCCCAGCCCTCTGCAGGGGAGCTTGCTTGGTCCCATCTCTTCCATTTCTTTGCTGCTAAGTGCATTAGGTTTGCTTCTTTTTCATTCACCCAGGCTTTGGGAAGATTTTGTTTGCTAAAATTTTATGTTGCACAAATGTTGCCTACGTTTTGTATCTTTTAAATTTTCTTCTGCTCTTACGCTTTGTAAAGCGCTTTGGAAGGCTGAGCAGCTGAAAAGTGGTAATAATACTTAGAAAATTAAATTTTAAAAACATCTACCTATGAGAAATCAGCATTTGAATCCCTGCTTGGCCAAAAGGACCCAACTGGGTGATTTTGGACATGTCACTCTCTGCCTCTCCCTCTCTCTCAAAGTAAGGCAATGGAAAACCTGCTCTGAACAAATCTTGCCAAGAAAATCCTATGATAAGTTTGCCTTTAGCACTGCCATAAGTCAGAATGCCTTGAAGGAGCATAATAATAACAACCTACACTGATGCTGTGATTTCCCTTGTGGAAACCTAGCCAAAATACGTGGAGCCATTTGGACAAAGAATGATTCCAAAGTGGTTGCTGTTGATAACAACAACAATAACAGAAATGGTACAATACTCATTCTTCTATACCAGATTTTAATGGAGGATATTTTTTTTCCATTATGATTTGCTAATTAAACATAGGGTAATACTTAAGATTTTTAGAAAAGGAGTGGGGAAGCCTTCTAAAGAAGACCGAAATGAAATGATACCACCAAAAAAGGACACAGTCGCCCTATATGAAAGCAGGTATGTTTAATTAGTATTATCTGAGGTGGCTGCACTCCTTTCTTTTTTGGTAAGAACTACAGTAATTGACTTGCATTTCTACTCATTCCACTAGAGGGCAGTGTTTGCCTAGGAGACGAAAACATCCAGAAGGGTATAGGTAGAGCCTGTCTATGGCAGTATGCCCAGTTTGCTCGGTATGGGGCCAGGCAACACAAAGGAATTGCACTGCTCAAGTCATAACTCTTGCTCTGTAACCTTCCCAGGTACAGTGAATATGCAAATCACAGCAACTCATCTGCTACGTAGCAAGCAGTGAGCTGAGTTGCCATTCAGCACTCTTAGCAGTTGTATAGGTTGTTAGATACTCCTTCTGCTTTCCCTCTGTTTGACCTTTCTTTTTTTTAAAGAGATGCAGCGTATTTTTCTTTGCATTTGGAACTCACACACTGAGGTGCTATCACCTGTTTAGGTCTCCCCTCCCTGCAAAACAGGAAAGCTGGCTAAAGAAAGGAAAATAAAAGTACTTCAGCCTCTTAAATTTAGAACCATTTTCTATTTCCAGCACTGCAAGAAATCTGTGCTTATTAATGATGAACAGAAACGATGGAGGCTTTTGATTTTTAAGGAAGCCATACTACTTGATGTGCTCAAATAACAGTAGCTCAAAGGAAGATATTCAGGGAAACGGTTTTTGCAACATTGCAACTACATCAGGGATGAGAAGGCAGCCAAGAGAATCAAGTGAAATCTAATTTGGTTTGCTATTTGCAGCAGAGAAAAGGCCAAACGTGTGGGATGCCTAACTACCATTTACTGAGTTCTCTGATTATAACATCTGCAGCCGGTATTAGACAGATGTCAAAACTTTCTTACTGTGTTTGTCTTAGTCATGACTTGCATTCCAACGAGGATACTGCTGGAAGAAGTCTTACAGTGACTTCTCCTGTATGTGTCAGATTGGAAGCCAGACAAACAGAATAAACTAAAAGTGCAAGTGTCTGATGTTTGTTCATTCACAACACTGTCATGTCCAGGTTTTCTATCATCCCGCTGGGAAGAATGGGAAATAGCAGAGTCTTTTGGGTTCTACGCAGACATTTGGAAGTAAAGGAGATTCATTTTGATACAGTTATGCAAAGGAACAGGATGTGTTGGAGGCATGTGTACTCCGTGGTCCCTTTACAACAGAGGTTTCCAAACTTTTTATGTTGGTGACACACTTTTTAGACATGCATCATTTTGCGACACAGTAATTCAATTTTACTAGCAAACCGGAGGTTAAACTAACCCCTGATAGGAGATACAGACACATACATATACTGTAATAACAAAATGTATGGGGATACAACATATCTCATGAAAACCTTTCATATATTTTTAAAAATATATGATTTATAAATAATAACACACATTTCCAAGATTGTAGGCGACACACCTACACACTTCATGCAATGCACTAGCGGGTCGCAGCACACCATTTGGAAAGCCCTGCTCTACAACATCAAGAGTGATCTATTTGCTGGTAAACTCAAGAATTAATGGTTTGTTTGCACAAAGGAAGTTGTATGTGGCATTTTGTGCCCATAGCATGATGCACACTCTGAAACTATATTGTTAAAATGTGCAGTTTTCATAAAACCTTATTACTGTTTTCAATTTGTAGCAAGAGTCTTAAGTACAACTTCTTCAGAAAGCTACCTTAAACTATTTCATTAACAAAATACAAGACCTTTGTGTAAAACAGTTGTGCTGTTAACATAATGCAAGGCCTTCACGAAAAAGAACTGTTGTATGACTAAGCCTAAAGTAATAGACAAAGAAGAAATGACTAAGTCTGCAATGCTAAATATATTTATAAAGAACTGAAACCCACTGAAGTGGTGGCTTTCCTCTAAGTAAACATGGTAGGCACTGTTACATTTAAGAGCCTAACAACTTACAAAAACAAAGAATCAGAATCAATAGGCAGATGAAATTAATCATGCAAAAGAACCATTGCTATCTTGTCAAGCCAAAATTTTTAAAAGTTATTTTAAAGGTTTTTAAAAGACATTGCAGAGGGGGCCAGGCTTTCCTTTCCTTTTCTCAGACTGGAGATGGCAGCTCCCTTCCAAGCCTGCTATAACATCCTGGCCCTTTCCGCAGCTTACCTGCTTCCGGCGTGGGTGTGCGGGGATCACGTGAGCAGCCTCTTGTAAGAGGCATTTGTATCCTCTCTGCTCTGTCTCTGTAGTAGCTGCCTGCTGGCCGGCAGGCAGCGTGAGGGCTCCGCCTCTTCCTTCTGCAACGCAGCCGGGTACTTTCCCAGGCTGCGCTGGGGGAGGAAGCACAAGGGCTGCCTCTCCAGAGGCTCCGCACTCAAGGAAAGTGTGTGTGGGGCCCCAGATAAATGCACGATGGTGCATCATTTTCAGCAAGAAGCTGAAAATGATATATTGCGTGTTCAGCGCCTGCTGGCCCCGGTAGCATTGCACGATTGTGAGGACGTCATGTGGAACAGTCCTTGCAATCATGCAACGCTCCAGAGGCCCTTTTGCATGACAAATGCTGTGCAAAAAGGGCCCCTGTTACCCTCCTTATACAACCCTTGCTTTCCCCTTTTAATTCCACCACCTTAGTGAGTAAGGGGTAAAGCCTCTCTGGTCTTATTCAGAAAGATTTAATAATCTGTAGTAGTGTGTTTCTGTAAAACTAAAACTGATGAAACAGTACTCTGCTAAATCAGAAATGACAAAAATAGAATATAATCTTTATTAAAATAACAAACAAGGAAAAGGTATTGGATGCTACAAGTATATTCAGGCAAAATAGAACTTCCAAAAGTATTAAACCAGTTCTTCATCTTAACACATTACTCAGGTTCAGAGCTTTCCTACACACCCAGGCCTTTGGCTTCCTTTTCTGCTCAAAGGCTAAATTCTCAAGTATAGGTCACCCCTCCTGACCCAACTCAAATAGATTGGTTTCTTCTCTGTCTTGCAGGAGGTCCCTGAGAAGATAATCCCACTTATTCAAACAACCCCCCTTGGCTGACTGAAAACTCTCACTCAAAACTCTATCTGGAAATCTCTCTGAAGAAACTCCAGAAATTACAAATCATCTTCTTATACTGAGCTCCTCCTCAGAAAGCTCAGCCCTTCCCACATGCCAATGGGCTGGGTTTCTTTCTTATCCAGAGCCACTTCAGTTACACGGCAACCTGTTGCCAGGGCTGCCCTGTCACTCAGGCTGGCCACACTCCTAGGCTCCATCACAGACAATTTTAGAGTCATCTATAAAGAATTCTTCAATTGTTTATGTCATTTACTCTTAAGTGAGTCATGATATTTGAAGGGCAGGTGAACAGCATGCAAGTTGCCAGGGATGGGGTTGTGGCAGAAAGAAGAGATGTAACAGATCACTGGCAAAACTCAGTTGTATAGGTTGTTAGATACAATGCTTGAAGTCCTCAAGGTGGCTCTTCAAAGGTGTGAAGCTATAAGCTCCAACAGCCCTAGCCAGCAATCAGATTGTGGGGTTTGCACACACCTGGAAAGTACCAAGGGAAATGAAAACTTGCCAAAGGAAAATTTTGAAGGAGCCAACAGCAAAACATGCCATTTGTGAACAACCATGTGGATTGAAGTATTATATGCTGTTTTCTCTGCTAAACCTATGGCTTCTAACATCAAGAACAGTATTTAAAGTAACAATAACTTAATACACAAATATCCCTCATTCAGTGTTAATGTTAATGGATTAGATATTTGAACTGAGTAATAATTAATAAAACATGTTAAACCTTTTCATTCATTAAACATTTCAATCACTGACATATTTTTTTTCTTTACATTTGATTCTGAGGACTGATTCACCAAAAGAGCCTTTCATGTAACTAATAGTTTACTAACCATAATGTTGTTAATTGTTTTTCTTCTGGAGTAGCACTGGGGCCTGAATGGGTTTTTAGTCTCACAGCATACCTTCAAAAGATCAAGCACAAGGTCAACAATGATAAGAGCAAAACATTTTTTACAGCATGTGTCTGATGAACAATGAGAATTAATTGATTCATTGCAGCAGGATGATATGCATATCTACTCAAAAGTGGGAATTGGAGGGACTTACTTCCATTTAAATTTGCATATGGTTGAAACTCCTGTCTGTCACATCCATTCATTTTTATTATTACCTATCTCCTTTCTGCCTTGAATGGAATTTCTCTCTGAAATTGCAATTGAGTCTTGCTGGTCCAAGTTTACCCACAATACTTTTTCAGAAAGCTATTTTCAATTTAAGAACTGATGTTTTCTTTTTCTTCTGAATTCATACTGATTCTTTATTCTGTTTTCGCTACTGTTTACTTGATACCAGGAATAGGAATCAGTGACCCTTCAGATGTTGTTGGACTGCAACTCTCATCAACCCTAGCCAGCACAGTTAATGGTAAGGAAGGCTACATGATTCCCCCCTCTGCTTTATACCATCAGCTAAACTGTTTTTTCAAAACCAGTAGCCTATGGTCTGAAAACTTCATTCCATCACTGTGTGATGAGCCTACCCTCTCCCAACTCAGACTACAACTGCCTTGTGCCTTTGAATTATTTCTACTTCTCATTCTGCTCCACACTGATTATTGTTATGATTTCCTCTCTGGTTTTTTTCCAGAAGCAGAACTCCTTGGACTTGGAACTGCATGAATCCAGCCAAGGGTTGCTTACCTGATGAGTTCAACTGTTTCAGAATACATTGTGTATGGAGACTTAGATTCCATGGGCCCATGTTCCATGGCATTTCCACATTCAATAAATGATAATGCAGCTTCAACATAATTCAGTGCCTTGCCAAATTTCTCCACCTTACAAATTCATGACAAAAGAAAGCAACAATGAATAAACAATGACTAGTATTTTATATGCATCCTTAATGAAGGGGAAAAAAATAACAAACCCTCAGAACTATCCATTCTGAAAGATATCCAGATGATGGTCTGAGGGCACAAAATAATATCAACCGTGGAGTCATTGACCCAGACAAGCACAGATTAGCTTAAGAAGACAAGTCAACAGCCTTTTTCTTGTGGATGTGACCCCTTTAGCCTTCAATAATAGAGATCATGAAGCTTTTTAAAAGCAAAATGGCTTCCCTTTATTTCTTACATCAATTCAAACAGAAAGACATATGGAATCACAGGCTTCCACATGATATTTGTTCTTCTCTTGTACTGATTTGATTAATTGAACTCTGGGTACATCCAGACTGATTAAAAAGACCAAAAGGTCCCAGATTTTGTTCCTGTTCTTTCAATTTTTACTTTGGTAATCCATATATCTTTTGTTTATCCCAGGATATTTTCCATCAACTCTCAATACAATCAGAGCCTTTTTATGCCATCTCCCAAGTGTGGATGTGTCACCTACAGTTGATTTTGATCATTAAATGACTCAGATTATCTTGTTCATCGTTCCCCTATTTTCTGTTCATATTAAAACTAATAAAATTATATTTTTAAAATAAGATATGACACTTTTCAATAAACCATGGAAATGGATTGAACATTAGTTAACTGCCTCAGGTATCAGAAGCTGGGAGGTGGAACAGAACAGAGCAAAATGCTGGAGGACAGAGCTGTATGTGTCGCACAACTTACTGTGCACCTCTAAACTAGCCTGTTTGCTTTAGATGTGATGAAGAAGGCTATCCTGTTGCCAATCTTGAAATAAGTTTCAACTACCAGTCTAGTTGATTCCTATTTGTGGAATGAAGGGGAGAAGGAAAACATCTAGACCTTTGCCTTAGGAAGCTAAAAAATAATTACTGGTATCTGAAGACGTGGACTGTATCCATAAAAGCTTACACTAGAAATTTCTTCCTTGTTATATCTTAAAGGTGTAACTGGGATGTTTTATGTATTTTTATGGTAAAATAGACTGACATGGTTATTTCTCTGAATACCATTTGAAGAAATCAGGGTCTTAACCAAATTTCAAATTACTGTTAATATCCTGGCTTGTTCTGCAACTGCTAACTATAAAGGAAGAGGGAAAAGATGGTTAATTTCTGGGCACATTAATTTATCAAGGTGAATTGTGAAGGGATAAACAAAAGGACAACATGAAGAAGGAAAAGGCTTGAGCATATCTTGGTTTATTAAGCTGACATGTGATCATCTGAATGTGGCTGCTATGATCAGAGGCATTAAGTCAAACAGAAGTATAAATAGATACAAGAAAAGACTTATTAAAGGTGTATCCACACACACGTATCCACACACACAGATATGTGTTTAAGGAAAATGCAGCCACCAAGCATATGGAATCTCTTATTGTGTAATGTGCCTTTTCAGCATATTGCATTTAGAGAAAGAGAGAGAATGTATATGGAGAGTGTGCATTCTTATGAGATATCAGGGAATACTTCAGTACAATTTTGTAATAGCAAACATCTGTGCTATTATCCTCACTACATGAAGAACAGCTGAAATATCTCTTGTATGAACACAGCACAATATGATTGCTTTAACATATAGAATATCTTACTATGTGCATTACTTGTATAACACAAAGTATTTGTGCCACCATAGGGGCATAACAGTGAACGTTTACCTAACTGAGACAATTCCCCATCCAAAAGAATAATTTAAATTCATTTAATTATCACAGGTGAGGCAGCTTTTGAAGAGAATTCTGAATCTGAGCTATAATGGACTGCGGCAGCACGTACGTTAACAGGGATGGATCGATATTATTATATTTCACTTAGACTGAGACAACTACCTTTGCTACCCATGTATTTCTGTCCTAGGTTCCCAGGACTGATTTGACCGTAAAAGCCTCAAATGGGTTGGGTCTTGATAATCTCAGAGAACCTCTTTTTCTCTGTGAGTTTTCTCTACAACCTACAAAAGTAGCAGGATTTTTTGGTGACAGGCCCAGTACTCTGGTACTTTGGTTATAAGCCTTTTGCAGGGGGCTTAAAACATTCTTCTTTGAGAAAGTGTTTCAGGACTGATACCTACTTAGATAAACCAATTTTAATGTAAAATGTTTGGGATAATAGATCTCATGATTGAAATAAGATTAGTAGTATAATGTAATATCTTTGAGAAGAATTTTCCTTTGTAAATACAGAAATATTAACAATTTAAAAAGAGCAGTGTTTTCTATTTTGTTGTTGTTATTGTCTACTGCCGAAGCTTTACTGCTGTTTGTTCTTCTCTGAATTTGTTCTATTCTGTTATTATAAAACTTTTCTATATTATTTAAAACAAATAAATAAATGTTAAACAACAATAGTAGCAAGCAGAAAGCTAGACAGAAAGGGAAATTAAAAGGTAATAGGATAACCTGGAGTGAGACTAATATACATAGCTGATATGCATTTACAGGTCTACAAAACTGGCAGTTTATAACCAAAAACAAATTGAAACCTCTAGTTTATACTTAGATCTATGTATGAAAAAAAGAATTCATTTAAATTCATGTTAAAACTACTAAAAACGAAAGAACACATAAAACTGATGGCCAAGAGAGCGGAAACTGTGACCATTTCCACACTACACTGTTATAGTACTATTATCCCACTTCTAACAGCCTATGGAATCCTGAGGTTTGCAGTTTAGGGGGGGGCAATTAGAATTCTCAGCCAGAGAGCTCTTTGGCCTCAGTAAACTACAAATCCCAGAGTTCCACAGGATTTTGAAAATGGAATAATAGCACTATAACAGTGTAGGGCAGTGGTTCTCAACCTGTGGGTCCCCAGATGTTTCTAGACTTCAGCTCCCGGAAGCCCTGAGCATTGACCATAGTGGCTAGGGCTTTTGGGAGCTGAAGTCCACAAACATCTGGGGACCCACAGGTTGAGAACCACTGGTGTAGGGTGAAAAGGCCCAATGAGAGAGAGAGAGGGCCTTTCCGCACTACACTGTTATAGGAAATGCTACATGCATTGTTTGGTTCTGAACTCAACAAGTGAGATCAACAGTGTATGATACAGCTTTTATTCAAGCCTTATTTTGAAGTTATTCATCCCCATATTCAGTGGGTTGTATCCAGTGCTACATCCTGCTATTCTAAGAAGACTTTTCAGTCTAGTCATTTGTCAGTTAGCCCTTTTATACTGCAACCCCACAAGCTACCTCTGCACTGGAGGATTAAGCAATCCTCTGAAATAGTTTTAGGGGTGGCAGAAGGAAATGAGAAACTACAAAAATCATCTTGTCCTCTTGTTCAAAGAGACCCCTGCTAGATCAAAGAAACTTCTGTGGACAGAAGGACAACACTGAATACAACCCTATACATGTAATGCTTAAAAATATCAACTACCTTAATAAATAAATTTTTAAAAACACCAAAAATGGCAACACACACACACAAAATCAATTTATCCAAGAATGTATTAGGAATTGATCTTGGGGATTGTTTAATGCATGCCTATTTAACTATATACATTTTATTATAATAACAAATCTTACTAACATGGTCATTTATTTTAAAAGAATTTCAGAATTACCAGTACTTAAATTAACTTGAAGAAGAAGTTGTTAGACTCAGAAAATATGGAAAATAAGTTACTGCAAATCCAAATTCTTACCATTGCATCTGCTTTATGCTTTTTCCTTTTAGCTTCCTGCATAAAATAATCTATATTATGTGGCCTAAAAGGGGGGAAAACGGAAAGAAGGATTTAATTGTAATGTAGAAAATACTTTTTGCTTTTATTTAAAAGTTTAATGGCTTATTTCAGAAGAAACAAATATATTCAGATAACATGGATTGCCAAATTCTCACTTAGGAATCAGAAACAGAAACTAAACTGGAAACACTGTGAACAACCACTACAATTTATAAGAAGCAAGAACTAAGACATGAAGTGATTTTTTTAAAGAGTATGATATTCTCATTGTAATGTGCTTTCTGAGTTTAAGAGAGAAAATACATTAAGGTCTCTTGAGGTAGGTCCCAGATACCATAGTGCTGTTAGACTTGAACTCCAGAGATCTGTATTTAAAAATTCAGATACAGTGAGAAGAACCCAACCACCTGTTCCCTTTAATAAGCAGGATATCAATATATAGGAGAAAGTGGAATAAAGTGTGAACCACAAGTTCTAAGGAGGAGGAAGCAGGAAAAGATGTCACAAGATCATCTGCACTGAAGGCATAGGAAGACTGAAAATCTCCAGACTGCAATCTGGCAAGCACACGTTAAGTCCCATTAGTAATAGAAATGCCTGGTATGATCCATAGAAGTTATAAAAACCTGGAGATGGGTGTCAAGTAAGCAAACACAAGTTTAGCAGAAACAATGCAGGGGAGGCTGACTACCATAGTGAAGCTGACATTACCAACAACATTGTTTTCCAACTAGAGATGCTGCATTTGTATTGTCCTAGGCCAGACCCAGTGTAAAGAATTCTCCACAGATGACATGCAGCACCATCTGTTTCCTTCTCCTGCTGCAGGTCACCCAAGATAAGTAAATGGACTCTTGAGGGGGAAAAAAAGTGGTAAGTACTTGCAGCTCAATCAGAAGGAAGTCCCTGTTTAGACTAAGCTGTGGGTAGGGCGTGGCTGAACTCACCCCTACTCCAAAGCAAACAAACAGGAAGTGATTTCCACTTTCAGTTTACTAGATTATTCCTAGGGGAAAAGGCAATGCCGTTAAAATGTCCTGGGGGGGCAAATTCTATGGGCTTATCACACCAGCCTGTTGTCTCACAGCAACTGCATTATTTAAGAAAATGAAAACATACCAGTATATAAACAATCACTGTCACATCAAATCCTCTGAAGATGCCAGCCACAGATGCAGGCAAAACATCAGGAGAAAATACTAATAGAACATGGCCTGAAAGCCTGGAAAACCCACAACAACCTAACTGTCACATCAACTCTGCATCAACACAATGCTGTCAGTTTAATGCTGTGTGTTCCTGCAATCACTCTTCTGCACCACTCCAGTGACCCCACTTCGCTTCCCTTGTCCACACTACCTAGCATAAGCATTATATTTTTTTCTTTTTTCTTTTCCTCTTTGCACCATTGTAGCACATCAGCAGACTTTCTCCCCAACATTTTAGCACTATATTTTCCTATCATGCCACCATTCTGGCATTTTGCTGTTCCAGAGTCATGGTTGGTTGTTCTGCTGTAATGGTGTAATTGCAGCATAGTGGTGACCACCAGCACAAGTGTGATCACATCAAAAGTATTTATTTTTTAAAAAAACTTACTGAGGAATAGAATAAAAACAATGTTGTTCACTTGTGCCATGATGTCCTCTTTGTCCAGACACCAGAAGTGCAATGAGCTCACCCTGCCTGAGGACAAGGAGGGGGAAAGAGGAGAACACCACCCCTGACACCACATGGCTGCTGCAATATCAGAACTGCAGTGGAATGACACCATGGCACCAATACAAAATAGTGGAATTGCAAAACTATTGGAGCAATTCATGGGTATTTCTCATGAATAAAAAGAGATAACCCAATAGTGATGGGAATGCAATTCAACAATGGGAGAGTTGATGATGTCATATGATAAGGAGAGATCAAAAATGGAACTAAGTCAGTGCAACTGTGCAACAAACTAGCATGAGATAAAGCCCTGGGAATCATTACGCTAGATCAGGCCACAGGATCAGTGTTCTTCCCCTCTCCATCTCCCAATATGGCTGTAGACATTGGGTGTGTTTGCACGACATAGCAAACCAGGGACCCATGAGAACCATGGACAAGCAGCTGGTGCACTCTGCTTGACTGCTCATACCTGCAATGAGAGCAGCTACACAAACCACAGAGCTTCACTCTGTGACTGGTTCACGGTATCTTCTGTCAGTAGGGCAGTAAGGATCTTCCTTCTCTGGTTTGCTGCCTTCCAAAAACACTAGAGAAGGAAGCCAAGAACAAATCCTGAGCTCTTTCCTTGGTTTGTTGTGAAGGAACAAACCTGAGAAACTGCCTGTTTTCAGACAAAAGAATAAATCAGCTGCAGAATGAAGATCTGTGGCTTTGTTTGGCGATTTTGATACACACTATTCATTTGTCACAACCCATAGTTCCCTGCCTTGTTGTGTTGTGTGAACACATCCAGCATCTCTTTAATAAATAAGTATTATTAGGACATTTATTTTAAAAACAATTTCTAGTGTGAATCCTGAAAATACTTGATCACAACTAGAGATGGGCCAACCGAATCCTCAAATCCTGGGCAAGGATTCGAGATTCGTGGATCCAAATCCCACCGCCAAAATAAGTGAATGAAATCTTTCAAATCTGCTCCCTGCCATCCTCCTGGCTGCCGCCGGCCCGATCCTGCATGGGGCGAGTGGGTGGCCGCACCAAGGAGTGCGATCCTGTGCCCTCTGCTGTCCTCCTGGCCACTGGCGGCCCAATCCTGCATGGGACATCCGGATCCTTTGCCTTATTCTCTCATGGGGCTTCAGAATACAGGTTAAAAATAGCTGCTCAAATATCTCCTCCCTGAGTTATCCTAGTTCTGAAAAGTAGATACTCCCCTGACTCAGTGAAACTACTTTCAAAGAAAAAGTTTCCTTTGCAAAGATTTTTGAAGCACCTGAGTTGGGGTGGGCAAGGTATGGTCTGCAGGTGGGGCACAACCCTACAAGTCTCCAACCCCTCCAGTTTGCCCCAATATTGTTACACCCCAGAAGCCTCTTGAAGCATGATTTGCCTATTAGATGCCATTTTGGTGGGGGGAGTTGGCCCTAAAATTCCTTTTTAAAATAGAGTGGAATTGCATGCGTTCTAGCTATCCCAATTTAGCATGGATACTGCTGATTAATCCTTAATAATTAATATCTCTAGATTATTAATTAATTAATTATTAATTAATCAAATGTTTTGAATTGTTAAAATAATACAGGACGACCGATAAGAAGGATTAAGATTGGAGGAAATGTATCATTCAGCTCTGTTTTCGCCTGTCTTGTTCTTCTTGCCACCTTGTGGATTTTAAAAGGAAGAAAATGAATAAAAAGAGAAATGGAGACCCCTTTCCTGAAATGGAGGAAAAAATAGTGGAGAAATGGTTTGTTGCTTTGGCAGGAGGCCATCAGGCGGCCACAGTCATTTCAGCATCTCATACCCTTAAGGTCCGAGGGTTGGATTTCCCTCCATAGAACCACTTATTAGCTTGTATGGAAGTTTTTAGAACCTTTGATTCAATGATAACATGGCAAGGCCACAGCTATATGCGCTATTGATTCAGTTGTTCTAAGCTATTCAAAGACCTATGAAAATTACACAGACATGCATACATGCATGCACACGCATACACTTGAGTAGTGGCTGCAGATCCCCAATGCTAAGAACTGCATGCATAACAGAAGTCTTTTGAGCAAGTAAATCCTAGATTTGAGCAAGTGGGAATGCAACTCCCATAATTTCACAACCAGCATGGCCAGGCCATCTTGGCTGGGTACTTCTCAGAGCTATGATTCTGCCCCTCACAAAAGACAAAAACAAAAAACTGTTCCAAGGTCTAATCCTGATCAAACAAGAGCCATCAGCTTGCATTATCACCCACAAAAATTTGTATTCTTACACAGATTGCGATTATTGTTTTCTGCATTGTATTTTAATGCATTTTATGATTCTATACTTGTTTATGCTGATGTTCAATTCATAAAAAGGGGTGACTTCAGATATAGATTGTTTAAATGAGAAAATTAAAAATTACAGTTCCTTAACTTGAAACTACCTTAGTACAGTAGAGTACAGTAGAGTCCCGGTTATCCGACCTGTGGTTATCCGACCTTCCGGATTAACCGACGTTGCGGCGGCCTGGGGGTGTGGCTGTAGGCATTTCCACGCCCCGACACACCCCCAGGCCTGCCCTGACACGCCCCCGACACGCCCCCAAAATGGTGGCCGCCACGGGCATCCATGTAATCCGACCTTTCGGTTATCCGACCCTCCGCGTGCCCGTTTAGATCGGATAACTGAGACTCTACTGTATATAGATATGTTTTCCTGAAAGTGAAAATTAATTTGTTTTTCATTAAACAAAGGTGTCAAATTCTGCTTCAAAAACACTTCTCAGTAGAAGCTCTTTCTTTCCCTTGCTTTTTAAACCCTTTTTAAAAAAAGGATCTGAAAGATTCGAGATTTGTGAGATTCATGGATTCCCAGAACTTTCCAGGGATTTGGAAAATTTTGGATTCGTCTCATCCATAATCACAACTATAATCATAGCTTTACATACCCGTCTTAAATAGAAAAGAAATGTAAGAAGATGTTTTTCATACTTGTTCAGTATAATTTAAATTTTCCAGGTGGAGGAACTGAATTAACATCTTTCTAATTAATAATTTTAATTGGTATTATGAATAATGACAGGTCAGACTACACAGACGGAATGATACTCCTGCCAAAGGCCCTGAAATTTTGTATTCCCTTTAACAAAGGCAATGTCTGCATGATATGCGAGGTTAATCGAGGCTGAAATTATCTAAAAATTTACTGCCTATCCATAAAGAAGTACTTTTAGCTGCATTGCCACCAATTTCTCTAAAACCTCCCTCCAAGGCACCAAGAAATAAAGCATTTCTACTACTTGTTAAAGTGCACAGGCAGACATATATAAGCTGGCATAGCAGCAGTGTTGAAATCAATTCCTTTTGATATATGTTGTTTTAAAATCCCTTGACCACCAAAAACAATTTGTTATAGATTATGCATATAGATGCAAAAGAAAAGTAAATTAATGCAATGCAAAATTCTGGATCTACAATAATGCTTCCTTTAAATAAAACTACTAACATTAAAGCAAAGTACAATTTAAATTCCCATATAAAATATTGTTTGTTTCATTCAAAGACACATTTTCCACTTAACTGGCATATTTAACATCACAAAATATTTATGTTTTCTTGTCAATTTACATGGATTATATTTAATATCTTATTGTGAAACAGAAGCTTGCAAGGGCTTCTTGAAAGCATCAGTAAACACCAAAAATAAGTATGTCTGCAATAAGTGTAGGCAAATGTATGTATTCTAAAGCTCTTCAGTGAGACCATGTCACTACAGTGCATATATTTTTAAAAAACTGGTTTTTCTGTGCCTTTGTGCAAGGAAGCCTTAGGGTCAGTCTATTAATCATTTGCTTATAACAGGTGAGTTTTCAACCACTCTGCCATGACACATTTATGTGCTGGAAAAGCTCTACAGGTGTGCAGTAGGTCCTGTGCAGGTTGAAAGTCACTAATCTAGATTCTCTCTTTTCTCTGTCCACCTCTATGGTCCTTTTGCTTCTTTGATTCCTCATGTGATTTCTTTGATGCCAGTCCTGATTGACTCCAACTCACTCAAGCCAGCCAATCAGAAGTGCTCTGCTAACCTGGGAGCTTCTTAGGTTTGCTACAGTTGGTTAAAATTAACACTACTGTGACTGAAGGGAGAAAGGAGGTACATCTGAAGAGGAAGCATCTCTGAGTGATGAGGGAAAGCACCTGCTGATGGTTGCTACAATGAGTGTCAGACATGATCTTAGAGGAGCATCTCACCCCTGGTACAGCCTGGACTTTGCATGGAGAGGCTTCTGTTTGGGGCATTGCTGTTTCTGAACCTGTGCCACTGGCAGATGTGTGTAATGAACACTGCAGACCAGGTAGGAATGGAAATTTTTAGGGACTCCCGTGTTTGTCCTTGGTCTCTTGCTACTCCACCCTCTAGAGAGAAAGGCTAAATTGGAGCAACCCCAGAGGTCCACTGAATCAGGCAATGTGGCCAGTATTCTTCCCTCTATCCCACAGAGGCAACTATAAAGGAATTAAATTAACTCAGCTGCTGACTGGTTGCTGACCCCTCCAGACCAATAACCAGTCATCCCCTGCCCATTTCCTAACTCTTGATGTTTTCAATAATGCCTCAGAAAATTTTAGTTACTCAACATTAAACACAATCTTAATATTCATTTTTTAAAAATGGAATTCTTAAAAAACTGATGGTGTGCCTTGACAATTTTAGCATCTTTTCAGTGTGCTGTGTGATGAAAAAACTTGAAAACTAATGCACTAGTGTGTGAATAAGCGTTACAACAGGGTGAACTTTTGCATTCTTCAATCTCAGCCCCAGTCTCACATGTATGCACGCATGTGATGAACAATAAATTTCCTAAATGCAGTATAAATAAACCTTAAGTAGTTCTAAAAAGATGCCAATCATACAATATTTCTATTGCTCCAGTTTTATATTCTGCTTTGCCTGAAAACGCCTTCCGCTTAGCCAAGATCCAATATAATGCAAGACAAGCAGAAAGTCCCACCAGTACACTGGTGCAGTGTGGGTATCAAGTGCAGTGAAAAGGGCAAAACTATTTAACACCATCCAGAGTGGTGATGGGCTGCTCTAGCATTCACAGAGCCAGCTGGGAGTTTCCCATGCCATTTCAGCCCAGTCACAAGAGTGGAGCTATGCCTGACTGGCACGTACACAGGTTTGAGAAAATGGTGAGTCACTTGTTCATGGTGGTATCAGATACCTCCTCGTGTGAGATCTGGAAGGTTACAACTTTTACTGCCAGTATTAGAACCACAAACTTTTGCGGTCATTTTTTTTTAATGTAAAAGGAATTTAGGTATGCATTAAAAATATATCCAAGTACATTAATTTCCACAGCAGAAATAACCTGTACTCACCCATCATTAAAGATGAGCTTTGATCTCCTACAGTCTTGGTGCATACTGGATACAGGTGACCAGGGCTCTTTTTGGCATTGGGTCTTGTTGCAGAGTAGAGCATTGTCAGAGCTGACATACGCTGCTTTCTAAACAAACAGTAAACAAGACTATCATAAATTAGACACATATTAGTTAGCAAAGGTTATTAGAACATTGTTGTAGTTCTCTATCAAAGGCCATTTCTGCACTAGCCTGTTATAGTGCTATTATTCCACTTTCAATGTCCTATGGAATCCTGGGGTTTGCAGTTTAGGGAGGGGCCTTAAGGCTAAATAAATGAAAGGGAAGCAGTAATTTCAGCAACTCGTGCTTGCTGGAAGAATTGTTTTTAAAGCTAGCATTATAATACGCCATGAGACCAGGCACAATACTATGTTGTAATTTATGGTCACTTCTGCACAACACTGTTATAGTGCTATTATTCCACTTTCTACATCCTGTGGAATTCTGGAGTTTGTAGTTTACTGAGGCCAAAGATCTCTCTGGCTGAGAATTCTAAATGCTCCTCCCTAAACTGCAAACTCCAGGGTTCCATAGGAGGTTGAAAGTGGAATAAAAGCACTGTAACAGTATACTGTGGAAAGGCCCTATGATTCTGTAATCTCTGGAGTTGGTGTTGTCTCTGGTCTTTAGTTACAAGACCTCTTCTAGTCTTTCAGACATTTTTTAGACCAAACCTGAGGAGAAAGAATGACTGTTCCTGTCCCCAATTCTTATACCAAGGAACTACAAAATTTGATATTAGCATTACCCCTTTAAGGTGTCCTATGAAAACTTTTCATAGGAAACTTTGGTTTAGAATTTTAAATCCAAGATCCAGGAGCTCAAAGGCTATGAAAAGTATGTATAAATTGTCTAGTTTGGGCAGTAGGGGACACTTTTTCTAGGGCTTTTTCTCACAGTTGGTCTCATGGTCTAATTGGAATGGACAACTTTTTAGAATTCGGGAAGACTCACTGGGGACTGTGTTGCCATCACTTCCTACCACTGAAATTTAGCAATGTCTTCTGAATTTGCAGCTACTACCACGCCAACTGTGGCAGCTCTCTATTGTAGTAGCGAAAGAGGAGAGAGAAAAGCAGGTGGAAAAGTTTCTCCTACCGGGCCTATCAGAACATCAGTGAGGGAGCCAGACAGATTTTCACTGTAGAGTCTGGGTGCTTCAGTATAGAAGGGTCCTTCACGTGCCCCCCAAGTCAAACTCTATGTGGAGATGGCACTTACAAAGGGGCCTCCAAACAACCTAAGCGAATGGACTGCAGTCTGTGGAAACAGAGGGTTTGTTAAATAGATTGTGTTCAAAACTTACACTGAAATCTCCTGGGTGAAGGTGGGGTTGGCTCTCACTCTTGTGTTTTTTGCTTGAGGATATAGAAGATAAGAGGTTGCTACCATTACGCTTGCTAGAAGACGTTAAATCATCGCTGGAAAATTTGTGTTTTGATGCATCAGAGAGGGGTGAGACAGGTGACTGAAGCATTTTCTCATTTTTATTTATTGGTGTTCCCAAGCTGGAAATGGAAATTACCATAATGGAAGGTCACAAATGCCAACTCCAAGAAAATAAATATCTTATATATTATTATGGCATATTAGGAACACTCTCAGTTTCAGTTTACTGACCCGATGAACTCTGCTATTTTTTTTTAAATTTGGAAACAGCCCTACAGCATGAAGACCAAGAGGAAGTTTATAAATTTGGGTTACGTTTCTCCCCCTTTCCCTCTAGGGCAGGCTATAATTCTATAGTTAATATCTACCTAAACTACTTGCAATAGAAATGGGAAGTTGCTCACTGTCTTTCCAAAAGCCAGCTGGAAAATAAAATGAAGCTCTAAAGAGTAAATTTAGGTTATAGGGCACTATTTTGCAATTACAGGTGACATTTTATAAGCCAGTGTAATAAAACCACATGTGAACTAAAGCAGAAAAATGTCCTTGTAAGTAGCTGGGATTTCTCTGAACCTGATGACCAATATGGGATAGTACTGTTAAGTTAATTTTGATGTAGGGCCCATGGAGAGAGAAATATAAGTCAGCATAGCTGGCAAAGAGCAGAAGGCGCACAAACAGGGAGACAGACAACTGGGCATGTTCTAAGTGTGAGATGTCTTTGCAAATGAAACAAATGTTCTTCTAGCACTTACAGAGCATTACTACTTCTGGTTCTTATCAGCAAAATGGAAGAGGTGGATAGTTCCTGTCTCTTTTTCTTCACAAACTGCAACTTTATTAACTATTTCAGGCCTAACATCTCCAACCAAAAAAATCGCATTATTCAGGCTAAAATAGGAAAGGGAAAGAGAAGAGGAGCTAACTTTAAGAGTAAGGGATTTTATTTTCCTATGAGCTTTTACAGGTCTCAGTCCATTTCTTCAGATGCACTGATGGCTGCAATTTAGGCTCCAATGCTATCTATGGTTTCTGGGATGGCTCCAAAAGGGTAATGTGATGTGGTGGATTGCCACCCACTCTGTGAGTAGAGAAAGAAGGCTGTTAAGGAGATTATCTCTGGTATGACAGTATAACCCTGCTACCATGGTGGCTATGCTGGTGGCCCTCCATAACTGATAAACGTGAAAAGGGTGCATTATTCCCCCTTCCCCTGCTTTCTCTCACTCCATGGACATACTTGGTCACTTGGGGAAAAGGTCTGGGACCAATTTGATCCAACAGAAGTGGTTAAAAAAAAATTAGAGAACGCGGCTGGGAACAGAGATATTGCTTCCATCTTTGGCCATGACTGGTGCAAGTTTGATAGGTCTTAGAACTGGGGGACATTCATCATGGTTGAGGGATCACATGTGGTCTCAGAGGAATCTTGAACATCCCCCATGCTTTTACCCTGCCAAATTCTATGCTGCTAATCTGGGCCATTAATAGGGTTACCAAAGTGAAAATGAGAGAGGGCTCTTGTATTACCTCCTGTACTCCTGTAATGGTTGTATAGAATAGGAAATGACAGGAAGTTGTTGCTTATAATGCAACCCAGTAACAAGTGACACCTGCTGAAATTTCTTCATCTACACAACCATTAAAGGTACAGGAGCCCTCTTCAGTTTTCATCTACCAACTCCAGTAAAGTCCTCGCACCCTCACCCCAACAAACCAGAAGCAGCAAGCATCACTGATTCTAATGGTGGCATGAAAACGGTGATGCTGGCGGAGTTTGATATGAGATGGAGGACCACATGCAACTCCTAGGCCAGAGCTTGGGCATTTTGCTCAAAAAGAGGAGGCTTGTTCCCCTAAAAGATTTTCTTGGGGAAAGAACGGTGCTTCCAAATGAGGTGTCCACAAAAAAGAATTTATACAGGTTCTATATGTCAACTCCTACTTGTAATCCACCCCTTTCTTCTCATTGCTTCTTTTGTCTTTTCCCCCTAACTCCAAATACACTAAAGAAGGATTTTTTTTAAAAAAAAATATGTCCCCACACAAAGGCTTTGGACTGGTAGTGCTGCAGATTGTTGAGCTGGAAGAAGCAGTATTGTATTGGAATTTACCTGAACAGAAAATACTGTGTTGCTTGATGTGATGTTGAGATAAATCAGATATTTTAGTCTTGGCATGATAATAGCACTAGCCCTGTCTGATACTAATGGTTCTATATTCCATCCCTATGTATGGGAAGATCACATTCCTGCAGTTGAGGCAGCTGTGGAGAAATTTGGTTGTTCCTCACAGCAAAAACAAACAAACAAAACATACAATTTACAAACATGTAAAACTAGTGGAAGATCACTGTTTTTGAAAGGCAGAAAGCACGACTGCCTCTTTATTCACTTTAATTTGAATACTCAGACTGGAACAGTTTAAGTGCTGGTCTATAACCCATAAAAGCTTCTAAATTATGAGTTGTAGCACTTCCGGATTTTAAAGTCTAATAAGATAAATTAATGAACACACTGAGAAAATCTGTTCAATTAACAAAAATAGTCCTATAAAATGAAATATATTTCATCCCATATTTTTTTCTTGGTTGTATTAAGCACATATTGTGTTCTATGATACCTATAAAGAAGTGAAAAATACCCATAAAACATAATGGTGTAGATAAAAGAAATTATGGCAGGCTAAGATGGTGGATAAGACATTCTGCTAGCTCTTATGTTTCATTCTGAAAACAGCTTTTCCCCCTTTAGGATGCTTTTCATTTTTTAAAGCTTGAATATTTGAAGCTGTAAACTTCAAACTGCATCATCCACACAAGCTTAATGTCCACTAAATAGATTCTCCAAATCTCTCAAAGAAGTACTTCTCTAGCAGGGGAATTCATTTGCCAAGCACTCAGACTACAATATATTACACGGGGAAATGCAAATCTCTTTCCTTACTAGAACATCAATTGAGACAGCTTGTGTCATTAGGACTGTGGTTATGCAGCCTCACAGATGAGCTAGCTCTTCTCTAGTGCTATGGTGCTGCTAGCGTCAGAAAACACAATTATTTTGTCCCATGTCAGTGTAAATGTTGCGACCTTTTCTTAATTTACACACATTATGCAGGGTGTAAAATGCAGATGCTCAAGCATGCATTGATGACCTCATCAATATCACTGGGCATCTAGAGGCCTCTGCAAGACCAGAGGACTTGGAATGAGCAAGGACCCCAGAAAGATAACCCAAAAACTAATTTCCTGACTAAACTCTGGGTACTTTCACACTAGACAAATACAGCACTATGATTCTATTTTACCTGCCATAGCTACTTTCTGTGAAACCTTGGAGTTTGTAGTTTGGTAAGGCAACAGAGGAGCTCTCTGGCTGAAAATTCTAAAAACCCTCTCTCTAAACTGCAGATCCCATGATGCCATAGGATGAAACATGACAGCTAAAGTGGAACCACAGCACTATAACTGTGTGGTGTGAAAGAGTCCTCTAGCAACACATGAAGCTTTTGGAAATGGCCAGACCACTGGTTTAACCAGTGCCACTCTGACTGGCAATAACTGTCCAGGGTGTCAAGAACAGGGTTTTTAGCCATAGCACCACTTCATGCTTTAATCTGGAGAAGCTAAAACTGTGTAGAGTGTGTGCTCTGCCACTGAGATATGTCACATCTATTACTGCATACTTCTGGTTTTCTAAGAATATTAGGATCAACAATTATATAAAACTTCAGGGACACTAAAACAATTAGCTCAACAGGAGTGGGTAGCATGCAGCCCATGGCCTACTGCATCACCTCCCTGCCAATACTGCCAAAATGTGGTGGCATACCATGAAAACC
Organism: Iguana delicatissima; assembly: GCA_948472985.1. NCBI lineage: Eukaryota > Metazoa > Chordata > Lepidosauria > Squamata > Iguanidae > Iguana > Iguana delicatissima. The sequence goes on from CAOKZL010000223.1 coordinate 2,037,637, forward strand.
TTTTTGAAACAAGAGTTTTCTATTTGCTGTAACATGTTTCCTCAGTTTGCTTCTGAATTTGGTTGGTGTGGTGACAGCAGTGTGTGTGTGTGTCTGGAGGGAGGACAATCTACTTTGTGGATTAGCCTCTAGCAGCACCCAAGCTGCCCACTCCTCTAGAAGCACCCAAGTTGCCCACTCCTTCCTTATGAATATAAGCACTTTCTGATAGCAAACACAGGTAATGAGTACAACTAGGATGGTAGCCAAAATGGGGAAAACAAGGGGGTAGTGGTATCAGTTTTCTTGGTAGAAGTGCAATGTTTGCAGAAGGGAAAAAAAAATTAAAGAAATCTGGGGAGGGGGAGTCCGTTGAGAATTTATCAGGCTCAGTAGCTAAGGAGTAAAGTGACCATTGGAAAAAAGAAAGAAATGGATCACAGCGGGGGTCAAAGAGAGTGGAAAGCCCTGCTTGGATGGAATGACTCACTGGAATCCTAAACAAAATAATTTCTCTGGGGAGAATACAACATTCTGCTGCAGGTCCCACTGATAAAAATGTAGTGCCAAACTCTGAGTGTCTTTTGAAAATCCTGCAGCATAAAACAAACAAACAAACAAACAAACAAAACCAACCTCATACAAAGAGCAGATGGATGAAAACAGCATTCAGATGATGACTTAACTTCATCACCTCACTGTGTCAAGAGGTGTCTGAACAACATGATGGGCAGCACTAGCTATCATGCTTTGCAAAACACCTGGTGAGACACCTACTCCTTGAATCCACTGCTCAGGACTGATATAGTGGTCATTGCTACATACTGCTGCTTCAGCAAGAGTAAGTTATCTGGGTTCATCGTTTGGTTTATGGAGTTCATCGTTTCTGGGTTCATCGTTTGATTTATGGAGGTGACTAAAAAGGTGGTAGCGGTAGGAGAGGCATAGTGGCCCCACCCCACAGCATCTCTGGCCTCAAGATGCCCTTAAAGACCTTTGTCATTCAGCAGCAAGGTCTGCTTGCTGCACTGTAAACAGAGAAGTAAATCCATGCTTGTTCTTGCCAACTGCACTGCGGATTTTTGCACGAAGTATGACTTCTGCTGTTTTTCTGTGTAGACTGATTTTTAGGGGGAAAAAAAGATTGGGTGGGTTGTTTGCATTTTTCAAATCAACGAACCAGTTCTGTGCTTCTTGTGTGTGTGCTTGTGTGTGCTTGTTGTGTGTGTGCTTGCATGCTTATACACACATTTTTCTGTGGTTTGCTTCACAAATATTAGCTATGTGTAGATACATGTTGCATAAATAATACAAATTGCTGGATGAACATAAGGAGTTCATTGTCCTCGGGCCCTTTCACCTGTACAGTTACAGCACTATGATTCCAATGTAATTGCCATGTCTGAATCCTGGGCTTTGTAGTCTGGTGAGGCACTAGAGCAGTGGGTCCCCAGAAGCCCTGAGCTCCCAGAAGCCCTGAGCATTGACCATAGTGGCTGGGGCTTCTGGGAGCTGAAGTCCACAAACATCTGGGGACCCACAGGTTGAGAACCACTGCACTAGAGCTTTCTGGCTGCACATTCTAAATACTCTTCCTTAAACTGCAAATCCAAGGATTCTACAGGATCAAACCCCTGTGTGTGAAGGGATTCTTCTGGTGGTGCATACAGGCATGTCCTGGTCTCTATTCTCAGTCCTCACAGGTATAGCACAGATACTTGCACAGGGCATTCCTGCAATGCTTGAATTGTGTGAGTCAGCTCCAGAACCTAGTTCATTAGAAAAGAACAGGTTGCTTACCTGTAACTGTTATGCATTCCCACACACGGAATCTGTGCCTCCTCAGAGCAGCTTGTTGGAACCTTCTATATGTCTTAGGCCGTTTCCGCACTAGCCTGTTATAGCGCGATGATTCCACTTTCAACATCCTCTGGAATCCTGGGGTTTGCAGTTTCGGGAGGAGCTGGCTGGCCCCTCCCGAAACTGCAAACCCCAGGATTCCAGAGGATGTTGAAAGTGGAATCATCACGCTATAACAGGCTAGTGCGGAAATGGCCTTAGTTTTGGTCATAATTTGCACCCTCCCTAGGCTAGCGTTATTTTCTCAGGTCAGAGTCAGACACAGTGGCAACATAGATAGAACAAGAGATATGCAAAATTGTCACCTTGGACCATATACAGGTTTTCCATGTCATGTGGATTGACCTGCATAGATCATGTCTTCTCTCAAGATAGGAAAGATGGAAAGCATAGCAAGGCCACTGTTGCCAAGTGAACTACAGAGGAGACTGCATTGTCAATTTGCGGTGTCTCTTTTGTTTGTAAGTCACCTGAAAGCATTTCATCATTTGGATCAGGAGGTCTGAGTGGGTTCTGTAATCCTCAGAAGGAAATGGTGCCAATTGTGGGTGCTTATAAGGAGGGGGTAGCATTACCACCAAAACAAAGTTATCTAGAAGCTTCTGGCAAGCTCATGTGCAAAGACAATTCTCATAGGTGTGATGCACAGAGACCACAGTGAAAAACAGTTGGTAATATGATTGTTGCCTGGAATGCAACTTAGTGGGCATAACTCCAAATGGCAACCCATTTGCGCCACTTCTTGTGAAGCTGCAGTGACCATTATGATCTCAATGCAAATCTTAATTTTGGAGCTGTTTCAATACCGTTGGGAGCCATGACATGCAAATGGCTTACCATGAATTGTCCATTCTGTTGCTCAGAGCTTGGAAAAATATCTGCTTTTCAAGTTCTGCTCTTGCTTTTTAAGCAACAAGAAAGCCACTGCTTTCACATACAAATGGTAATGTCTTTTGGCGTCTGAATAAAACTGCCTGGAGCAGAGCATTGATCATTTGGCAGTATTGTTTTTTGAATCTACATACTTTAAATATCTTTATCTTAAAAGACTGTTCCTTTTCCCACCACAAAGAAACAAGCCATGGTACTATTTTAAATGTTTTTTTTTCTTTTTGCTGCAATTATTCATAAAAGTGATAATTTTTCAGTTTCATTATACATATTTTTTGGAGAAAACTAAGCAATGTAACTAGGAACGTACACATCCTGATATATAACTTATATCAATAAATATAATTCTGTTCCTTTAGGTACCAGATATTGCTTTTACACTGAATTTTATAGGCTGGGTTTGCTTTACCATGACATTTTTAACACTGAATTTTATCTAACACAGGAAAAAAAGATACCTGTTTTTGATCATGTTGCAATGATTTGGTGTAGAAATAACTTGGCCTGAAGCAAGTAAATGTGAGGAACTTTGTTGCTCAGTGTGAATCTTCTTGCTGTCCCTGTTATCTTCCTCATTTTCATACTAAAGGAAAGGAAAAAAAAAACATTTTATCTGGATTTTGACGCTAATAGCAGTCATTGACCATAGCAGCACTTGTATTTAATTACAGCATGTACTTTATGAACTAACTGTAGATAACAGTAACATAGCCAGCATTAAGACCTAAAACCAAAATCCAACCCAATCTTAGTAGTTCCATTGGTTAATTAATTTTTGTAAGATGCTGTCAGAGAAAAATAACCATATCTCAAAGAAATATCTTCCCTTTGTAAAGTCGAAGGTTTTCATGGCCAGAATCCATAGGTTGTTGTGGGTTTTCCGGGCTTTGAGGCCGTGTTCGATTAGTATCCTCTGAAGATGCCAGCCACAGATGCAGGTGAAATGTCAGGAGAAAATACTAATAGAACATGGCTTCAAAGCCCGGAAAACCCACAACAACCAATCTCCCCTTTATTTATGGAAAAAGTCCCTGTATCTTCTGATTATTTGGCTCTAGACTTGGCTGGGCTGAACTGACAAGGACCATTTCTCAACTGTTTCACGTACTTTGAAATAAGCTGCTTTGTTTTGAGTATGTTTTGGGGTTAATCCAAATACTCTTGCAAGGGGAAAACTAGAAAAACATTTAGATGTTGAGAAAGTTATCAGGAAATGGTTTCCTGAACTGTTAGCTCATGTGGATGACACATCAGCCAGCCATGCAATAAGTGTTAGGAATGACATGTAAACTACTATAGTAGCAATTACAAAGGGATAATGATTTGTCAAGCAGGGGCAGGGATAGAGAACAAGAAAGGGAAATCTATCAGCTTATAATGTAAAAGCAGAGCAATATATTAGCTGATCCGAAACTTAATGTCATTCTCCCAAATAACCCCTACAAGACAGAAGGTTTGTGATGCCGTGGAAATAACTATAAATATGTGTGTGCATGTGTTTATCTGTAATCAGAAGAGAGAAGACTAATTCTCTTCTCAGAAGTCCGCATCCTTTTTTAGTGATCTTTGTGTGCTGTCTCCCCTGCAATATCCTAAATTTTAACATTAGAGCAAAATTGTGGAACTAATTATGATCCATGAACTTCAGTCCAGTTTCATGTGGACTTCTGCATAGTATCAGATCCTGCTCACCAGCCTATTTTGCTGGTCAGCTGTGGGTCTGCCCATTTGGCCTTTCTGCATCCATTACTAGAATCTAGTTCCTGGGCAAGGCAGACCTTGATACAAAAAGAGTTTGCTATCCACAAACTACAATAGGAATGTACACACACACACACACACACACACACACATGTACATGTGCAGCTAATATGCTCCCTAGTTTCCCTTTAGTTTTCTAATATTCAGTGATGCATTTCAATCTTTTACTCCAAGTCTCAAGTCAAGTTTCACGTCTCTACCTTCAAGTCTCAAGTTGAGTCTCAAGTTCTTGTGAGATACTTTCAAGTCAAGTCTCGAGTCAAGTCTCAAGTCTGCGAGCCAACTTTACACTCAGCCTGTATTCCAGAATTTCTGGGCAGAGTTGAGTAAAGTAAGCTTTAACAATTTAAGCAGAGTCAGCCCTCTACTTTTGTGATTTTGCCATCTGCAGCTTTGGAAGTGAGGAATAGGATCATTCTTAGTTCCCATTTGCAAAGCTGGAGGCTTTTTCAGAAGTGGGAATTGGATCCTTCTTATTCCCCATTACTGAGGCCCTTTTCGCATGGCATTTGCCATGTGAAAGGGCGCCTGGAGCGTCGCGTAATTGTGAGGAGCGATCTGCATGATGCATTCACAATTGCATGACGCTCCAGGGTCTGGCAGGCGCCGCTTGCACACTTTTTCATTTTCGGCTTTCAGCTGAAAATGGTGCACAATCGTGCATTGCTCCAGGGACCCGCGTGTACTTGCTGTGTGCGTGGAGCCTCTGGAGCTGCAGCGGTCACACTTCCTGCCCCAGTGCAGCCTGGGAAACTCCCAGGGTGCACTGCAGAAGGAAGAGGCGGGGCTCTCATGCTACCTGCTCGGGAGCAGGCAGCTCGTGCGGAGCTGAAGCAGCAGGGACGTGAGAACCTCTCACTGGAGGCTGCTTGCACGATCTCCATACCCCAGTGTCAAAAAAACGTAAGCTGAGGAAAGGGCCTGAAGTTTCAAGAGCTTTAGAAGGAAGGATCCTTCCTCCTCAAGCCTATTGCCTAATACATTTTCTGTTCCCCTCTAAGATACGCACTCTGCACTCTGGGCATGAGTCTTGCCTTCTGCTCTTAGGAAAAGTTTTAGAAAGCTCTCCGTATATTCAGCAGGGAGAGGCTGAGCAGACCTCAACTCCACCTCGAGCCTATTGCCTAGCCCTTTTGCTATTCCCTCTAAGAAATGTGTCCACACTTTGGGCTTGAGACAGATCATCATGTGACCAGTAAGTTGTAACATTTCTGGATGAATGTGTTATGTTATTGAACCAAGTGCAGCAAGTCAGTCATTAAAAATATGCAAATCTCAAGTCAAGTTGCATCAGTGTATAATTTTTGCCCAGTCAAGTCCAAGTTCTCACTGAAACAACTTAAGTCTGACTTGAGTCCGAGTCAATCCACTTGAGTCTACATGACTGTTAAAATTTAAAACAGGTCCACAAACCTACCTTACGTTTCCTTCTAGGTTTTGGGATAACCTTTTCTGCTAGTAGGTCCGGGGCAATGCTATGCTGCATACTGACTGCTTCTTTACTGCCACTGCTCATTAGCAGTGGCTCCTCAGGCAAGTGCTGCGGAACTCTGGATAAAAGAGCCAAATCAATCTTGACCCAAAGTGCTTTCACTTCATCTGTGTCTTTCAAAGGAGACAGGAGTTCATTCCTGCCAAAAGGAACAAGAGTGTAAAACTGTTCTTCCAGCTCCTTTGCTATATCGTAATTAGTCCGTGTGTTAACTGAACCAAAGGCGCCACAGCTGTTTCCTTTGCTGGTATTATTACTCCCAGAGTCTTTTAGTTTCTGGTCACTTCCAACCGGTGCTGAGGCCACAATGTGAGGCTTGTGTATAGGATACTCCTCTTGCTCAGACTGAGAATCTGTATCTGAGGAAGTTGAAGAGGAAGATTCTGTCTCAATAAATTCCTTGGATTTAGGTGCAGTTTTGCCTGACGCCCTCGTACGTCTCTTTTCACAGGCAGTGACACACCGTGGTTCCTTTCTATGTTCAACTTTGCTGGTACAGGACTTAGGTTTCGGTTGTTCACATAGGTTATTATTTTCCAAAAGGACTTGGTTCAAGTCAAGATTGTCAGCTGTATGGCTGTTTAAACTGTCACCACCAGAGGTCCTCTCTGTTTTTCTTGGCTGTTTTTTGAATGCTGTCCTTCTCAGAGGACCACTATCTACAGAAACTGTAGCAGCTGAGGGGGGTGGTTTTTGCTTTGCTCCTTTATGCCCTGGGGCTTTATTAGCTGTTCTAGGGCTCAGCTCCTCCTTGGTGGGATTCTTAACCTCTTTATCTCTGAGACTGGTTTGGCAAATAGCAGGTATACTTTCGCAGTCTTGCCCTTTGTCTTTTACTTTGCTGTAATATTGAAAATTCTCCAGTCCGTTGTGGTTCAATATAGGTGCTTTGTGAGGATTCACCTTATTTAACCACTTATCCAACTGCCACTTGTTTGATGACGGCTGTTCAGGCTAGAAAATAAAGAGTTTTAAACTCCCAACATGTTATAAAACTCAGTTTTACAAACTCTTTATAAAGCTATTGTACACTTGAGGAATGGTTGAATATAGCCAGCATATGAAACTGTTATCATTAGACAATCCTAAATCAATGTAACCTACTAAGAACATTAATTGCTTTGCTGGATCAAACTAAAAGCTCGTAAATGTATCTCCAAAACTGGGCAGCCAGACCCCTATGGCATTAACAAACATGCTCATTTAAATCAGAGCCTTGCAAAGTTACTTTTCCTCAATACAGAAAGTAGTCTTTTTTTGTTACTTGGTTGTTGTTGTTGTTGATATATCTTCAAGTCAACTCATGGCAAACCTGTCACAGAATTTTCTTGGAAAGTTTATTCAGAGGAAGTTTGTCTTTGCCTTCCTCTAAGGATGGTAGAAGGTCACCCAATGCGTTTTCATGGTCACGTGGGCCCTGGTCTCCTGGAATCCTAATTGAACACTTGAACCACTATACCACATTGACTATTGCTCAGTATGATCATGAAAAAAGTCCACTTGTTTCATTGCTTGTTACTTTCCCATTACTTTCCGTTTCTTTTCTGAGGGGAAAAAACCTTAGAATTGATAAGAAAATGGCACAAAACTTGAAAAATTCCTGTCAACATGCCTCCAAAATGCTCTTAAAAGTAACTCCTGAAAAATATCTAGAACTGTTACTTGCTACACTAGTAATGTAACTTTGTTCTCACTCGTTACATTGCTTTTAAAATATAATTTTGTTCCAATGCTGCTTACCCCAGTAATTACTTATGGCTATCAGTGGTACTTTTACATCAGTACATTAAAACTTTTTGGAACAGTAGCCTCTAATATTCAAAAATATATGCTGCTTCCACCAAACTAGCATGTGTATAAACAACTGAGAAAACCATATACCAGGCATGCTACAGCAAGTGTGGGAATCACACCACCCTCCAGATGTGCTTGGATTGCATGTCCCATCAGTCCTAGCCAGCATAGCCAAGCAATCCAACGACATGTGGAGGGTGGCAATATTTGCACACCCGTTGTAGTTACTGTTAGATCTGTTGACTTGTACCAGCAGGTCACTGAAGACCATTCGTCATCCATCCATCCATCTACCCAGCCAGTCTGCTATGGGTGCCTGACATATTGCAAACCAATGACACTGAATGGTACTGGCTATGTGGGCTGAACCCAGTGCTACCTCCATTACCCAGCATCTTTGTGAGCTGGCTGTCAATGACTGAATGTTGAGCACAAGGACTGGCGTCGCTATTAGTGTGGGTGAGTCAGTCACCTCAGGCAATAGACAAGGGGTCAGTGGTGGCAGTGCTGTTCTCATGAACTCCTCAGCTGTACTTTTGTGAGGAGCGCAGAGCGCATAACCATGAACATTTCAGAGATAAATACCAGGACACATGTGACCAAACAACATTACAATGTGGTCAATATGGCAAAAGTTATTAATGAGGAAAAACACAGGTTAGAAGACATATCAGCAATTTGCTTTTGCCTGAGTAAGACTCTGCCCCCTTTTCTCTTCTAGCTGAGCTAATTGAGTGCAAACTACTTTTGCACTTTAAATTCAATTTGCAGCAACGGAACAAATCTGAGGTCAAACAAGGAAAGTGGGAGGAGGAGAGAGAAACTGGGATGGTTTTAAAGCAGCTGAAAAAGTGGGATCATAGAGAGTTCATCAAGACTGTCCCTGCCAAATAAGGACAGTTGGACTATATGAGCCACACAAACTGTCCTGGCTCTCCTAAAGTAGCCTGCCTAATCAGGTATGGTGGAGGATGCTTTCTCATTGCTGGTGTTGAAGCAAGGCCCAAGAATCAGTCCAACTAGGGAAGGCCAATGTCTTGGTTGTTTTCTCAGGCAGCTAAACATACTGATGACCATACTGCTGACCACCCATAGTGCCTGGTTATACCTGTATTAGCACATGCCTGAGCATGCACACATACACAAAACTTTCAGATTCCTCTTTGTCATCACTTTCAAAAACCACTTAATTTAGAGACCCCAGGTTAAATTGTAATTGTGACTTTAATCTTTTCCTGAGAGTGGTCACAAGGGCAGGGAAGAATCTTTCAACGTAAAACCTCATTCTTCCTCTACTGTAGGCAATGTCATAGTTAAAGTCACTCTCACATTCAAAAAGCCAGTTCACTTATCAATATGTTACACAGAAACCTCCCTGATTCTAAACTCATCATGTGGAGGAAAGTTCCATTTATTTGTAAATTAACTTTTTATTTTGGCTGATGACATTTTAACTGGGGTGAAAGGTGCAGAAATCTTTACCTCTGGGCTGGAATAGTGAGGAGGTTTGTTGCAGTCACTCTCTGCAGAACTGCTTTCACTCTCTGAGTCAGATTCTGAACTGCTTTCGGATTCACTGGAACTGCTGCTGCTTGAACGTTTGCTGGATATTCCAGAAATTCTGCAGCTAGGCTGCTGTACAGAGGTGCTGTCAGGCCCAGCATGGAGAAAGTGGGAGGGAGAGAGAGAACACACAGTGTGAATCAAAGTACATTTCTTCCAGTACCTTTCGCAACATATTTAGGTGCCAAAATTTGTCTCCGGAGCCAAAATAGGGCGATCAATGAGCAACATGCAGGTTATTCATCAGTCAAGGTTTGCAGGTGTATAAACTGAAGAAGGGTATTCCTCCCCTCTCCCAAAGCTGAACAGTGAAAAGAGAACTGAGCATGCTCAGTAGTGGCGGAATGTTTAGAGCGAGTCAGAAAAGAGAAGCCGAAAACCCAAAATGGAGTGAGGTGAAGGTTGTAGAATGTCCTGCTTGATGATAATGGCGGCCCGGAATGTTAAACAGGAGCATTCCTACCAAGAGGGAGAATGCACTGTAGCTTTCCACATGACTACTATTTGCTTGGTAACTGTGCTAATGTCCTCTATCATTTCCAGATTTACTGAGAGAATTAGCATTATGCAATCACCCACAAAGAAGAAAATATTTCAGTGCGTCTGCCAGATATAAACACATGCAATTTCTTTCTCTCTTTCAACTCACTGGATGGAATAATTTAGGTCTTAAAGGACTTAGTAAAAAGCCATGCTTATACTTGGCACCAGAAAGACATCAGTGCTGGTGCCAATTGGGAGCCTAAGGGGAGAGCATTCCACAATTGTGGTGCTGCAGCAGAGGAGGCCCTCTCCCACATCTTCCCATAATATAATGTGCAAGTGTATGAGAAGTAAGATGGGATGGCCAACAGAATTCTCAACAAGGGCTCTACTATAGATGCTTGAATCTCTCTATTAACTGTTCCATGTATATAGTCAGTTATCAGCCTGCTCTGTTCAATATGTGTAACTGTCTGTGCATTTTAGAACATTCTTAGAAATTTGCATTAATGTCCATACACAATGTTTGCTAGCAGTACATTTTGCAATGGGCATTTGAGTTAAAAACTGTATTGCAAAATCTGGAGAAGTACACAGACTAAAGGAAAAAAAAATTCAGGCAGTGTAAATTACGTTGTGTTGCTTAAAAATGAAACTCCCTTTCCTCACCTCTATTATCAATTCATTTTACCTAGGGTACTTTGCAGCTGACTTCATACTGCATTCATTCGCCTACTCACTGTTTCCATACACTTTTTAAAATATATTAAAACTTTTTTTGCAATACATAACCTGAAAATCTGCTCTTGAACTGGTGCTATAGTTTCGCTAAGTATCCAGCTCCTTTCCTAACCTCTTGTTTACATAAGAAGCTGGTTGTCTTATAACAGGTAAAATTATTTCTCCATCTATTCCAATACCGTACACACTGATAGGCAGAAAATCTTCAGCATCTCAGGCAGGTGTGGTTTACATTACTTGCCATCTGATCATTAAAAAAAAACCAAATCTGGATTTCCCAGGGATTGAATCTGGGATCTTTTGTATGCAAAGTATGTGTTCTATCACAGAGCTCTGTCCCTATCAGTTCAGGTGATTAGAATAATGCAGCACTCAAATGAATGACATTCAGAATAATTCGTTTCTCACTCTTTTCCTGTGGTGATGTGTATGTGTATGGTGGAAGTAGGGAGAAGGATACACAATGGTCCAAGGCCATTTCCGCATGAGACTGTTACAGCACTACTATTCCACTTTCAGCATCCTATGGAATCGTGGGGTTTGCAGTTTAGGGAGGGGCCAACTGGCCCCGCCCTAAATTGCAAACCCCAGGATTCCATAGGATGTTGACAGTGGAATAATAGTGCTGTAACAGTTTCGTGTGGAAATGGCCCAAGACTTATATCAAGACAGAAGGCTTCCTGGAGTGTAACCAGTGAGCAAGGCCTAAAGGGTGAAAAGATAAATTGTGAATAAATTCTCAGATTGACATATCAAGCATTCTTTTGCCTTGTGCTAGTTAAGATATTTAGAATAACTTTTAAACTATCCTGGTAGGAAAAATAATTTATCTGGATAACTGGTGAACAGCCATCCACTTGATGTTCTTACTGGAGAGAAGAGGACAGAAATGATTTACTAGAATATTGTTCTTTTTCAATAAGCCTTAAAACCTGTTCCCCTTTTCATCATCTCTGCATTCAGTCTTCCTTGCTTTTTAATTTTGCCACCCAAAGGGATTAAATCTATTTTTTTGTCATGAGTATTTAGTTGTAATCTGGAAATGATATTACTATAACCCTGAAAGTACTTGGATGTAAGTTCGATTTTAGTTCATGAGCAATTCTTCTGCAGTCAAACAGCCTGAACATACATGTTTTGTAAGCAAGTGCTGGATCAATGACTTAATATTATATTATGCTACTCTAGTCCTGGATATCTGGAAGAAAGTGACCAGCTATATTTTTCAATTGATTTCCTGGCAGCTAAAGAGTGTTCTCTACAATACAGTGCACAATCTGCACAGCTTTTAAATTACTCAAACAAATATGTCTCTACCCTTTCCCAGGGAATAATTGTCTATACTTAATTCATATTACTGTTAGGAGGTGCCTCTAATATTTAGCATCAGCACTTTCATATTATATATGACCTTTACTCCCTTCCAGCACTTAGTTTTTCCAACAATACAATCCTAAATCTTTTCTTGGCTAATAGTGAAAAACCTTTCAGTTTTGAAGACTGTTATGCCCCTTACACATTAATCCTAAACACATTTTCCTGTCCCATTTATTTCAAAGTGATATTTTAGAAATAAATAGCCTTTCAATTGTTGCCTTTCTTGTTACGGATCAGGCCTAACTATATATGTCCAGGTCTTGATGTCTTTCTTTAATTTTCTTCTAGTTAATAGTTACTCCCGTTTTGTGAATGTATAGTTTGCTTATACATTTCTGACAGAAGGACTTCTAAATGTGAATGTAGGAATTCTTACTAGAATCATGTGAAGTACCTGCTGCCTCATTCAACTTCAGTATAAGCTACACAAAACTGTATTAACATTTTGCACAGAGAAACCCATTTTTAGCTTCACTGCATTCAATTTCTTAAAGAGACACAGCGCCTTTCCTCAGAGTAGCCTCCCATCCTGGCATGGGAACGGGAGCGGAATGGAACTGCAATGATGCTTCTGCATGACATCATCGCAGTCCCGTCCTTCTCCTGTCCTCAGGTGGTACAATCGTGGATTAAATCAATGACAGGTTTTCTCTGTCAATGACCCACGATCGTGCCACCATCCTGCACTTATCTGTCCTCTGGAAGCCCCAGAAGCATAATGGCAGTGCTTCCTGCCCCAGTGCAACTTGGGGAAAGTACCCGGCTGTGCTGCAGAGGGAAGCAGCACGTCCATCATGTTCCCTTCTGCAGGGAGCCAGTCCTGTGCAGAGAAGAGCACTGCCATTGCACTCTGTTCCTGGCAAAGCTGCTGCGGGATCATCACTGGAGGACCACGCAAGAAGGTAGGATGTGGAAGGAGCCTTAGAGTATCATGCATTCCATCTGATTTCCCAGTGGCTGTAAGAGTTTTTGTTTCCTCTGACATGATGCATTGTATTTTTTTTTATTATATGTCCATCCACAAATTATGACCACACATTCCCACAATTATCTGCAGTTCTTTCAAAAAGTCACAGGGTCATCTAGTCCAAATCTCTGCCATGTAAGAAGACACAACTCAAGCATTTCCAAGAGATAGCCATCCAACCTCTGTTTAAAGACTTCCATATAAGGAGAGTCCATCACCCTCTGAAACAGTCAAACAGCTCTTACAGTGAAGAATTTCTTCCTAATGTTTAGGTAGAATCAACTTTCTTGTAATTTGAATCCATTAGTTCCTGTTCTATACTTTGGTACAGCAGAAGACAAGCTTGCTTCATCTTGTACATGACACCCCTTCAGATATTTAAAGATAGCTGTCATGACGCCTCTCAATCTTTTCTTCTCCAAGCTAAACATACCCAACTCCCTAAGCTGTTTCTCATAAGGCTTCAGTTCCAGACCTTTGGTCAACTTAGTCATCCTCTTCTGGACATGTTCCAGCTTATCAATATCCTTTCTGAATTGTGATGTCAAGAACTGGATACAATAGGGGTCTCACCAAAGCAGAACAGAGTGTCACTATGACTTCCTCAGTCTGGACACTATACTCTTGTTGATGCTATCCAGAATTCACTGACTTTTTTTTTAAATCAGCAGTATCACACTGATCACTCATGTTTGGCTTGTGGTCTACTAAGAACCATGGATCCTTTTCTACATGTACTGCTCTCAAGCTCTCCAATATTTGTGGATTTCACTTTTCCTGCCTAGATGTAGTATCTTACATTTATCCTTGTTGAAATTCAGTTAGTTTTGGTCCAGCTCTCTGTCAAGGTTATTCTGAATTTTGATCCTTTCCTCTGGAGTATTAGCTATTTCTCTTCCCAGTTTGGTGCCATCTGCAAATTTGATACGCATGCCTTATATTCCATAATCTATTTATAAATTGTTATTTTAAACTACATTGGGCTCAGGGCAGAACTTTGATGCACACCACTAGTCGATTATTTCCAGGATGAAGAGCAACCACTGATGAGTACTCCCTGAGTTCATTCCAGATCCAGCTAGCTGTAACATTGTCTAGTTCGCATGCATATCATGGGGGACTTCATCAAAAATCTTACTGAAATCAAGACATACTATACACACCCATGAACAAACAAGCTTGTAACTCTATCAAATACTGTAAGGATTAAGACTCATTTGGGATGGCTGGTTCTTGAGAAACCCATATAATAACAGCATTCGAGGAGCTTCAGCCCAAGGAAACAACATAACTCTTGAGACATCTTATGAGAACTGCACACCACTACTTCTGTTCCTCTCAAGAGAGAATCCTCTACCTTCACCACACATCTCTTCTTCCTCTGGAAATTAGAAGGATCCCTTCCATCCACAGAATCCTCCAAGTTCACCTCCATGCCTTGTGAGGAGCAGGGCTATTTTACCTGTTCCTGTGACTCATAATCATTGATTAAGCAGAGTTGGCTCCAAAGTTGGATTATTGTTCTTGATAGCTCTGTTGGCACATTCTTCCAAGCACCTGCCCTCTATGTCTGGGAACTGTCCCCTCCCAAGAGTCATTCCTCCTTGGCTATGGAAACCTAATGAGGAGACCTTGGGTAAGTCCGACTCTCTTATTGAGAGCCAGTGAGGTGTAGCAGTTTGAGCATTGGACTATGATCCCGGAAACCATGGTTCAATTCCCCACTCAGTCATGGAAACCCCATAGGTGATCTTGGGTGCATCATACACTCTCAGCCCCAGAAAACCCTATGATAGGTTCACCTTAGGGTCACCATAAGTTAGAAACAACTTGAACGCAACAACGACAGCAACGGTCATCCCCTCTGTCTTGTCCTTCCGGGAAAATCTGCTCTACTCTTTTCAGAAAAGCTCCATCCTCCCTGAGTAGTTAAAGTGTAGTTACATTGGCCTCATGTTGCTGTTCCTTCTCTTCCAGGAGGGCAACCAACATGCACTTGCTGCAAACATACACCCCCAAATCCTCTGGCAAGAAAACACACATGGCACAGATGTTGCAGATCACTGCAATAACTCCATCACCATCCATGTTCACTCTCATATATAGGCAGTGGCACAGCTCTACAAGCTTCCTCCTCAAGCTCACCCATGAAACACATATAGAAAATGCCTGTTTTCCTGTTTGTCAAGCTTAAAAATAAAGGTTGACTACAGGCTTGACAGAGTTTAAAGCCCTCACCAGTGTTGCTCCAAGAGAAGTAAAGGTAACCATCAAGTAGCTAGGCTAGGATCACATCAGCCCTAGAACCCTTTATTTTAGTTCTGTGATTTGATTCACCACCAGTTAGCAGTTCTACCCAAGTGAGCTTGTTGTACTTGCACACAGCATCCAGACATTGCATTTTCTCACATCCTAAAAGAAGTATACATCAATTTCTTCACCCTATGGTAGTTCTGTTCTTAAATTCAAGACACACTGAATACTTAAAACTCAGCAAAGCGCTGTTAGGGCTATGGAACATATCTGTGCTGACCTCCTTTTTTTTTCACAGTAAGTGTAAGATAAGAACGAACTGTGCCCTTGTAGTAGACAAGCATGATTCTTAAGGCAATGTGATTTAATTTGAAAAATGTTGCCTTAATTCCCAGCTGGTTTCACTGAGAGATTGCTAAAGTGCCATTTTGACTTGCAAACTTCCTGTACAGCATGGCTGCCAAGTTCTTTCCAGATGAATGCTCCTGAATTTTAATAGTTATGGGCAGGTAGAAATGGAAAGACATGATTTCAGCAAATATGCTTTTTTTTCACACAGTGCTGCGAGAAGTGTCAAAATGGCCAGCAAAGACAGAAAAGTCTTGGTCCTGGAAGTCTTACCTAGGCTGGGAACCCCCAAGAGAAGCTGGTAGCAGAATGCTGATTTTATTCCCTGCCAGTATTCCTCAGCATCTTTTGAAGTCATAACAGAAAATAATGTTATTTATCTATGTTATATGTTACTGGAAATGGAAGCTCTGATGGATGAGAATGTTGGAGATTTTTAAGGTTCATACAGTCCATTCTGTTGTTTGATAAATTTTTACCTTATCTTTCCATAAAGCTACCTGAGGTGGTTCACAAAAACACCCACACACACACACACACACACACACAGAGAGAGAGAGAGAGAGAGAGAGGAGAAAGAATATTTCTACCCTGCCCTTCAGTCAAAAAACACCCAGAGCAGCTTACAAATTGTTAATTTGACACTTCTCAGTCTTACATTCCAAAAAGATAGAAGACATAAGGGAAAGGGGGATAGCAGTAAGAGAGGGAATTAAGTCCAGCAGATGCTGGCTGCTGTTCTTTCTCTCAGAGGCCAAAGAAATGGCAGCTGAGACAGAGAGAGGGCCATTCATCAGCCACTGGAATCAGGGCAAGATAGTGCTGTACCCGTCTGTCATTCTCTACTTATATAAATGTAAACCATAAATTAAATTACATTCAAAACTAGAGCACCAAAGGAAAATAAAGAATCCAGGCAAAACATCTGTAGCAGTGAAACACCAGCATTACAATACCCCAAGATATTTATTTAACAACAATTGCAGCAGGAGACCAGATTTTATAAAGTGATGGGCATTCTTCTTAAATCATTGGAATGAAAACAAGTTAATGCTAATTCTTTATTTGAAAATTTTCTTTATTTAAATAGATTTCTTTTTTCCTCTCTCTCTCTCTTCTAATTTTTCCTTAGGTATCAAAGCAACTTTTATCAATTAAAAATCACTGAAACATAATAATGGTATCAGCCATCAAGGTTCTCTGAGCATTTAAAAAAGTTATTTATTTAAAATATGTAAAGATGTCTGGATTCTTGGTTGTAGAAAATCCTTAGTGTATGCACCAAATGTTCAGAAATGGGAGGACTGATGACATTGGCCCTTTCCGCACACAGTTATTAATGTGGGCCAATACGTCTTACCACAGAGGTCTTCTGCACCTCGGAGCAGACTAGGCTTGGTTTATTTACCTTCGTTCTGCACGTAATTTTGACTAAATACGCCCCCATGTGGTGGTAAAGCACGCTATTTGAAAACAGGAAGAAATTGGTTTTCCAATTTTCCAGATCGATCCAATTCGTACTTTCACAGTGGTGCAGACACGTACATTCACACCAGTGCGAATTGGTGGTGAGGGCAGGGCTCATGGGAGGGGCCGGGGGGTAGCATGGACTTATGCACGCAATGACATACTAAACCATGCAAAAAAAAAAAAGGGGGGCCAACAGGGTGGGGTGAGGGGAGTAGCAGGAGTGGCCACAGCGGAGGCAGTGTGGATTCAGGAACTTGCACTCCTCCAAATCAGAATGGAACATATGCAGTAGCTGTGCAGAAGGAAATGAGGGAAAGTCCACCTTGTTTTGAGCCCAGAAAATCTGGTAAGAAATCTGGTAAGAAATGGCACGAACCGATTCACCAGCCTTGTGCAGAAAGGGCCATTCAGTGTCATCAGTCCAGTTCTCCAGGTCCATTCTGCAGTTCATACTTGATGGAACTCAGTAGGATTTTCTGGTCAGGAGAAGGGCCTTTTCAGAATACTGCATTCAGCATTGTATGTCAGGGTTCTCCACAACATCTCTCCTACAAGGCCATATTTACATAGCTACCTTTGTTGAGCACAACTGATGTTATAAAGAACAGAGTTCACAAGCTGCATCTATATTTTAACTCTGTCCTTGGGAAATCCTTACAAATTATTTGTGCAGACAAGACTGCAAGTGCCACTCAATAATGCAAACCTAAGGTCAATCAGCTGTCCTCAGAAAACCAAATGCGTGCTGTATAGGACTTACAGTCTAACTGCTGCAATATTGTGCTGGCTAAAAATAAATCCATCTCCAAATACAATGCTAAAAATAAAACTGTAATGAGTTCACAAAGAACCCACGAAGGAACTCCAATTTAATATTTTTAGAGCTCTCTATTACAGCAGGTAACTGAAGAAACCATGGAAAACAATCCCTACCTACAAAAACCATTGTAAACACTACAAAAATGAAGAAGAGAAGAACTGATGTAAGAGATTTATTTCCAAAATTCTCTCTTTCATCCCCCCCATGTATGTGCCTGTGCCTATATATGTGTGCATATAATTAATAACTGTATTACCAGAGTAAATAGCTCTCTCTAAGGACAAAGCGCCTGGGTATGTGAGATGAAAGAGTGTTAAAAACCTGGAGTTGCATTAACTTCAGGAAGAAGTGATTAGTCAGCAGGCTGACAGCTGTGCTAGGAGACGGGTGCCAGATTCCAGTGTATGCTTGCATTGGCTGCCAAGTGTTTGCTTGTCACACCAGATAAATGGAACATCAGCAGTGTTTTATTTGACCTGCTCACAAGAAAAATAAAGCAACTCTGACTTTCTTGATGTGTTTGCCATTGACCTTGCATCAGCGGAGTTTGAGCAGCTAGACTCCTTGGTCTGAGGAAGTTAACCCCTTAAAGGATTTGTAACTGGTTTTGGGGTAACAGATTGGCCTCTAGAAGTCTATTTCTTTTGTAACCTCCTTGGAAAATGACTGTTCAACCATGCTAGTCAGTGCTGAGGCTGATGCTATTTGGCTTTTTTTTTTTTTTTTTGAAGTGTAAATAGTTAAATGAACTTATATTTACTTACAGTTTTAAGAATCCAATCCTATGCACATAATAGAAATAAGACCAGCTATGTTCAATGGTATAAATGCGTAGGTGCATTTCAGGCATACTTATTTGAGCAATGGATAGGTGACATGTTATGCTAAATGCATTCGTTCCTGCTTTTTTCTTTGCCTTCACACTACACTGTTATAGCACTATTATTCCACTTTAACTCATGGTATGGTACCCTAGGATTTGCAGTTTAGGGAGGAGCATTTAGAATTCTCAACCAAAGAGCTCTTGGGCCTCAGTAAACTATAAACCATAGAATTCCATAGAATACTACCATGGCATTAAAGTGGAATAATAGTGCTATAACAGTGTAGTGTTATAGGGCCCTCTCTTCCTTCCTTCCTTCCTTCCTTCCTTCCTTCCTTCCTTCCTTCCTTCCTTCCTTCCTTCCTAAATAATAGCTGTGGAAAAGGGACAGTCAACATCGTACCCATATAGATAAGGTCTTGTTTATATCTTATTTTTGATATTTATATAAACTGCTGTACCTACAATGGATTGTCTAGGGATCTTTTATCCCTTTCCACTTCTAGTGCAGCTCCAGAACAAATAATGTCTCTCCAGAGAAAGGTATGGAATGGCTGAACAACATGGACTTCACTAGTTGAGTGGAGCAGGATTTCATGGAAGGCAGCAGTCCTTGAGCCATCTTATTCCCAGACCATTTAGAGCAGGTTATGGGAATCTTGCCACCCCATGGCCTACACATGAGCTCTAGGTAGACTCTGCCAGACTGGTCTTGGACCTAAAAAGGGGTTGAAGAATCACCCCTCATGGAAGCTTCCAGGAGCATCAAAAGCAGTGCTTCTTAAGGAATCTGATGTGGGGGAATAAGCATTTTTCCCCCAGTGTTACTGTAGTTTCTAGTCTGGGCCTGTGGTCTACTAAATATAATCTGATATCAAGAAATTGGCCATCACAAACCGTTCCTCTCCATGTGCTTGTGAGGCCCCCGGACAAGCACGCACACAGGCACGGCCGAAATAGCTGAAAAATACAAGATAAATCCAGGCAGGCCAGTAATTTGCTGGAATGCAGCTTCAGGAGACCTCCAGGCAAGTACACTTTGAAAACACATTATGTGTGCACGAAGCATACAAAACATTCTCTGCCCCGAACAGGCAGCTTGATGAGATGAACGCTTCTGAATAGCCAACTGTCAAGCACTCCCTATTTGCATACTGTCTGTGCTACTGACAGCACTGTCAAAATTCAATCATCTAAAGTATTGACCTTTCAGAGGCTTTGTCTCCAGCCCGAAACCCATTGTTTTCCCTGAACGGACTAGCCTACAGGTACATTTTCCCCTATAAGAACCCCTGATTTTGAGCACTTTTCTGGATCGCTCCTGGCTTTCATCCCGCCTTGCTGCCGTTCCATTTGCCGAGCCTTTCCCTTAGCTTCCACGTGCTGAGAATCTCCGCTCCAACTGACTTTCTTCTGGCTACCTGGGCTACAGGATCAGGTGTAGTATTTCCCCTGCGAAATCCCTCTCAAAATCCTCTATCAATTTCCTTCCTTTACTTTCTTAGATCTGTGTGAGTGAGTACGTAAGTGCACAGTGACTGTCATTTAAATAAATAAAACAATTTTAATTTATTTCTGCCTGATTATTGACTCGTCCTGACCCCGTAAACATTGGGTCCAAGATCTCACTAGGTTGCCTTGCCTCTTGCATTGCTACAGCTTGTGCTCTTGCTAATTCCCATTCCCCATTATTTGGAGCACAGTGAGGTGTCCCTCACAGGACCCCAGAAATCAGGGTAACACCAGTGTATCAGAGACCAGTATCATAGTTATGCCCACTGCTTGCAACTGTTTTTTCTTTCTTTCTGGAAAATCCATAAGGGGCCAGCACCCTGTGGCTCCTGAGCTGGCACTGGATGGTGGACCACCACTTTGAGTAGAACCGCTCCAAAGTAAGGAACTTCTTTTCCTTCAGGGGACTTTTAAAAACTACCCCCCTCGCTGGAAAGCAGAAAACCTGCATATCTAGGGGAGACGTCTGCAGTAACTCCAGAGGCGCACAAATGTAGCCTCTGGATCTTGAGAATTTTGTTACAGCCTGAGTGCTGTATTTTGTGTATATGTTTCTCTAATTTCAGGACTTGAAGTAGAGAACAGCACAGTGTTAAAATGAAAGTGACTGTATGTTGGTTAAGAAATAGACTTTGACTCGGGAATTCCCTTCTCAGTGAGGCTGGAATGGCCCCCTCCCTGCTGTCTTTCCATTGACAGGCTGCCCCCTTTTATTCCAACAGGCTTTTAATACAGAAAGTTTTAAAAGAATGGGCTAAGGAATGCTGTAATGTTTTGAACTGTACTGTTTTTAATAGCCTTTTGAAATTTTAAATTGCATTTTATTCTTTTAATTAGAGATGGGAAGTGTTTTAATATTGTAACTAGTTTAATTCTATTTTAATGTTTACTTTTTGTACGTTTTTCACTGTATTGCTGTTTTAAACTGTAAGCTGCCTTGAGTCCCAATTCTGGGAAGAAGGTAGGATACAACTACTGTACATTTATTATTATTGTTATTAGTACATCTAATAATTATTACATCATTAATCTATGTGATAACTGAGTTCTAATATGAGTATATAGATTAATGTCCCTAGATTAAGCATATGATATGAATAATTTTCCCAAAAAATGTAGAAATGTATAAACTAATAGACAGCATAGAATGATATAAGGTCATGTATTTATTCTATCATATGTCCCCTGAAATTCCAAAGCATAAGAAATGCTTAAGGAAAATGTTGATGTTAACTTGCATACATAGTTAATACCATTATTTATAAGTTGGAAACCAGGTGAAGGTGACTAGAGATAATTCCAGGTAGGTACAGATTAGCTGACATACAGCAAAGAATCCCCAAATCATCAGATATATGAGATAAGGGTTGGGAAGGAGGCCCATGTGAATTTGGTCACATCTAATTTAGGGCCTTTGTGATTAAGATTCTCACTGTGAATTGGGCCTGAATACAAATTGGCAGCCAGTAAAGCTGGAACAGTGCTGGAGAATCTATTGGCTTGATTCTGGTCTAGCTGAGTTTCAAGACAACTTTGAAGGACAGGGCCTCACAGAATAAATTACAATAATTAAACTAGGGTGATCATGACTAAGGCTAATTTCTCCAGAAAGGGATAAGAGTGATGCATTAGTGGAAACTGCTAAAAACTACTCTTGCTTTGTTTGAAAATGCAGGAGAAGTACTGGATCCAAAAGCTCTCTCAAGCTAAATACTCATTTCTTAAAGTACAAACCAATCCAAAACAGACAGTGCAACTAAACACACGATAGAGAAGGAGGTGGAATCTTAAGGTATCACACCTGACAAAATTCACAGGGTGGCACCTGACATAAATTTTGGACCAATGGTATCTTTACACTTTGCAAGATACTCCACATAAATACTACAGCTGTTGATACTTAAAGTTGCTGAGAGATCAAGCAGAACCATGTCTCACCTACTGAGTATATCTCTTAATCTAGGTCATTCACCAGGAGGAACAAAGTGAATTCAGCTGAAAACTAGGGGGTTGAAGCCAGATTGACTGTAATTCAGATTAATTTCCTCCCAAACTATTTGGAGATAATAAGCCACTACATCAGAGCTTTCCAAACTTTTCATGTTGGTGACACTCTTTCTAGATATGCATATTTCATGATACAGTAATTCAGTTTTACTAGCAAACTGGAGGTTAAACTAACCCTGTGTAAGAGATACGGACAATACATAAATTGTAATAACGAAATGTATGGGGGCACAACGTATCTCATGAAAACCTTTCATACATTTTTAAAAATATATGATTTATAAATAACATACATTTCCAAGATTGTTGTCATTTAGATGTAAAAATATGTAAATATGCGCAAGAATTTAAAAAATTGGATAAAGCCAATAATTACTTACGATTTTAAGGAAATGTATGAGGTTGACAGGATGAACACAGCTTTTCAATAGTTGGTGGAATAACAGATGAAGACACTCATATTTCGTCATCAAGCATTTTTACGCTTCCATGTTTCAGCAAGGTGAGGGCAGCGGTGGCAGGAGAGGTACCCCCCTCCCACCTAATCTTGGCCAGCTGCTGTTGCCCTCGCTGAGGAAAGACCCTGATCAGAGCAGTGGTGGGCCAGGCTCAGGTAGGTGGGTCTTTCTTGGCCTGGGGAGGCAACACATCTACACACTGCAAGCAACACACTAATGTGTCATGGCACATTGTTCGGAAAGCCCTGTACTATGTGCTCCATCACCATGCCATAATATGGCAGTTTGGAGTGTATATGGATCTTTTCAAAGAAGCCCAGCAGACATCCTTTTTCAAGAATACATTTAAACCTCCAACCTCCCAAGATCCCAGTTCTCTTCTGGAAGTTTTAAATTAACCAGGATGGACAAGGGTCAAAGGGACATCTCTCCAGAAATCTATCATGTTGTGAGATTGTACAAACAGGACATAACTATATGTCATAAGTACATTTTAAATCATACTATCATGTAAGGATATATTATCACAGCCAATGTTGGGCAACATATATACTCCCCAAACTTGCACTGTCAAAACTGGGCAGTAAACCAATAGGAATCCTATTAAATTGAAAGCCTATTGATTTAATAGGAATTCTATTAAAACAAACAAACTTATTAAAAGACACATTAATGCTTGTTTAAATGATTTCCCTTGCACTGCTGTTGAACTTTGTCAGTACAATTGGCTGCTGAATTTCAGCAGTCTGTCATCTGTAGGGAAGAGACAAAATCACACCTCAGGCTCACTGCTGTTCTCCGCTCCGAGTTTATGGGAATGCATTGCCTTCTGTTTAATGAATTAACCAGTTTACTTAATTAATTAATCCATTAATAAGATTTATATCCCACCTGTCTCTCAATATGGGACCAGAAGTGACTTACAATAAGTTAAATTTAGTTGTTAAAAAAAATAACATAACATCTTGACTCAGAAAATATTTTGAGAATATTTTATGGGGGGATCATAAACCAATCGTTCATTATTATTTTTTTGAAAAATCATTCTTTTCATAGGAAACAAAGACTTGATAGTTTATAAAAATTAAATTTGAGGTTAACAGATTGACTAGTTAACTTCTAACAATCTTCAAGCTGATCCAGACTCCCTACCAGTAGCTGGATGGAGTAGAATAGAAGAGAGGAGAGCCTTTGTCAGTGTCTGTCTGCAGAGAGATGCTCCCCGACTGGGGAAGGAGGGACAGGACTCAGTTGTGGCAGAGGCCATTAATACAACAGGGCAGGAGGAAAGAGGGCCTTTTATGAGCAGTCTGAGGAAAGATACTGGCTGCTAGAGTTGGGATGAAGTGAAAGGGAGGGATCTTGCTTCAGTTCACAGTGGTGGATCTGCTGCTCTATTTCTACATAGTCCCCTTTGGGTGTTCTGCACATCAGCCCTAATAACATTTACTGGCTACAGTGGCATTGATTATCTAAAGGTAGTGATAAGATTGCATAATAGTAGATCACGTTAAATTGATTTTTCTTGTTCTAGGGTCAGCATGACACTAGCAGTGCAAACTCAGTTGTCACAATAACAGGAATTTGTCACAAGCAGTACTTTCCTCCGGTACAAACTGTACTGCATTCATCTCCAGAGGATGTGAAAGAACCATACATTCCTCATCATTAACTGGTGATGTTTGGATAGGAACATTCTTGTACCTTTAAGAGTTGTGTAGCCAAGGTAATTCTAGCAAATGAAGTTTGTCTTACAAGTGTTGTGAAAACCTGCACTCACTGAAATTCTTTCTTCTGCAGAACTATTTGGGATCCAGAAGTACTTTGCCCTCTTTTGCATTTGAATAGATACTGCCTGTGTCCCTTGTTACTGGAGTAAAGCTACAGTAAGCAGATGCCATAATGATTTTCAGGCATGCTTGAGTTCTTTTACAAAAAGAAAGGTGACAAAATGAATCCCCCTTATTTTTACTGTATTACTCATTTGCTGAGCAGTTACTGAACTGGGATAGAAAACAAAATCTAGGACTAAACATTGGCAGGCTTTAAGCAATTGACCAGATGCTGAGAAAGGGGATCTCAACAGATTGGTGCAGTAATTATTATTGATATGTTTTCTATTTGCTTTTAAATTAAAGATTGCTTTTTAATATTATGATCTCTATGTGGCTTAATATTATAACCTTCTGCCTTTTTTTTATTTGTACCTATTCTTTCTGCTTTTATCTGTACCTGTTTTAGTCTTAACCTACATTAAATCCCATTTCTAGGAGAAAGGTGGAATATAAATCAAACCTCTGGTTCGACCTATTTCTGGTGGCAGGCATATACGAGAGATTAACTGGTAAGAAACTGGTAAACTCACCCATGCCAGTCTTGGCAAAAATGCCTCCAGATATGTATCCTGTAAGGTCCAATATAAGGCTCATTATATTAACCCAGGGCTTTCCAAATGGTGTGTCGCGACATGTTAGTGTGTCGCCTGAAGGGTGTAGGTGCGTCACCCTGGACTAAGTACAAGCCCCCACCTGAATTTTGGAAATGTATGTTATATGTTATAAATAAATCATATATTTTTAAAAATATAAATGAAAGTTTTTAATTAGATATGTTGTGTCCCCATACATTTTGTTATTACAATTTATGTATGTGCCCAGATCACTTATAAGGGATCAGTTTAATCTCTGGTTTGCGAACAAAACTAAATTACTGTGTCGCGAAATGATGCATGTCTAAAAAGTGTGTCACCAACATAAAAAGTTTGGAAAGCCCTGCATTAACCAATAAATCCTTGACTGTTATGAGAGAAACTATGGACACACTTTTAATTTGTTTTGAAATTATTTGCAGTCTCTCAAAGCCTTTTCCAAAATTGGCCTTATCTGAATAAGCACCATTTATTTTGGCCATCTGCAAACACAATTACAGTGTGATTTTTTAGAATGAGCCATGTGCGACACTTCATTTGCATCTTGCACAGCAAATAATACAGAAAAAAATATGCAGGACAGGCATGCTAATAGACTCTGATCTTGCTGATGAAGTTTTAAATGGATTGCTTTGACTAATCAGACAGTCTAATCTTTGAAGCTGCAATTGCTTAGGTTCAAAGCTAGCAAAAATATAAATGTGCCAACAACAGAAGGACAAATATAATCGTATAAAAAATTTCATAACAAATACCTGCTTTCTGATTACTCAGGAAGGGGCTGTTAAAGACTGCAAGCCTAAAAGCTTCTTCTCACTTTCCACATGAAAGGCACAGGTGCATTCCCATAAATTACATTTCCATCTCCACTTGTAATGTAAGAATGAAACTGCTATTTTAGGTGGATCACTACATGTGAACGGCACCAAGGCTCAAGGCAAACACTCCAGATAATTTAATGTAGATTAGTTAACCACTAATGTGTTTTAAATTCCCTTTGCACTCACAAGAGAGTGGGTTTGCCCCATCTATCAAATGTTCATCTATAAAGATCCTCTAAAGATTTCTCCTGCTGGGAGAGCAGAATGTTCCAAGAAGAGTACCGTCCCTTTTCTTGCTGCTGTCCTAAAGTTTCTCTTGCTCCCATTAACTCAGCTGCTAGAAATTCTTTATAGTGTTTGTGGTTTGCACCTCTGATGGCATTACTTTGATTACAGCATTTAAAAAATTATATTTATCTTGCTCAGTTCAAACTACTTTTCTAATTATGTCAAGAGATTCATTGCTGCCTTTGAACTCCAGTTGATAGTTAGGTTGCATGCCCGAGGGGGTTCTACTTATTCATAAATCCTACTTCATACTACATAACATGATATAATCTGCTCTAACACTGAGCCAGATGGCATTATTCTTTCTCATAAACTACTTCTGTCATCACCTCATCTTTCTTCAACAAGGTTGTTCAGATCTCAAAATGCACCAAGTTGAAGGACATATACAAGACCACATGCCTTCCTTTTGCTCTCAGTGAATCCAGAAAACTACAACTTGCATGCCAAGTTACAACACAATCGTATATAAAATGTTACCTCTTCTTGGATATCAAGGTAGTTTGATATCCACATGAAATCCATATAACAGGAAATGTATAATATTTAACAAAACTATAACAGTATGTGGGATATAGATTTCAAAACGGTAACTGATAAGATGTAATAACATTCCTAAGTCAAAAGAATTACAAATTCAGAGATGTAATATGAACAAGTTTATTCCTTGGTCATCTTAGTGTGTTTTTCGAGAGTGACTTGTTAGTGATAGATGGTCTGGAGAACAAGCATTTTCTACTGGATGAAAGAAATGAATGGGAACACCAGAAACTCATCCTATTTTGTTGTATAATGAGCTAATGGTTTTGAAAGTAAGTTTGTTTGTTTTGCAAGAATGATGCATACAGTGACACAATTTTCTGCAAAAGCAATATTTGAAATTATTTCAATCCATCAATTGTATATCCTGAGGCCATTCTCCAAACTTTTATCTTCATCTTTGCTGCACCTAACAAGAACTTGACTATACCTTTGTGGAGAATAAAGACCAATAAAGGATAATTTGGTATCATTTGGCTTTTTTTTCCCTTTGGTGCCAAGACTAGCATCTAAAAGGCACTGCTGGATTAAGGCACATGGGATCCTGGAGCAGTTTCAAACACCCTCTTTGTGCATGTGTGTAAGCTATTGCAGAAGCAGTAGCAGAGAAATCAAATTAGGCCCTTCACATTCGTGAAGGATAGGGAGAGAGAACGTTCATGAATGTCAAAAAATGGTGAATAGGCCGGTGCCTTCCCTCCATGCTCCTGCCTGCTGCAGCAGATGGTGGAGGCCCCGGGGCATGCAGGGAAAATGCGACCCTGGCTCTGCATGATCCTGTGGGCCTCCCGCAGAGCACACAGGCTCAAGGCCTGCAGGGGGCAGCAATCGCTGGCCCTGCAGCCCCTGCCCAGGCCCCAGAGAGTGCAGGGACACAGCAATGCCTGGCCCTGCACGAGCCTGTGGGTCTGCTTGTCACCACTTGTGCGAGCGCAGGTCCCAGGGCGTGCAAGGATGCAGGGATCGCTGGCCCTGCATGATCCTGCCAGCCTTCTCAGGGCAGCCTGCGTGAACTCAGGCCCCGGGTGCTCTGCACACTCCTGCTGCATGGAGGGCCCAGAGTGTGAGAGGGAGAATGGGGAGGGCAGTGGGCACTTCCATGAATAATCAAGTCCCCGGAAGTGAAACCCATGAATGTGGAAGGAGAACTGTAATAAACAGAGTAAAAATATGAAGTACAACAGCAGCGCAAAAGTCTTCTCCTCACATAATCTATGTGCCTTTATGTGAAAAAGATGTGTGTGTTATGACATCTTTTTTGACCAAGGTTCTAGAGCATGCAGTAGCCTCTCAGCTCCAACCATTCCTGGATGAAATGGATTATCTAGATCAGTTTCACTTCTGCTACAGACCTAGCCATGGGATGGAGATGGCTTTGATCACCTTGGTGAACAACCTACATCAGAACTGGATGGGGAAATAGGCACTGTCTTACAGTCATTCCGGTCCTTCTTGGAGGGGCAAATTCAGAAGGTGGTACTAGGAGATTCCTCTTTGACCCCATGCCATTACTGACATTGTTTTTGTCCTCAATGCTATTCTACATCCTCCTCCACTGGGAGGAGTTTGAAGGTCAATTGTCACTAGTATGCTGATGACATCCAACTCTATCTCCACTTTTCATCTAATTCCAAGGAAGCCATTTCAGTACTAACCCAGTGTCTGCTGTTAGTAATTGAATGGATGACGTTAAAACCAACTGAAGCTTAATCCAGACAGAACAGAAGTGCTCCTGGTCAATCAAAAGTCAGATCAGGGAACTGGGATACAGGCTGAGCTGCATGCAGTTACACTCCCACTGAAATCTTCAGCTTGGATTCAGCCCTTAGCTTGGAGGGCCAGGTCTGGATGGTGGTCAAGTAAGTGTTTGCTAATATGCCAGCAGCACCAGTGTCTGAAATGGCAGATCTGACCATGGTGAGACATGTCTTGATGACATACTGTTTGGATTACTTTAATGCACTCTACATGGGCCTGCCTTCAGAAACTGCATCAGGTCCAAGATGCTGCTGCCGGACTGCTGACTTGGGCTGGTTACAGGGGACATATAACTCTCCTCCTGAAACAGCCTCACTGGCTACTGGTTCATTTCTGGACACAACTCAAAGTACTGCTTATAACATAGAAAGCCATATAGGGCTAGGGTCCAGAATATATGAAAGACTATATTTCTTAATATGAGCCAACTTGAGTTTTAAGATCCTCAGAGGGCTTTTGTCAACGCCAAGGCCTGGCAAGCAGCCAAGGAAGCTGGCTACAGGTCTCTTGCAGATAAGGCAGGGAATAAATTAAAGGGCTTTACTTCAGCAGAACAGAACAGGAAAAATAGCAGTAAATACCGGCAGCAGGGAGACTCCCTGGCTGTTACGTCACAGCCAGGCGAGCACACAGTCAAAGTCTGTTCAAACAAAAAAAGTTACCAGAGCTGGTCCGGGATCAAGAGGTGGCGATGTTCCAGCAGGTCGGGCAGTGTTTCAGGAGGCCAAGCTGAGATCCACAATAAGCACTTCGCCCAGAATGGTCAGTTGTAAGCCGACAAAAGACCCAAGGCTGAGTGATTGCTTTTATAGGCAGATCACTCCTCCAGGTGTTATCGCAGCTGGGCCCTGATTGCCTGGCGTTTTCTATTTAAACGTTCTGACCTCCTGAGAGCACTCTTTTGCTCCCGATGCTGCTGGTAAGTAGGCACCTGCTCTTGAAACTCACCATCTGACTCCTCTGGCTGGGCTGGGTCTGGGGCAGCCCCTGGCTCTGCTGCTGGGACTACTGGGGCCAAGGGCTCTGTGCCTGGGGCAGCCTCGGGAGTGGGCTGTGCTGGTGCAGCAGGCTCCAGGGACTCTGGCTCAGACTCAGAGCTGGTGTCCTGGAGTTCCAGGGTCCTGACAGCTTTCTCTTGGTCCCACCACGACCACAGATAGGTTTCGCAGGGGCATGGCCCTTTCAGGCTGTGGAATTCCCCCCATAAGAGACCAGGTTGGATTTTTTCTGCTCTCTTTCCATCAGCAGACAAAGGCCAATTCCACACGGGGTAATAAAAACGGTGCAGCGCGTCCTTCACGGAGGACGTCTGCACCTTGGAGTGGACTGGGTCCGGACTACTTACTGTAATCCGCACTTCAGTCCGCTCTGGAATGACCCCAAGTGGTCCTCCAGCACGCTTTTGAAAGACCTGATTTTTCTGATCTTTCAAAAGCACGGAGCATGCCACTGTAAGCCTACTCCCTTGTGCAGATTCGCAGGCTCGCACCAATGTGAGCCTGCGATCTGCTGAGGGCAGGCTTTAGGCTGGCGAGCTTCAGCGGTTGGTTGAGACCCACAACCAACCAGAAGCTGCCATTTTGGATGCCAGAGCAGAGCAGATTGACGACCACGCACTGCTCCAGAGCAGCCTGGACTGGACCGGGGAGCCAGAAGATCTGGTACGTAGCGGTGCGGAGCAATTCCCTTGCCCTGTGCGGAAATGGTCAAAGACTTTTTTGTTTTCCTGTGCCTTTGACTGTTAACTAGCTACTGCTGAAGGTCTTTTAATAGCGATGTCCTGTATTACTATGTTTTAGTTGCCTTTTAAACTGTTTTAAGCTAATGTTTTTTTAATATGACTATTTTTAAAAAAAATTAAACTATATTCCCTTTTAATAGTATTTTGTTTTAACTTCTATGTTGAGCCACCTTGGGTCCCATGTTGGGAGTAAGCTGGGATATAAGTTAAACACACAGACAAACAAATACTATTGTACTGTCTGACTACTAGCTGAGTAGGGCTTAGAGATACTTTTATCTCTGTTAGTGTATAATCCCTCAATTACTATTCCTAGTAAAATTCCTCAGAGGAAACTAATTGTTTTAAATCTTTACAGATCAATTAGTAAAGAACATCCTTTTAAACATCCTCTTCTAAGATCTTTTATTTAATGTTATTCTTCAGAAAGGTCCACTCACTTAGCACTCTGTTGGACACTTTGGGAACAGGAATATGTCTGTAGCACTGACTGTACAGCAGTTATGTAAGGACGGGGGGCAGGGAAGTGGTGTGATCTGCATGGCACTTTTTGGGGGGCACTGCCATTCCTTGTCTGTCTCTCCGTGCTGTCACCCTGCCCCCACATGCTGTTGCCCCGCTCCTCTGTCCCACCCTGCCCTTCCTCTGCTAGCGCCAAGCTACACCACTGCTATATACAGCCCTGGAGAACTTGGTAAAGAATATCCTTCAATTCAGAAGAAAAAAGAAGTTGGGCAGAGCGGCAGCATAATGGCAGGGCTGGGCTGGGAGACAGAGCTGTAGAGAGGAAACTGGATTTTTTCAAAGTATTTTTTTTCAAAGCTAATTAACTGTCCTCTTGTTTACTGAAGGTAATACATTGTCCTTTTACTTATGAAAGCTAATTTAACGTCCTGTAAAGCTGGTTTGTGATTGTTACAAACTCTGTGGTTTGCAGCTGAATTTTGGTAGCAAGCTATGGCAGTGATTTTCAGTGGTAAAATGGATTTAATCAGTGGAAATTTTCTTTGGGAAAACAGTGTATGTGTGCATGCGTGTGTGTGCAAAACTGAACTTGCTAGTTGCAAACTGTGGCAATGAGAAAAAAGAGGTACTTTAATGTGATTGTTTTTAAATGGGATACTAGTGGACACTAAAAGGGACTTGGGGAATCACACAATTCTGACTCCTGTCCTTGGTAGTTGTCACTGAGGAAATGCAGCTCCACATTCACTTCCCATATTCACTTCCTTTAGTAGGTTTCCCAACAGACTGTGGCCTGAAGCAAGTGAACCATATGAAGCATCAATGTCTTGTTAAAAGGCAAGATGGCCACATGTGAATAACAGAGTGCCTTATTCCTCCATCCTCATCGGTTGAGTGGGCTCATTTTTAAAAAATAATGTAGCATAGCATAACGGGTTAAATGCAACCTATGTATTAACTTGAGAGATATTCTCTTATAAAGGCTGAAATTATTCCCAGAGGAGCTTTGCTCCAAATAGTTTTTGAACTTACTGCTGATATAGATGCTTTAAGTCATATGCCTATACTGCTTTAAGAATGCCAGAAGTGCTATCCCAGCTTGTTACTAGCATATCACATGTAACTAACCAGCATCCTTTATATTATTGGATTGTTGCAGTAATACATTTTTAAATATAGTAAATGATTTTCTCACTACAAATGGGTTCTTTTGCTTGAACACAGGATTTAACAATTGACATTTTTATAACCGTGTGATTTTCAGGCTCTACAAATGGACAGAAATATTATCAACTTTATACACTGCCCCCTTTTAAATGACAAATCTGATGGTTTTACACTTCTACCAACATTTCAGACTGACCATATTTTCAAGGAAGGTGAACAACAGATGGTCCAGGAAAGGTATCCCTGGATTTACAGGCAGAACTTTACAACCAATGCTTCATACATTCCAAAAATAGTGTTGTTTGTATAATGAGTGTTGAGATTTTTTTCTAGTATTTGACTTCGATAGGTAAGAACTGAGTATCTTGCAGTCTAGGAATTTGATGCTTAATTCTGTGGATAATGCCTGAAGTTCATGAAGTTCCCTGAGTATTGCTTGCTATTAGAAATAGCTGATTGTTGTGAAAGACTCTGTAATAAAGGTTAATATGTGGAAATCCTGTTCTCCCCTTTTTATTGCACCTGTGTCAAACTCTCCTGCTAATGCATAGTCATTTCCTTCCTATGAAAAAAATCCTTCTGTTGCTGTTTTACTACTTTTGGAGGAATTCATTGCTACAGGTACTGGAACTGGAAAATCTGGGGAGAGACATTAGATCTTGGAGAGCAACATTTCCTTTATGACTCATTCCAGTTAAGTTTCAGTTTGTGCCAGTGTGTAGACAATTCCTGTCCTTGTTTCCCAAACGTAGTTATATCTTCTGAGTTGTCTTGGAACTTTTGTTATTATTGTGGTGAAATATTTAAACAATAAGATCCAGTAAGAAATCCAAGAAGAAGTAATCTATAATCAATAAGAAACCATCTTCATTTTGGTTTTTTAAAGGTAAGGGACATTATTTCTGATTTATAGTAACTGATCTTTCTTTCTTTCTTTCTTTCTTTCTTTCTTTCTTTCTTTCTTTCTTTCTTTCTTTCTCAGTTCAAATTTGGCAAAATCAATCCTGGTATGTTTCTGGATGTGTTAACATCAATAAGACACTGTAAACAAACATGTAATTTCCCCCCTCATTTTTTTTCAATAGCCAAGATACTTTGGTTGCCCTGACCGCCACTTCTTTCTTACAAAACGTGCCTAGAGTGGATGACAGGCAGTAGAGAAAGGGAAATGAAATGCTTACTTACATGCCCTGTCTCTTTACCCCGATTCACACAAGCTGCTTTTACCCTAATAGAGAACTTTCAAGAGGCAAAGCAGCAGGTGTGGGAAAGTGTTACTTGACCCCACTTGAGGATGCTTCTCAGCAAAGAAGCAGTCATGAAGCTAACATGAGATGCAGCTGTATCGTAAAGTGTAGTTTGGCCCCAAGCCCATGTATTAAAACATGTCTGCTAAACCACACAGACTGAACCTGGCCAGAGAACTGCAGCTCCAGACACAGATATGAAGCACGCTCATTACTGATTTCCAGACAACAATAACGCAGTGAGATTTTTTTTTTCTTGAGCAGGAATGGTATTGCTTAACCTTCTTTTCTACAAGAACACCATTGGCCAACACACAGTTCAAGAGCAATCTTGAGTCAACCAGTTTTTCATTCACAGATTTCTTCACAAAATAACTAATATGAGGCAGAACTATATGTTCTCTTGGCAAACAGAGGTTCCCAAACCTGTTCTTACGGAGTGTGAGGGTGAATATGGGGGTGGAAGAAGCAACTGTAGGAAAACCTCCAGAATTTCAAAGATGAAAACTGGGACATGTGTGGCCAAGGAACATCAGAAGGTGCTCAAGACAGCAAAAGTTACTAATGATTGAAGAAGCGGGAAAGGCTTCAGTGGTTTGCTTTTGCAAGAGTCTACAGGGAAGGACAAGATTCAGCCCCCACTTCTCCTCTTCCCCCACTAATTGAGTGCAAACGATTTTTGCACTTTCAACTCAGTTTGCAGCAACTGAAGTCAACTGAGGACAAAAAGGAAAGTGGGAAGAAGAGAGAGAACCTGGGGCCTTTAAAAGCAGTAGAGAACGTAAGATGACAGAAGGTTAATCTGGACTGTTCCTGTCAAATCAGGACAGCTGGAGGATGTGTTGTAAAGGAGAAGTTGGTGGACAAGAAAGAGGGAAGCCCCTGTAATTTCTCTAAGGGGAAAAAGAATGGAGAAACCTGTATTTTTCTATACAAGGCATTTACTTTTTGAAACCATAATGATAACATAAACGTTCTTTAGTACTCACTAAACTATAGTGACTGCATATGTATTCTCAGTTCAGTTTGTTAGAATAAAGATTCTAACCTCTGAATTAGTTTTAATTCAGCAACAGTACTCAAGTATTTGAAACAGACAGTACTTTTAAACCCCCTTTCTACAATTTTGTGGTTTCTGTCTCATTCTTATAAGACTTAATGCCTTTGAGATTGTTCTGTACATTTAGATAACATATCTCTGGTTTAAGGCCTTATAAGGTAGTAGTTCATACCATCATTTCCACAATGAAGCAAAAATGCTTTCATTGTGTCAGGTATAAAGTAGCATAATGGATGAATAGCCTAACATAGCCATTTTAGCCAAATAGCTCATAAATTAGATTTTAATCCTTCCAACTGTAGGATAATTACAGATGAGCAATTCTTAATCAGGGACAGGTACTTGTCCTGTCTGGTCTTATGTTGGAGTAATTATCATGAGATGCAAGCAAAACAGAAATTTTAGATGTCATAAGAGTCCCAGGACTGCCACCCCTAAAAAGAGAAAAAGGAGGGAAAAAGAAAAAGAAAAGAAAACCCTGACGTATTATCCATAATAATTAAAACTATTTTGAACTATGGTGGGCATTTATCTAATTGCAGCCACATCATAAAAGTAATTATACAACCCATCCAATTAATTACTGTGAATAATTAATATAATGAAATATCATTGCTATAAAAGGGGTCTTTAAATGGCAGCTTTACTGAACCTGTAAATCCATGATTTAGAGATGGGTAGAATTTTAACCAGCATTTGTTAATACTGGAAGGTACCATGCTGTTGATCACTGGCAGCTATAAAAGTTAATAAAAAGCTCTCTTTGGCCTTGTCAGATGAGGCACAGGAAGCAGAGCAGAAATTCTTATTGCTGGCTGGTAAGAGAAGGGTTCGCATTATTAAAATAGATCGTTTCCTTAGCATAAAACCTCAAAGAGATATAAATTACAAAGTGGCAGACCATCATAACAGAGAAAGGCCTGAATAAGGTTTCTGTGTTTTCCTTAGGAGATTTACTCTCTCACTACCACGGGTCACAGCATATTCTTGCTAGCTTTGCCAGCTTTTTAAATAATATTAAATAAAGTCTTTTTCCTCCTTTGTGTGCCCATGTTCAAAGATAGAAAGCACAGAAAAAAAAAATCTTCAGCTATTGTCAAAATACAACTACTGCATTCACCTGGATGATCCCTGCCATCAACAAGTAACTATTTACATATGATATCAAACCCAAGTCCAGCCTATATTTATGCCATAAATCATAAAATTAGGAAATGACCAACATGAAAAATGAGGAATGCAAGAAACTGAGCCATGCCACAAATTGTATGGTGAGTCAAATCTGTGTTTCATGGCTTATCTCATTTACAGATAGAAGAGCATTAAGGCTAAGATTAGTTCTTGTATAGTGAATGAGTTCATAGAAGAGAACACAAAACCATAAAGAGAGAATATCACTTAATAAATTGTAGTAGACTAGTATAGGTCAAATCATGGTGGATTGATAAGGAAAACATTAAAATAACACATTGCTTTCCTGTCAAATGCACTCTTTGTAGGGGCAGGGCAGAGACAAGGGCCTCCCTTAAGAATGTCAAAGACTGGAGCAAGCCCACTTACAAGGATGTGGCCTTTCATTCATTTTTGCAGAAGAGTAGGCAGCTAGCCTCAGGGCAGTGGCCATTTTGCCTTATAGAAGTGGTGGCTAGCTCTACACAATGCAGAAGTGGTAGCTAGAACTAAACAAATAGGAAGGCCTGCTCACATGCTTGCTTGGTGCTCCACTTGATTGTTCAAGCAGGCAGGTAAATACAGATACAATACCCTTCAACATTTTATAGATGAAAACTGGGACAAATGTAGCCAAACAACATCATAGTGTGGACAAGAAGGCAAAAGTTATTACAGTGCCCCCTGCCATATATGTGGAGGTT
The DNA here is from genome assembly GCA_948472985.1 of Iguana delicatissima. Taxonomy (NCBI): domain Eukaryota; kingdom Metazoa; phylum Chordata; class Lepidosauria; order Squamata; family Iguanidae; genus Iguana; species Iguana delicatissima. The sequence goes on from CAOKZL010000223.1 coordinate 2,073,625, forward strand.
TCATTCCAGGAACCCATACGTAGAACAAAAAACATGAGTATTGCATCCCACTGTAGACAATCGATGCAACATGCATGCCCCTGCACCCACACGCCCATTGGCTATAATGGAAGCGATGCCTGGAATGAGCTTGCATTTGTGTGTGTGGAGGTTCCACCAGAAGATGGCACACTGTAATGAGGAAGCACATACAAGCTATGGAGAGGCTACAGCAGTTTGCTTTTGCCTAGGGCCACTTCTGCACTAGACTGTTATAGTGCTATTATTCCACTTTCAACATCCTAAGAAATGGCCCAAGTTTGCAGGGAGGAGCAAGATTCCACTCTTCTTCTCCTTCCCCGAATTCACTGAGTGAAACCTACTTTTAAGCTGTGAACTATGTTGGCATCAACTGAAGTAAGCTGAGGACCAAGGGGGAAAATGGAAGGAGGAGAAACTGGTACATTTTAAAAGTAACTGAAAAAGTGAGATTAACTGGGGCCCTTCTTGCAGCTTACCTGCTTCTGGCGTGGGCGCGCAGGGATCACGCGAGCAGCCTCTTCTGAGAGGCACGCGCATCCCCTCTGCTCCTGCTCCACAGTAGGTGCCTGCTGGCCGGCAGGCAGCGTGAGGGCTCTGCCTCTTCCTTCCGCAGCACAGCCAGGTACTTTCCCAGGCTCCGCTGGGGAAGGAAGCACGAGTGCTGCTTCTCCGGAGGCTCTGCACTCAAAGTAAGTGCGTGTGGGGCCCTGGAGTGATGCGCGATCGTGTATTGTCATTGCGTATTGTGCGATCGGTGCCTACTGGCCCTGGCAGCATTGCGCAATTGCGAGGATGTCATGTGGAACAGTCCTCGCAATCGTGCAACACTCCGGAAGCCCTTTTGCATGGCAAATGCTGTGCAAAAAGGGCTCGGGACTGTTTCTGCCAAATCAAGACAGTTGGAGGGTATTTAAGATTTATTTATTTATTTAAGATTTTTCTGTATCAGCCCCTGGCCAATGCAGGCTAAAGAGGCGATGAATGACTAAAAGTAATTAAGACAGTACAAAGATTTTTAAAAAATTAAAAACACATTAAAATCTCTCTAAAAATTTTTGATAGCAGTCTAGAAACAGTTCTAAAATACAATTTTAAAACACTGAGATACACATACACCTTTAATAGTTTCTCTTCTGTTCAAGCTGGACAGTTAAGAAACTTAATTTCCAGCCTGTTCCCTGACAAACTCTTGCCTCCTTTGTTTTTGTGCTTTCCCTGATTTTCTTCACTCCCTCTCCAAGGGGAAAAAAAACATACTTTGGGGAAATGGAATGGATGCCCAACTGTGGAGGAGTCAAGAGCAGTTCAGAAGCCTTTCAGAGTCTCTCCTGGCCTGCTCTTCTGTCTTCTATTGTTGACACCTTGCCTACTTTCTGCAAGTCTAAAAGTGGGAGCCAATTATAGAATGAGGCTGTCCAATTGAACATGTGTGCTTGTGTGTATGTGGTTGCAGAAATGACAGTGGAAGTTATCCCTTTGCCTAAACCAAAGACCCAGTCTCCTTCCTACACCAGCAGGCCCCAAATGTCTCACACTGAGAGGTTCTTCCTCAGCAAGGGACACTGAAGGTGAGACCATCCATCACTGTTACAACTGCAGCTGACCAGTTGGTGATAGAACTTTTTGGAATGGCAACAAGAACCATTAGAGTGAGGGTAGTGTAGTGGTTTGAGCATTGGACTACAATGCTGGTGACCAGGGTAAAAGAGCCAGTGTGATGTGCTAGCTTGATGCTGGCCTAGGACTCTGGGAGAGTAGGGTTTGAATCCCTGATCAACCATGGAAACCCACTGGGTGACCTTGGGGAAATCATGCTTTTTCAGTCTCAACGGAAGGCAATATCAAACTACTTTTGAAGAAATCTTGCTGAGAAAACCCTGTGATAGATTCACCTTAGGGCTGTCACTGGTTGGAAACCACTTGAAGGCATACAACAACAATAACATTTGGTAGACCATACACGTACAGAAAGCATTTTTGATGGGCAACCCATCCTTCCAATATTCAGCATGCATGGACAAGAAAGAAAAACAGTGTGTGCTTTGATGGTTCTTTCCATCTCATCCAGCATTCTGCCTAGGGATGAATGGGTCATCAATTTCAGTTTCTGATTCTTCCAGGCTTCAGTTTATTTTAACCCATTTCCAGATATTTGAGATTTTAAAACATTTTTTTTAAATTTTAACATTTTTTTAAACTGGCAAAATGGATATTCATATGCATTTTTGTATGCCTGTCTGTATATGTATACTTCTGTACATATAATTGCTTAACAAACAAAAAGATTTCCTCACATTTTGCTTTAATATATGCACTAACCTTTGCTTTTTGTGCAGACTTTCCTATAATACAGAGCTCTTTTTGTTTAGAGAACTATATCACAAAACCTCAAGAAGTGTGAATAGTCAAGGATAACATTGTTTTACTTCACATATTGATTCAGAAAGTGTGGGGTTGGTAAGCTCATAGTAGAATATGAGATACACAAAATTCTCCCTTTTCCTTACCTCTACAAAAAGAATTAAAACATTAAAATGCATCTAGATTCTTAGATTGGTTCTCTTTGTCCTAGATCTAAAATAGATTAGATCACATTAATTTAAGTCTGGGTTTTTCAAACTTTCAGCACTTTCTACATCAGCTTGTTTGCCAAAGAATCCATGAGAGTCTGCCATAGAATACCTATCCATTACAGATAATTCTGGGACATACATTGAGAGAATGGGGAATACACGGCTGTGGAAAAATCCATTCATGTTTATCTAGTCTTCAGAGCTTGAAAGTAACACATTACATCTAAAGGTATGACCTGTAAAAATGGGGTTACCAATGATACTACTTTAAAAAGCAGCTTAATGACTGGTAACATCATTAAAACATTAGTGTAATGAGTAATATTTATGCATTATTTCTGAAACATTACATCTGAGGAATCATTTTGATGGTTTATTTTGCCATTGGTTGAATTTTTAAATGTATTTTTAAAGAAAGTAATCCAACAATAACTAAAAATAATTTGTTAGTAACAAACCATGAAATGGGCTACTCTTTGAAAAACAAATTATGAATTTATTTTAAAAGTATTGTTACAAGCTCTGCACACTCCTACTTCATGGTACTGAATCATTTCTTGAAGAGCACTGGGCAAGCCTATTGTCTTATATGAGCTGGGAATATAGCTGACAAGTCCACAGATCTTCCATGCACTGTGCACTGCAAAGGAAGACTGCCAGTGGCGGAACCCTGGCTTATCATGTTTCCTAGTTCCCAAGTTCTCCCTGGAACACATAGTGAAAACTACCGTTTTAAAGTATGAAATGAAGAAAGGCAATGGATCCAATGACAAATCACATGGATGATTTCATGGGACAAATCTTTACAAAAGCATTTTCATTATTCTGTACATTTTTGAAAATACCGTTACAGCTGGAATATCAAATAGGAAATTTGTTGCAATTAAGGTCAGTCCTGGTCCTATGGAACATATTATACCATAGAATAATGTCATACATACTTTGTTACATTATGGGGCTGGAAAAATCATAGTTAATATATCATTTTTTGAAAAGGGCCAAAGCAATTTCAGAACAAATCTTCCTTCTCAGTGGTGTCTGTCTTGACTTGGAAACATATGCTGCTCATTTTAGAAGTGTATATTCCTACTACCTGAGCTGAATACACTTCCCCCACCAAAAAATATCCACATCCTGTTTTATACAGTAAATTTCTCTAAATTGCCATGCAAAGCATGGGCAAACCAAACTAAGCTTTCAATTTTATTCTTTGTATACTACCTATTTATTGCACTATTAACACATAAAATCCAGGCTAATGGTACAGACTAAAAGAGCTCAAAGAAATGTTATCTTCTCCTGCAAAAAGAAGTAATCTTTAATCTTTCATACATCCCTGTCTAGTCTATTTTCAATTAGTGATGATACCTGATTGAACCATACATAATAGACCACTGAACACCAATTGCAGGGATCAAATGCAGAAGAAAGCTCTGCTTTGATGATTTGCTTGTGGGCTCCCCAGGAATATCTGTTTGGAAACAAAAACACTGGACCAAATGAACATGATTCAGCAGGGATCTTCTTATGTTTAAACACTGAAAAAAATACATAGCCAATTTTATGTTGAATGTATATACAGTACGTCCCTCGTACCTGCAAGGGATATGTTCCCAGACTTAACACATATGGTGAAAAAGGTGGATAATACCAAATGCTATATTTTGAACTTCAGGTTGGGCAAAGTGGTGAGGGAGAGCAGCCATTGCATTACCCAGCTCCTCCTTCCTGCCTGCTTTTCTTTCCTGCAAGGCTGAGCAGTCCTCTCCCTGGGAACCAAAATCCAGTGGGAGGCCTGGCTGCTCAGAGCCATGTGCCTCTCTTGGCCAAGGAAGGAGTGTCCATCTCCTTCTTCATCCTAGAGAGATGTGTGGTTTTATGGAGCCAGGTTTTCCAGACCTCTCTTGGCTGAGGAAGGGCTATCCATCTTCTTCTTTGGTCTAGAGAGGAAAGGAAAGCCCAACTGTGCCTTGCCTTGCACCTTTCTGGGCCTGGCTGTGCAGAGCAAGGACCCCAGTTGGTAGCAGCAACCATGGCCTTGGAGTGGATTGTGAAACAGTGGATGCTGATCACGTGGTTACGAAGGACATAGTGTAATCTACTTTAAAAAAAAATGTAAAAACATGAGAGCTATATGGGATCACATCAAAGTCCTATTTAGTCCAATATCTGGTTTTCCATGGTGGGTAATTAGAAACTCACAAGGACATAAGTGCAACTGCTTTCTCCCACCTTTGCTCTCAATAATGAATATTGAGAGGAAAATTAGTGGTAAATATACCAGAGGTGGGAAACTTTGGAATATAGATTCCAGAAATTCCACCATCTCTACCAGTGGTGAAAAAATATGGGTGCTATGGTTAAAAACATCTGGACAGCCAAAGATTCCCCTGTGCCTGCAGTATACTAGTAGTCATTGATGGTTTTGTTCATCAAGATATTTACTTATTGAATTTTTATCCCACCTTTCTCCTAAGATGTGATTCAAGGTGGCTCACAACAATTTAAAAAAGATTAAGCTGAAATATTGGTTTACAAAAGTTAAAAAAAGAATTAAATAGCAACATTATTTTTTTAAAAAATTTGGTTAAAAGCAAGTTTAAGTCATAATTAACAGTAAAAAGATTAAAAATACAGCACGTCAGTTCACACATACACAAATATACTACTGCTCCATATCTAAAATTCAAATCATTCTGCCTGAACAAAAACATCTTCATCTGCCCATGGAGCGGGGGCACAGAGGGGGCCAACTGGACTTTCCGTGGAAGGAAGTTCCACAGCCTGAGAACAGTCACTGACAAGTCTCTCTGAGAAGATACTTTTGCTCTTTGACTACTGTAGTTTTATTGAGATCCAATCCAATATGGGATGGTCTTTGCACATAAGTGATTTTGTATGCACGTCTCTTCTGGGTGGCTTTAAAAAAGGATGATAAATTAAACGGGCATAAAGACATTTTCTTTATTAACTATATGTAGCCATGATGGGTTATAAGTAAAGATCTTTTTCCTACAGATAAAGGTTTGCTTTTTTTCAAATGAAACTGTCTCTAAGATCCTGCAGTAATAACCTACGATTCACTAATAATAGTCTAACTGCATATTCTTCTAGAGAACGCAGACATAAGGCATAACAGTCTAGCGATTTTAGAAGCTGAATTACTAGAAGGAAATCTTGCAGGTCAAAAATCAGAATAATTGGTACATCTACAGAGGGACAACTGATTATGCTGAGATATGACTAGCTCATGCAAATGTTATAATAAACATTTATTATAAACACCAGGGGCGTTATACAGGCAAAGGTGAGCACGGCTGAGTTTCAGTGATTTACAAGCATGTGCTTAACACTCCCACCAAAGGCAAATAGGAATAAACAATGCTCAACTTGGACTGGATCAAATGTTGCATATTCAAACTATCATTCACAACAACAAGGAGTGGAAGGGAGGAATAGAAATAGGCACATTCACCTTTCAGCAGTCTGCTGACCTCTTCCAAGGAGCTAAACAAGGCTAGTTCATTTGCTTTAAGCTGTATTTTTGTAACACCTAAGGACTCTGGGGTTTTCAAGATTACAGGAGATGGATTCTGAGGAAGAAATTACCAATGCATCAAGTTGGTGAAGGGGGAAGTAGAATAAGTGGATTCAAGAGAGTGTGAAGGAGGAGGAAAACATTAACCTTAGGAAGTCTGAAACAGTTAAAGGAGTGAAACACTGGAAATGATGGAAAGCGGAAAAGGAAGCCTTGGAAATAAGAATCACCATGGGGTTCATAAAAGGCAGCACCATTAAGGCAGCTATAGTAAGCATCATCATTTCTACTACTCTTTTTATTGTGCATTTGAAAGAGGAGGGAGCAGAATAAATAGAGGACAGGATTATATGGCAAGTCACCAAATAATAATTTGCCTAGAAGAGCTGCCCCACTCCTTGATGGGTGACTTCCTCCAAACCTCCTCTGCCTCTAACCACCTATATGTACATTATTTCCCAAGGAAACATTTGTTAAGATGGCTATTAAGTAGGAAGTATGCGATTCATTTTGGAGCTCTTATAGTCCTCAAAGACTGTTTACAATAAATATTTTGATAGACTGTTCTTCATTTTCACAATTATTTCCTATTGTGCCTATCAATGGGGAAAAAGTGTAATTTATGAACTGCATGTCCATGCACATATGTTTCCATAAATATATCCACCCAATAGAACAGCACTCTGATGTAGAAAACAAAGCATCTCACATGGTAAAACTCAATCTTTTCAAAATTCAAGTGCTTATATATACAAAATCACTGAAGGAATGAGGGGAATCCTACCGAACAGTACATGAACAGCATTTAAATAACACCGGAAATGCAAAATAAATAAATAAATAAATAATAAAAAATCCCACTCTAAAATGATTTTTTTGTTATGTTGCGTAATTCAAACTGATTTCATTAGCTAAAATTTTCAAGAAAACTAGTGTAATATAAAAAGTGTATTTGTTACTAATTCAAAAAGTATAATTAATGCAACCCAGTATTGAGGGCATTTGTCAATTTTTTTAAATTTTATTCATTTTTTAATTTATTGCTATTTTAAAGGTGTCAACTAACCAAAGTTCTCTGGACAACTGCACTGCTCTTCAAGAGTTTCTGTTATGGTGTCATCTGTAATATACCAGTAACACAATTCAATTGTCTTCCACAATTATGATCCAAATGGTGGGAGGCCCCACTGCTTATGATCTATACTTTGTTCCCCCAATAAATATGTCCTGCTTTCTCCCCAGCCTGGTTGTTGTCACCTTGCTCAATGCAAGGCCCCCATGCCCAACTTCCTCCTTATAGAGGGGAGAATGTTCATGGGAGAAAAAAAGGAGAAGTTACTAAACAGTGGAGGAGAGGGAGAAGACATGGGGAATAAACATGGCTGACCACTATGATTCAGAATCATAGAATAATAGAGTTGGAAGAGACCACAGGAGCCATCCAGTCCAACTCCCTTCTATGCAGGAACACACATCAAAGTACTCCCAACAGATGGCCATCCAGCCTATGTTTAAAAACCTCCAAAGAAGGAGACACCCCCACACTCTGAGGCAGCATATTCCACTGCCAGACAGCTCTGACCATCAGGAAGTTCTTCGTGAGGTTTAGGTGGAATCTCTTTTTCTGCAGTTTGAATCCATTGCTCCTTGTCCTAGTCTCTGGAGCAGTGGAAAACAAGCCCGTTCCCTCTTCGATATGATATCTTTTCAAATATTTAAATATGGCTATCATGTCCCCACTTAACCTTCTCCTCTGCAGACTAAACATACCCAGCTCCCTAAGAAAACATTACTGACTTTCAGGGTTGCCAGTTCAGGATCAGCCCAGGCCCTGAGGTTTCCTGGCAAAAACCTGAGACCTAGGGATGGCCCTTGGAGATGTCATTAAGGCCATTTCCGCATTAGACTGTTATAGTGCTGTTATTCCACTTTCAACATCCTATGGAATCCTGGGGTTTGCAGTTGAGGGAGGGGCCTCAAAGTGGAATAATAGCACTATTAACAGTCTAGGGCAGAAACAGCCTAAGTGTTATGCATTGATACCAACCACAGTTGTTCACAGCATATCATTAAAACACAAACCCACAGAGAAAGAGAGCGAGAGAGGGAGGATGTATTCTTATGTCGCTACTGACATGCAGCATTGATCTTTAATATTTTGGGAGTGTTGTACTGCTATTCCCCCCCCCCCATACAGAAGTGCCTGCTTCTCAACATTTGATTCAGTTTTCAGAACCTATTTCTTCTGCTTTCTGAAGCATTCCTGCTTTTTTTATTTCTATAGTGTTGTGGTGGGGGCAGCTGAGTCAGTGAGCTGTGAATCATGTGGGGGCTGCCTTGCTACAATGCCAGCACCATTGCCCTGCTAGATGTCACTGCTCTTCTGGAGTAGATCAAAGTAGATCACTCCCATTGGCTGCTTGAACTCATAATGTGTGGGCATGACAGAGATAGAGAAAGGGGAGGACAGACTGATAAAAGACAGCCAAATAGGGTTCCCAAGGCTGTTTTTGCAGCACTCAGTGCATCCACACGCTCTAGACTGCCCTTTCTCCAGCCGGAACAAAAGGTGAGGAGAATCACCTTTCCTGGAAGTCTCTGAGTGGCAATTCAGCATTTAAGCAGCTTGCAACATTCTCTAGCACTGCTTAACATCATCCCAAGAAAATCAAGGAGGCAGAAAATTGACCCTCAGACCTGCCACAGTTGATCAGATCTGCTCTTGAATGCAATCGTACTGCCACCTGGTTTCCTTATAAAATAAATTATTTAATTGACCCTTATGAAAGACATTTTAGGAAAACAGGTTCTTACAGGCAAACTGTCAGTGGTGGAGCTTGGAGAGCATGGAGGTGGGCAGAGGGATGTGGAGGGATGTGGTGTGGCTATGGTGTGTGGAGGCATGGCTACAGCATGCAGGGGTGTGGCTATGGTGCATGGAGTGTGGCTACGATGTGCGGTGCATGGCTGCAGTGCGAGGGGGCATGGCTACAACAGATGGGGCGGGGCTATGGCATGTGGGAGAGGGCAAGCAAGGAGCCACAGCGCCCCCCAAAAATTGCCACCGAGGGCATACTGCCCCCAATCACCCCCCATCCCTATGCGACTGCAAACTGCATATGCTTTGGGATGTCTGTGTGGTTGGATTTCCCAACATCTTTACTAAATCTTAAAACCAGAAGAGTTAACAAAGGCCATGGGGATAGGTTATACAGTTTTGCCATCAGTTTGGGAGCATATGGGATTTAGGGAGGGCACTCCCACCTTCTAGGTGGGGGATGTTTGCAGGCTAGATTAGACCCACGGGCCAAAGATTCTCCATCTCTGCCCTACAGTAAAGAAAAATCTGGATCCCATCTGCCCAAAGATATTTTTAAAGTAGAATTATATTACCTTCCCTACCTTCCTTGCATAACTATTTGTATCGCTCATTTGAAAACTTCTAAATTTATTGGTTCCCAACAGATGCAGAGTCACACTTGCAGATTTTTCTCTTCATAGTTAGTTTTGGTACTCATTTCCAAAGTGGAATAGAGTTCAAAGCCAGCTGTCATCATGATGATGAAGGCATGAACAAGGAACAAATGCAACCATTTGATAAGAATCTCTAGCAAAAATTATCCGAGTGTCAACAGCAGAGCCTATTTGGGATACCACTGTCTGCAGGGGATATGGAAAGTGTAATTCAAAATCTTATTATTTTGTAAGCTGCCTAGAGTCACAGCTTGTGAAAAAGGTGAGGTATAAATAAAGGGAAGGAAGATGAAAGAATGGATATATACCATTGTAGAACTGCTAGGTCAGGGCTGAATGGTAACATGTTGAGTTGTAACATGTTCTTTCTCTTCCCTCTTTTGCTCCAGAACATACTATTGAATAGCAAAACTGCCCTGATCAACAGATGGAGTTACAGCTACTTGGAGCCATTACAAAAGCTGAACGTAATATGGGTCTTATGGCTTTCTCGCTACCCAGAGGCAATGCAATATTCAAGTGTCAAAAACAAACAATAAAACAGAAATATTTTTCTTCATTAGCAAAGCAGATGGTTTCTCATGCATGAGTCAGGCATTCACAGCAATCATTTAACAACACTTATACAGCTTGATCCCAGGACACGCTGTGCAGGGTTAAGGGCTGGAAATGAGAATATGAACAAGTGTCCTAGAATTATATAGAATATTATATCATTGTGAGATCACAGACATGGACATCACCTGAAATGTATAGTATGTAGATATGTGTCTATTTTTTTTTTAAATATCTCTTTTAGTTATAAGGGCTCACCAGCTTATTGCAGAATGCTTTAAAAGGTTATAGATACACAGTGGCTTCCAGTTCTATTTTGGTCTTCCTAACATTATTATATGCAAAATTTCTTCAAAGACATTATAATTTAGGGTTTCCTAATGCTATACCTTAATGCCCGCCTCTGCTTCATATGTACATGTACAACTAATTTATCAAATGACTTAGTTCCATTGCACTAAAAGTTATTGCAAACACTGTTTGAAGACTTGCTGAGAATTGTTTTCTGATCAGTTGCTGTGAGAAATGTTCCTTCTGGGACTCTACTGATTCTGTCTTTCAAAAAAGGTATGATTAACTTCTTAGTCCCTGCAATTTCCTATTGCTGTGTTTGCCCTAGATTTTGGAATTGACTTCCTGACTCACTGCAAAATGCACAGTTGCTCAGCTTGATAAATTGCACAAATTCATTTTTGATCACAGTTATCTTCTATTTACCACATAGCCACTGAGGTTAATAATATGCTGAAGCAATTCATATTCTACACACATACACCTTTCTGCCACCCCATAGTACTTTACATATTTTACACACCATAAGACACTATGTCTGTCATCTCACTAAAACACTGGGAGGTCATTTCTGGATGCCAAAAGCTGTCTCTGGTTCACACACATTAATTCTGGACTGCCTTCCTGGGTTTCCCCAAAGACCAGTGAAACTATACAAGCAAAAGATGGGGCCATATAATAAAGAAAGTATTCTTATTACTGTTCAGGAACTAGAACCAGCAATGATAACAACTAAAAGCACTCAGGTTCTAAACTCTGGCTGATTATTTAGAAATGAAATTGTCTTTTATGCATTTTACACGTGGGTGGGTTTCCCCATAAGGGGGTGGTAACCTGTATTGCTGTTCTTGTCCCTGATGTATATACATTAGTCACGAACAAGTACAAGGGAAAACTACACCAATAAATCATGCACGTTTGTCCTTCTCCTAGAGATCTATACACATACATTTCCCCCTTGCAAACACCAATGCCTGGCACATGGACATTAGGATAGGGTTTGTGGAGAGTGGGCCCAAAGGTGGGATTCCATCCTCCTTGGCCCTTTGACAGCATGAATCTCCTTCTCATATTAGATGAATGAAAAAACTTCTATCATAACACTTTGCAGGAGTTTAGGCATTTGACTCGGAGTTACTAAGAAACAATACGGCAGAAGAGAAGGCCCTGTTTCCGTTATTTAAACAGACAATCCAAGTTTTTCAAAACTCAGGATTTATTTGGCTTATGAAACTGAATTGCCCTCCCATCTGGAAAAACGATGCTGAACAAAGTGTTGGTGAAAACAAAGTCACAACTTTATTAGCAACTTCAATTTGCAGAGATGCAGCATCATGGGATATGTGGGCATCTGTTCTCCATGAAGAAAATCAGAAGTCCCAGTGTATTCCCCTAGGTGGTGCTGGCTAACACTCCTAAAAGGGGATACCACTAGGGTCAAGGAATGACCTCCCTTCTCTGGGAGCTCCTTAAAGAAGAATATCACCCATGGGAGTTCTCACACGATAATAACCGATAATACGTAGAAAGCAAATGGATAGTATCAAATAGCCAGTATCAAACAGTCAGATTAACAAATGCAACACAGCATGGAGTAGGGAAAAAAGTGCCCTGGGGGCCACTAGCAGGAAAAGAGGCCAAAACCTGCACAGTACTGCCTTACATGGGTGCATGCAGTGCCAGAGGAAAACCTCAGCACTGACTTTCAGCCAATGGGGAAGAAGGTAAAAACATTCCTGGTTGAAACCTAGAGGGAACAAAGTTCTCTTCTAGCTACATTGATAGCTTTGGTAATACATGTTAAGTTCACAGAAAAAATAATCCTTGATCTATTCACTGAGTGTTACAAAATCTTTATTTTAGCTGCTCATTTCTAATGCTGAATTTATTTTCATATGTTTCTTGTTTCTTTAAAAACATCATCTCTCACTTTTTGCAAAAAGGATTCAAAGTGGACTGCAATAGCAAATTATAAGGCAAAAACCTTAAGCATGCCTAAACTTGACAAAATTATTAGAGAGAGAGAGGGAGAGAAATGTGCACATCACTTCTTCATTCCATCATCTGCAATGGAAAAACTGTGTGGAAAAATTTGTACATTTGAAAAACTGCACAAGAATGTGTGCATTTGCAGGGGGGCGCATAAAAATATGTGCAACTGGAAAAAATTCAAATCTGATCAAAGTTGATGTACTCCCATTTGTTGGTGGTTGCTAAGCAGAGACTGGATGGTCAACTCTCAGGGATGCTTCAGGTATGGATTCCAGCACTGGAAGGCTGGACTACATGGATCTTGCTGACACTTCCAACTCTATAGTTCTATGACTCTCGAATGGAACAAACTTAACAGCAGTAAAATGGGGATCTGAGTGATGCCATGCAGGACAAATTTAACAATTCTTAGTTTAGGGCTTTGGGCTGGAAGTCTGAGATGAACAATATGGACAGTGTAGTTGCTAGGCATATGTTATCCTCAAACATATGAGCTTCTGCTGCTTTCTGCTGGGATGTCCCAATGCTACTATTTCTGTCTACACAAATAGCCTGCTTTTGCTATCTGGGCCAATGGGCCAATTGCTGCACCAAGGCAACACCCCCCTCTACATATCCTCCTCCTGTGTGACATATTTCACATTTTGTGCACACACTGGGGGAGTGCACCCAAAAAACTTCCATGGAGGTTTCTTTTTCTCTGTACACTGTCCAGCAGGCATAGACCTATTAACATGTATATGCACAAACCCCAGAATGTTTATAGATGGCAGGATAATAAATGGCCCTGGTGGTGATGTAAGCTAATTTTATGTTTCCAATGCTAGCAGAGAAAAACTGGACTACTTCTTTCTGTTCTGCACCACATAAATTTATCACAAATGCTTTTATCTCCCAGTACCCTTCCCCTCCACATGACAGCTCAAAGCATTCATCTTTTGATAAGTTTGCAAAGACAGGTTGTTTTCCTCTACTTTAAAAAAAAAAACAAGAAAGAAAGAAGAGTCTGAACAGAACAGGGGTTGTCAGTAGAGGTGGGATATTTTTGATGGTCTCAGCCTCAGACCATAAAGAAATGTTATTCACCCATGCACAACATATAATTCATCCTAAGTGGCAGCAGCCTCTGCTCTGGAGAAGCATTTGACTGAGCTGCCTTACAAAGTCAATTACTGCTTATTCTCAGGAAGGCGGGAGGAGTCTGGGCCAGAAGGTTTGCAATGCCTGCCAAGAAGGCATGGGGAAATTTGCTTTGTGTCAGCCTGCATGACACAGTATCTCATTCGTGGATAAATATAAATCTAGCAGGCTGGTTTGTGTGTATGTGTATGTTTGCAAAAGAGGTGCTATAAAATATATCTTCCAACAACAACATTCCCCTTTCTAAGCCTGAAATAAAATCATGACAGTGTTAGAAGGCTGCTTTTACAATTCCAGCTATTCCACTTTCACCAAGAGTTTCTTTAATGTAAAAGCTACTTAGTGGCTCACAACCCCGTTCCTGCATGCTTTACTAAGGAAAATGACTGAACACCTTGTAGATTTTAGTAGAAGATTTGCCTAAGCAAAGACAGAGCAAAACTGAAGTAATTAATTTAACACAAGTATGGCTGTCTGGGCAATTATGAGCAAGAGCAAAACAGGAAGAACAAACCTTCCAGCAAATGGAATTAAAAAAATATTTTTTTTAATTGGGAAGGATGGAATCTGGAGAGTTCTTCCAATTAAAAAAAATAAAATAGAAAAGTCAAAAGGAGCCCATCATGAAATAAATGACATACTTAGTGCTGAGAAATGAGTGTAAACGTATCTCAAACAAATGCTGAACTCCAGAATTTACTGCACCATTCATGTAGTTTCCCATCTCTCATTTCATGCCGCAACAAGGGATTCTGAACAGTCCCTATGAAATACAGCAAGACTATGATTTTTTCCCCTTAGTAATAAACTCCACGCATGCATGACAAATCCAAGCATGCAAAATGTTTAACATCCCAGTTCAGAGATACTTTGGGACTAAATCTGATTATGAGTTATGTGCCACAATAAATAGGGCTCAGCGTTTCATAAAGCAATTTATAGTTCATAAAAATGACAAAATGTACCTGTCAGATAGAACCCGGAGAGCAGATCTCTGTGCTGCCTGCTGGAAGGAAGGGCAGAGATGTTTATTTTATACTATGACTTTTAAAATATGAGCTCAATCAACACTTAAAAAAAAAGTGTCACATGGATTCTTGTCACTTGTCCAAATTTTAAAGCATTAACAAGTAGCAGCAAGATCATATTAATATGGATATTTTCCATCTACGGCATGTAATAACAGTTTGTTAAGTATGCTATAAAACCAGAGAACAGTTAAAACACTGCACAGACCTTTAACTCTGAATGATCCAATTCAGAAGATTTTTTTTAAAAAAGTCCAGAAATTAATTCCTTTCCTAATATCTCCTTTACCATTAGGCTCCTCCCATTCCTCCATAGAAAGAAACATCACAGATTTGGGTCCCTGGAATCATCTGTAGTTAAAGAATTGTTCATTTAGCAAAATGTGAAAGAAGTACGGCAGGCAGTCTTTCCAAGGCAGTGTTGCGATTTGTTGCTGGCAAGTTTTGACTGTACTGAGCACAGATGAATGAAGCATTGATACACTTTAACTCTCAGTTGTTTCCTCCTGAAGGTGGTATGTTACTATGCCGGTGTGTTAACCCATCGAACAATGATCGTAGCCTCGAATTAACAGGACATCCAGGTTTTATCATTTAAACTAGCTTCTCATTTCTTTATTGTTCTTTTTCTGACATAAATCCCACAGAAACTACTGACATGGATAGTTTAATTTCAGCAAGTAACTGGATATCCCTAATATTAGGATCATCTTGGTGTAATTTCAGCCTTGGCTTTAACTTCATACATTCCAGAGTACAGCCATCTCACTTTGGAATAAATAATTAGTACAAAAGAGTGCATCATTATACAGATGCCATTCCCAGATGCCCATGACAGTCAAAGATCTGTAATGTCCTTATAAAAATAATATCCCTTTACTGTATTTATTTGTTATATATTTACCATATCAAAGGAGCACATTGTAGGCACATTTGGTCACCCCTCCCTTTTTATTGTCATTCTGCACTGCAAGTGATAGGTCCAATGTCATCTAGTAAGTTTCAAGGCTGAAAAAGAATCTTGAACTTGGGTTAATATAGTCCAACACATCCTGGTCCAAAACTCCACACAACAAATCTATAGTTTTATTCTTAGTGCTTATAACTGCACATTGCTAATTCTGAGGGTAAAGTATGTGATTGTAGTTTGTGTGATTTATGGTCCACATGTGAAGGGGGTGGCATTCTTATTTTGACAGAGTGTAGACCTGGAGGAGAGCTTGGAATCTCTCCCGATTCACTAGATTCCCCCAATTAACACTGAACTTAAACATATACTTTAATGAATTAGATTGTTAGAATTTGTTAGGATGTGTCTCTTTCCCTCTGTCATATTGAGGAAAACAGGAAGGTTCACTGTCTTAGGATAAGAAATATTAGAACTGGAGGAAATGCATTATATAGCTCTGTTAACAGGCTAATATGTGTGGCTTCTTTGGGAAGAATTTTTATAGTGTGTGGGGGGAGTGGGGAGAGAACTATCTGGAGCCAGGGTCACAGGAGGAGCTGGGTTTGGGAAAGAAAAATGGAAAAGAAGAAAAGAAATAAAACTTGGCGTAGAATGAAAGTAGGGTGGAGAAAATGTTTGCTTAACAGGAAACAAAAGCTTTCAAGCAAGCCAAGTCCTTTCAGAATGTCAGGCCTTTTAAGCCTGAAGGGCAGACGCCCCAAGGTTTAAGTAAAAACAAAATATTTGGAGCCTTCCTCTGTGCGTGTGTGTATGTGTGTATGTGAAGATGCATATGGTTGTCTTCAGTAATTTCTCCTCTTCTATTGATTATATTCTGGACTATTGAGCTGTAATTAATCCCTTTGTAAGTGCTATGCACTGAGATAATTAAGTACAAAGTTTTCATCAAACCCATTCCTTTTTCCTTTAGTTTCTCTCCCATGCCCCCTTTCTATCCTACTTTTTACCCACCCCTTCTGCTTCTTCTACTTCTCTTTCTTCTTCTTTTTATTCACCCCATTTAAATTATACAATTAAGGTAAGATGTGTGCAGAGAAGAGTGTGCTTGTTACATAGCTGAACATTAAAACTGCAGATGTTGCAGAATGAATTGTGGATCACTGGATTCTGCATACAAAAAATGTGCTCTTCAATTTGTCTTTGCAATCCACACTTCTTGATCAGGAGTGGGGAAGCAGAAGGATTAAGTGCTACAGAAAAATATTCTGCATGTGCTCTGAGAATCAGAAATTACAATTTAAGAATTCTTCACCCAGATTCACTGGCCAATCTTTGCAGCTATCTTCCTAATGCTTTACTTGCAGGGGACCACGTCTCTCTAACTGAAATAAATTAATAGACAAGCCATCTGAAAAGTTTATAAGGCAAGATTCCAGGCTGTGGGACAGCATTCCCCAACCTGGAAATTACCATATGTGTTGGACTTCCAGTACTCCCAGGGAATTATCAGATTTTGGGTTTTGCAGTCCAACTGGGAAAAAATTCTGGGTCAGACGAAAGCAACTTTGAAAGGAGCAAAAAGAGTCATTTTGAAGGTGCCAGTAACAAAATATGCTTCTCTGAGATCTCCAGTGACAACCTCCTTCCATTCTCTGTAAATTCAGTGGCCTGGCCCAGTGCTAATGAATTGCTCAGTTAATTAATTAACAACAACTCTATCAATTAAACTATTGCAAATATTAGCGTGCATGGCAGTGGATCAATTTTCCAATTTCTATCATATAACATTATCAAATTTATTTTCGAAACCTAACATTGCAAGCTCTGTCCTGGGGAATAAATGCCCTGATTTCCTACAAATAATTCCCATAGTTATGCACTTCACTACACTTCAGATCTGAAATGGATGCATGGGCAGCTGCCATATAAACATTTCATAGAATTGCAGAGTTGGAAGAGACCTTGGGGATCATCTACCCAGCCCTCTGCTCAGTATAGGCTCTCCAAATGTAATAAGCTAATTTGTCTTCTGTCCACAAGCTCCTGAAGCACCTAGGGATGTGATTCATTTGGCCCTTGAGACTCATTTATAGAAAGTAGGTGCTCTCTAACCATGTCCTCACCTATTCTCAGCTGCAAATCCCTCCTTATATAATTCCTTCTGCTTCTGCCAGGCTGAACACAAATCCTTTCTCAGTGAAGACTGAAGAAAAATAAGAGTTGAATAATTCCTTCTATTCTCCATCACCTGTTAAAAATTCACCATTTCAGTCTATTCTATTCTCTTTGCTCTTATGTCCATCTTTTCTACATCTTTGCTTTTCAGTTTCAGCTCATCAGAGAGCCGCCTGTGCAGCCACCGTAGCTCTTGCAAATGCCACCTGTTTTTTGTATTTGTTATGGGAATTCCTTGTTGTTTCAGCATTTCATTTTTTAGGCCCTCCTCTCCTACTTGAACTTTTTTTTTTCTTCAGAGTTTCTAGTCATGAGATCACACCGAACTTTTCTCTGAACATTCCTTTTGCACACATACGACTAAGCTCCTTTTTCACAGTCTTTCCTAATGTAGATTCCAAAATGGCACTGTAACTCCATCGCCCGACCCCCTAATTCTGCCCTTTTCATTCTATCAAACTTCTTCCTTGTTGGTCAGGGTTAAATCAAGATGGCCTTTCACACAACACAACTTTATGATTCCACTTAAACTGCCTTGGTTGCATCCTAAAGAATCCTGGGGTTTCTAGTTTGGTGAGGCACTAGAGGGGATTCCTGGGTGAGAATTCTAAATATCCCTCCCTAAACGGCAAATCCCAGGATTCCATGGGATGGAACAATGGCAGTTAAAGTGGATTCATAGTGCTATAATTATGTAGTTACATGGTCTCAGAATAGCAGATTCTCTTGATCGTTCTTTCTTATTTTTAGAGATGAAGGCAGTCAGACAAGTAAAAGACTTGTTGGATATTCTTTCTTAGCAAAGGTAGATACCCACCAAATGCCAGTATAGCTGAACTCCTCTGTTACTACTATTGCTTGCTTCTGTGATTTATGGCTTCTGGCTGGCTGAGTGGTATTTAAAAAATACAGTATTACCTCTGGTTTCTTACAAGATCATACTCATTATCTTGCATTAGGATCTGAAGATCACTCTAGAGAGCTGGATCCCCTACATGTGATCTAGAAGGGGGTTCTTAAAAACTGAGTGCAGCAAGGGTTGTGCTCTTCCTTGATACCTCACTTTGCACTATATTATTGCTGGGCGGGCTGAGCATGGGCTTATGACTGCAAGCAGACCTAGAAACTCAAACATCTATACCTCAACTATTTTTCTGGCAATTGCCTCTCCCCAAAGCCTTTAGTACAGCTAATTCATCTTTTAAATAGGTCACAGGGCCCTGCGCTGTTTATCAAAATATCAACCTTTTAAAAGCAAAATGGAGTTCGGGACACTACTACTACTACTACTACTTCTTCTTCTTCTTTTAAAAAAATCTGGATTCTTGCTAGTTTTACAGCCACGCTGGGGATAAACTAGGGTAGAGAATTAGTCCCTTAAACCATGAAAAATTATGGGGTTGTTCTGAATTTTTTTGAATAACTCTATGCTTTTTACCCAAAAATTATTTTTCAATTTGTAAAACAAATTTTATCCTAAAATATACATCCTTGTGCATATTTTGACCTAAAATACACATATTTAAATGCCTTTGGGGGCATTTATTTTGGTCCAAGAACTGTAGTGAAAACTTTCCTGACATGTGGAAATAGAATACCTGCATTTTGATCTTCATGATTTCAGGAAATAAGAATCAGGACATTTCATTTAAAAATGCACGCCAAATGAAATCTGCGAGCACCCAGACCTAAAAACTCTTTTGTCCTTTGCCATGCATTTCTTGTGTTGCTGACACATAACTCCCCTCTTGACCTCATATCATGTTTTAGGCTTTTCCTTTTTCTGAATTGCTGGAGCATGTTTTGATATAATGTTGTTTTTCATTCTGCTCAAGTATCACTGTCCTGGAGCAATCTCTGGAATTAACTAGAAAATTGTCATATATCTATAATGATAACCAATAGGTATTTTTTTTTCTATTTGTCATGACCTTGATAAGTTTTAGAATGGCATGGCCTCAGGCCCTTTTCGCACCTTACCTGGTGCTGCTGTCGTCTAGCAGGGATCATGTGAAAAGCCTCATCTGGGAGGCACTCGCGTCCCCTCCGCTTCCCCTCTGCACCAGCTCCATGCTGGCCGGAAGGAAGCGTGAGCGCTCCGCCCTTTCCTTCCGCAGCGCAACCAGGTACTTTCTCAGGATGTGCTGGGGGAGGAAGCACAATGGGCGCATGTCTGGAGTCTCTGCATGCAAGGTAAGTGTGTGTGGGGCACGGGAGTGGCGCGTGATCGCACATCATTTTTGGCAATGAGATGAAAATGATATAATGCGCAATTGCCCCCTAATGGCCTCAGGAGCATCGCGAGATTGCGAGGACGTCATGTGGAATGGCCACTCTCCCGAGGCCATTTCGCAACAGGACTGGCGTGCGAAAAGGGCCTCAGTCTTTTCTTGAAAGCCCGTTTAATAACTGAACTATATCAAGGAAATGATATAGTTCTGGAGGTGAATCTGGATACCAGAAGGGAAGAACTAGGATATTATGACAATCAAATACTGTCTGCAATGTAAAATAAATAATTGTCACATAAAAAATAGGCACAGTAGAAAAAACAGAATTATCTGCTACCCTCAGTTTCACTTCAATAAATCTTAAGTCTCACACAAATTTCAGTTTTCAGTGAGCTGGAGTGCAGCAACATTTCATTGTTGCCAAAACTAGCTATAATTTTTCTGCACATATTCAAAGATCTTTAACATGACTAGATCAGTTCTAGCCAACAGCCAACAGTATATTGGGATGCTAATTTCATCCCTGAAGGAAAAATCAAGTAATTTACGCAATTTTCTTCCTACTGTGAGAAATTCTTTGAAAACCAAACATTCATAGTTTTGGAATGAATCTTTGCAAAAAATTTCATGGGGTATTTTTGCTCAGAAAATAGCATTTCCTGCATAGGTAACAGCATTTTCCATTTCTATCTCCTTGTCATAAAACACTGTAGTTGGGGACTTATTCTGTGCGTTCTGGTGTATGGGGGGGGGGTGATAAGGGTCGTCCGCTCTGGGCGGTAATTTTTTGAAGAACGCCCACTGTGAGATGGCCATGCCCTCGTGTGACACGGCCATGCCCCTGCCCCTCTGCCCACTTGCCAGTGCCCCCCCCACTCCAAGCTACATGGCTGTCTGTGCAAAATCAATATTTTTTTCCTCCCACAGACAACAGAGAACAGTTTCCTCTACAGAAAATGCTGTTTTCTGCACAGACAACAAAACAAAACAGAACCACATGTATAAATTTTGCACAAAATAAATTTCAAACTACAAATAGTCTTGTTAGTCCAGGATTTTTCTTACCACTTGAGAAACACATTTTTTCATGTTTTTTGAGTGTTTTTAATTTCTAGTTCTTTATTTCATACCCATAATGACCAGAGCTTGGAAAAATTACTTTTTTTACTACAGTCCTAGACTTCCCCAGCCAGCATTATCAGTGTTTTCTAGTTGTGTTTGCTACATGCTGCTATCATCTTTGATATATATTTGCCTCATATATATGGGAAATAAATGTTAAATCTTAAAAGCAGGAAGTGTAACTAGGCATCTTAAATGTAAAATGCATTTGTCATACCAGAGGGTTGTGGAAGACTGTGGTATAGCATTTTGTCACTGACCTGGCTTTTTCTCCAGGGTGGATTGAACAACTTTTATTTGCTCGGTCTGTGGTGGGCTCAGATGTGTCAGAATGAATCACATAATCCCTGAAAATTATGCTCTATTAAGATTCATCCTTAATTATGCACTGACTGCTTATTACAGTGTAACTGATGCATTTCCCTTTCTATACAAGTTAATGAATAGCTTTTGAAAATATATTTTGGTCTCTCCACTTGCTTCTTAGAGATTTGTTTCATGAATTAATCTTCCTTAGCATATTATGATCAGAAAACAACGGTGTGTTTTTGTGAGAGAGGAAATGGGAAAGATGATTTACCTTGTCATGTGATCCTTAAAACCTGGTGTGAAGGGCTGTGAGATCCTCCAGAGCAGGTTTTAAAAGAAAAACATTGTTGTTGTCTTACTTATACCTCATCCTTCTCTCAAAAATGGGACTCAAGGTGGTTTATAAATCAAAACAAGTACAATTAATTAAAACACACCAAAAAGCAACATGCAAATAGAATTAAACTATTAACAACAGTAAAACCAGTTTAAAACACAGAAGAAAAATAGTTAGAGAGCAGGTTAAAAAACAGGACAATGAAAACAGTATAGCATGTTCTTAACAGGCCTTTCCTGAAAAAAATGTTATTTTTTCAGAAAACTCTTTGGAAAAAAAATAGACTTTGCCTATTGATAGAAGGACAGCAAGGAGGGAGCCATCCTAGCCTCTTTAGGAAGGAATTTCCAGAACATAATGAAAGTCACTGATAAATGTATACTGATAAATGTATCTACTATATAAAAGTCAATGTTTGTTTGTGAGTTTGTCTGTTTGTCTGTGTCAGGCAGGCAAAGACCTCATATGATTGGCTAAGTGAGGCGAGAAGACCTCATATGATTGGCTGCCTGTGAAGATTCTGTGGAATCCTGGGGTTGGCAATTTAGGAAGAGGCCTTTAGCATTCTCAGCCGAGAGCTCTTGGGACTCAAGCTGGTTGCCTACCATCAATAAGTATATCAGATAACATTTGGGAGGCATATGTGAACAAAATTAAAGTGGCATACACAACCTAGCCCATTTCGACACTGCACTGTCATAGTGCTATTATTCCACTTTCAACATCCTATGGAATCCTGGGATTTGTAGTTTCAAGGAAGGGTATTTAAGAATTCTCAACCAGAGAGGTCTTCAGGCTCAGTAGACTACAAACCCCAGAATTCCACAGGCTGTTGAAAATGGAATAATAGCACTATAACAGTGTAATGCAGAAATGGCCAGAGTTACAAGGTCTTCTTGCCTCACACAGTAGATTGTAGAGGGCTCCATATGTGAGGAATCTTAAAGCTGAAATTCAAAACAAAAAATGCTTCCAGAAAAATGTAAAGCCATTGTACAAATTCAACAGAAAGCAAAAAAATCCAAAAACCAGTACAACAATGTCACCAGACAACACAGATTGGATTGGGGACTATGGGGAAAAGTTACAGGTACTGGAACAGGCCAGTTGCTATGGAGATGATGCCTAGCAGCAAGGAGGAGGACAGTGTATTCTCACAGGAACTCAACCTCTGTATGTTAACAACTACAAATACAGATTGGATTGGGGAATATGGGGATAAGTTATAGGTACTGGAATAGGCCGGTTGCTATGCAGACTAGGCCTAGCAGCAAGGAGGAGGACAGTGTATTCTGTCAGGAACCCAACCTCTGAATGTTAACAACTCTGAGTAAAGATTGGATTGGGGAATACAGGGAAATTTTACAGGTACAGAAATAGGCCGGTTGCTATGGACTTGAGACCTAGCAGCAAGGAGGAAGAAGTGTATTCTGTCAGGAACCCAAACGGTGTATGTAAATAACTCTGAATACAGATTGTATTGGGAAATATGGAGCTAAGTTACATTTACTGGAAAAGGCAGTTTGGTGAGTTCTTAAGAGGAAAATAAAATTCCGGGCAACGCCAAGTAAATACTCTAGTGTTATATTAAAATTAAGAAGACACTGAATGTGATATATCAGGTTATTGCAGGGATTTGTACTTTGCAACTTGAAGAAGAGAGAGAACAGCAGGAAGGGAGCAACTCTCTAGATAATTAGCTTGCTGGGTGGTTGTGTGCTTTGGGGTTTAAGGAAGAAAGGAAAATGCTGGGGCTTTGGACCTGGGGTTTTACAGTGTTTTTTTGGGGGGGGGGGGGATTTTTTGAGATGACTATTTTTGCACTATGATGCCTCACTGGGAGTTGCCACTGTGAGATGCCCTTTTACCTCCATAAGGAAAGGCACTCATGATGCTTGACTACAGGAAACGGGGGCCATGCAACAAAAAAGCTGTGCATGTGATAGTCAGGGTAAGGGAGAGGTAGTCTTCAAAGTGCTCTCTTATCAAGTAGGAGGATGCCCAGATAGAGTGAACAGTTCAGCATGTGAACGACTGGATGAGTGAAGGACTGGTGGCTGACAGGTAATCAGATATTTCACACAGCTCACATCTGGCAGCACTAGCACTAATTCAGCTTTATCCTCTGATGGCTGGTTGAGGTCACGCAGACAAGACAGCCAGCCTCCCATTGCTTTGCAAGGCAGGAAACCAATTGGTACCTTCATTGACACTGAACAAAGGAGAGAAGTTGTCAGATGCAAACACAGACTGTAGGTGCTTGGCAAGGAAGGGCATCATACTGCCTGCCTTGACAATAGCTGGATCTTGGGTAGCTTCCTCTGCAAACTGTAGGGGAAAGGTAGAAATTGTCACATCCTTTTCCCTTGTCCTGTTCTAAGTCTTGTGGAAGTTATTCTCTTTGTGGAAAGAAATACAAGGGGCTGTTTTAGTAGGCAACTCAGCCAACACTTTAAGGAAATAGAAGGGATTCCTTTCCACCCTGCATGAGCCCAAAAAAATTGCTTCAAAATCTAGCAAGGTAAGCGTATATGGTTTATTTCTTCTTATTTTTAGAATAGCTTTTAAAGATTCCTTTTGTGTTGCCTTTCTCAAGATTTTCAAGAATCCCCAGGAATTTCCTGAATATTTTGATACTTCCTTTTGGCCATCTTGGCTATAAGCATGAGCAATAACACACTCCTCTCTATGTTGTTGCAGTTGTTAGTGGTAGTAGCAATATAGTAGTAGTAAGATTTATAGCTTACTTTTTATGTTCCAAATACCTGGAAAGTGGATGGCAATTAATTAAAATTAAAAATAGTTTTAATTAATTAATTAAAATATCAAATATGCAATTAAACCTTAAAAACAATACTCAGTATTGAAAGTACCAATAAAACAAGTAGAATGTAATTAAGATAACTGCAACAGCTGATAAAACTTAGACTCATAATGCACTGAAATGAATGCAGTGTTGACTGGAGGAAATACCACTTTCAAATCTTCCTGTTTGAGGATTTGAGAGAGAAAAGGCTATAGATATTTCTTCAGAGAGAATAATTCAAAGATGTGGTGCTGCCATGCTAAAGTCTCTGTTCCCAATACACAGATCTTATTTGTGGACCACAGAGCATGGTCTCAGACACTGATCTTAAAACCAGGTGGAATCATGTGAATATATGTAGTCATGGGAGTTTCAGGGG
The DNA here is from genome assembly GCA_948472985.1 of Iguana delicatissima. Taxonomy (NCBI): domain Eukaryota; kingdom Metazoa; phylum Chordata; class Lepidosauria; order Squamata; family Iguanidae; genus Iguana; species Iguana delicatissima. The sequence continues at coordinate 2,098,506 of CAOKZL010000223.1, forward strand.
ACTGAGCAGGCTGAGGGATGCACACACATTTTGTTAAGGACTAATTCATACAAGAAAGTAATGCTCTCTGTATGGATATCTACTGATCTCAATAAAGGTGAGCAACTGACCCTGGATGTTGCCACATTCCCCCCTTCCCAAGATTCAGGTATCTAGTATGGATGTTTTCCTGGACTCTGTTTACTGTGGAGCATTCAAGTCCAGCACTCCTTTTTAACTTCTTCAAACAGTTTGTCTGCCACAGCATTATCTAAAGAAAGCCGATGCTGCCTCAGTAACACATGCACTGGTCAGTGGCTATATCCAGAACTGATTACTGTAATGCATTTTACACGTGGCTGCCCTTAAAGTTGGGTTGGAAACGATAACTGATACAGAATGCAACAACCATAATTCATGTATGAAATAAGCTATTTAACCACATTACTCCTGTTCAGCATCAGCAAAATTTGCTGTCTGTTCATTTGTGGGCCCAATTTAATGGTGTAACCTTTAAGGCCCAGTGTGTTTGTGTGTGCGTGTGCACATATGTTCTTCTTCCATACTAGACTCAGTATGTATTATCTGAAAAGCATGCCCTGTATAAGTGTGGTTAATGTTCAATATATCATGCTTAATGGCATCACATGAGGCTGGGTCTTGTAAGATCACTTGTGTAACATCATCACGCTCCACCCACTGTGATATTGCAAGGGATGATCCCTTGGCCTTAAGTTTCTGCCCTGAACTCTGGGATGGTCTTTACTAGGCAGAGGAGAGTGCCTCCCACTCAATTCCCCCTTCCCTAACTATCCTCAAACAACTGTTCACTTCTTTCCACCTCTGCTTTGAGATCAGAAGATGAAAGGAGAAGTGGAGAGGCAGAGGTATCATTAGATGGCTGAAGACATTTTAGGCCGAATCTCTGAAAGACTTAATTCAGCCATTTCATACAGTGTGATGCCATTTTTGCTGCCAATAAGGAAATATGGCCAAACATTTTGATCTAAAACTAGTTCCTGGAAACTCTGTTTATAGCTCCTTCTGGCTTAGTATCTTCATCTGAAATTGATAAAGTTCTTTTCAGGAAGGTTGTTGTTGTAGCATGAATAAGAACTGAGATTTTATCCAGATGAATTTTAATCAGGCTGCAGTGCTAGAAACAGAAAAGCAAAACAGCACTGATGGATAAAGAATGCAAATAATTCTGGGTGAGTTGTTCTGCTTCGGTACTTCAGTTGCCACAAACTGTAAGATACAGGAGCTTCTCCCTCTTTTGCTCTCCACATTAGAGAATATAGATTCATTCAGAATTAAGTCCATTGATTTCCTTTCAGTCTATTAATCATTCAAGAATGGTTCTATCAGTACTTCAAGTCTATGAGACAAAGGAAGTAGTCTAAGAGCAGTAATAATTTTTTGATTCTCATTCTCTAGAGATTGCATCTTCTATTGCCAGCCTTTATTGCAACAAGCCAGACCTTGGAAGCATAATCAACACATATTCAGGTTTCAGTGTTGGTAAAACAAACTACCAACAAATGTCACAAGTTGCAATCTGCTGGTGAAAGGAAATCAAAGAGGAAATTAAGTGGCTTCCATAGTAATTGGGAACGAACAGCCAGCAGCTTCAATGTAATTAGGTACAGCAGAATATAGAACAAGGTGAAAGGAGATACTGCAGCAGTGACACCCTGCATCTTACCATAATAGCAGAAGAAAGTTTAAAATGTTAATATAGAGGCCAGAGATTATATGCTAAATGGCTCTTTATATCATTAAAGTTACAATTTGACAATATTATGAATGTCTTTTAAAAAGGAAGACACAGTCTTAGGAGATGTATCCATTCAGAGAGTGACCTAGTCACCTAGGGAATGAAATTCTATCTATCTATCTATCTATCTATCTATCTATCTATCTATCTATCTATCTATCTATCTGCCTGCCTGCCTGCCTGCCCTGCCTGCCTGCCTGCCTGCCTGCCTGCCTGCCTGCCTGCCTGCCTGCCTGCCTGCCTGCCTGCCTGCCTACCTACTTATGGGTAGATGATGGACCTGGAGAATTCATATCACTACCGCATAGTTCTTTCACTTGATCATCTAGAAAGCAAGTTCTACTGTTGCTATAACTGGGCCAACACCATACTTATGGATACAAGTGAGATCTCCTTATGCATTCTATATATAGAATCTGTGATCATAACAAATTCTGGCCAACCTAGTGCCAACTGGTACAGGGAGATTATGTCATAACTAAAAGAAAAGAGGAGGAGGGGAATATGATGAATGGAATATCTGTTCTTCTGGCTGCTTCTCTTGTGCTGTGCTACTGTCTGCTCTTCAGCTCAGTAATGCAGCAGCAAACAATACCAAGGCACCAACGGAATGTGAAAGAGAAAATGCATATTTAGTTTTTTATTTACACTATTATCTAGATCCATGTTTCAGTTGTAAATGTCTCTGAAGTTGTTTATAGTAAATGGAATTAAAACAGTAAATTCAATTAAAACAAAAAAAGGGGGGGAAGGAAAGAAAAGAAAAAAGAAAAAAAGCATGCAGCTCAATATTGCTTTGCTCAGTGTTCGTCAGCTAGTCATGGTCTCTTCCATGACAATCTATACTATTGCCCCGTTTTGTGTTTTTCATATCCCTGCAATGTCAGCATTCCATAACCACTGAGTGCGCTCACTGCTTGTCTAGGGCTGCTCTTCACTCCAAAGCTCTTGAGCAAGGGGGCAGGACCTACCTGTTTGGAGCCTGCAGCTCCTATCTATGCCTCACTCTCTTCCCACATTGTGGTTGGCATCATTGCCCTTTTCCCTTTTAGGTGCCTTCTTGCCAGTGGATAGAAATTTTGCTCTTGCCCTCTACCTCTGTTTCCATCTGGAATAATCAGTAAATGGAAGGGATCAGACTTTTCCATGCAGCCTGGTTAGGAAAAGTGCACGCTGTGGGTCTGAGTGGTCTAAGCATAGTGAGATGTCATAGAGAATTATGGAAAGGAAGTGTTCATTTTAAGTAAAAAAGCTTGCACCAGTCTCCAGGTACAGACTTAACAAGTGTAGAGTTACAAAATGTAACGCAAATTCCTAATGGGGGTTTCTCACTAGTCACACAGAATGAATCTTCTGTCCTGTGGTCCTAACTGATTCCAAAATTCATGGGGTGGGGGAAGGAGCCTTGTTGTTGTTGTATGCCTTCTGATTTATGGTGATCCTATCACAGGGTTTTCTTGCCAAGATTTGTTCAGGGGGGTTTCCCTTTGCTTTCCTCTGAGAGAGCATGACTTGTTGATGGTCTCCCAGTGGGTTTCAATAGCTGGTCTCCAGAGTCCTAGTCCAACACTCATAGAATCATAGAAATGTAGAGTTGGAAGAGACCACACGGGCCATCCAGTTCAACCCCCTGCCATGCAGGAACACCCTCAAAGCACTCCTGACAAAATCATTCAAATCACTACATGTGCCTCTACTGAGATGGTTATTAGTCACCCTATTATCACCCTAAAGATAAAATGCTAACTCTTCTCTCCAGCTGTGCATTGTAGTGTTGTCCTTCTAAATGTATTTTGATTTGGAATTTCTAGACTTGAGGTGGCAGACAGAGTCATTTTTGGGGTTCCTCAGGGCCCTCCAGGACTCTATTTCTTTTCAATATTTTTAAAGATGTCCCCAAGCACCTTGTAGGAGGTGTGAGGGGCATTTTTGCTACATTTTCAGCCCCTCTGGCTTGCAAAGATATTATTTTCTGTGCAGAAAATGTTTTTTTTGCATAACCCTCCAAAATGTGAATTTTCTGCAGAATAAGTCCCAAACTGTGCATAGTCTAAAAGAAATACAGTTTTCAATTATAACAGAAATAAAACTGCTAAAATTATGTGTTGCTTCCTCTAATAATGAAAACAGCAAAGCATTATATCACTACAACATGCATGATTTTGCACTTTCTTACACTGTGTCTCATTGTACCATCTGAATACCTTTTTGTCTTGTTTGTAGAGATCTTGTTGGCACTTTTAACAATCTTTTTTTTTTTGTTCTATATTTGGAATTATCAAATTGAGTGTCATCAAAATATGACAAACCACAGGCACAGAGCTGTCCCAAGATAATTTGCTGCCTTAGATAGTTGGTTTTCTCCCCCTGTTCCAAGTACATAAGCAGGCTGGGCTGGCATGAACTAAATGTTTCTTTGCTGCTAGGGATGGGGCAGTGTGTTGCACTGCATTTGATGGCAGCAGGCCAACCAAAGGGGTGCAGGACAAGCTTCCTCTCACATTTTGCAGGTGGAGGTGATCATCTGACTCAGGGGAACAACAGAACCTGCTAGAATGAAATGGGAAGCTGAAAGGAGAAGGCTTTGGGTAGATATTCTGAGCCACAGGTCATCCTCTGTTGTGCCCAGCTACTTCTTTCCTCCCACTTCTCTGTTTGGTCCTTTCTTCCTACGTGCATGTATCAAACAGTGGTATTTCACTGCTCAGTTCTGTATGGCTTACAAACATGAAAGAACAGCAGTACTGCCCTGTCTTTACTCCCTGCCTCATATGTTCTTCCTCCTTGCCAACACTATTCTAGTACTTATTTTTGCATAATTTGTGATAAGCATAGCATTCTCAGTGGCCTTATTGTAGAATATACACTTGACCTTATCTCAGTGAAGCACATTCAAATCAAGCCTCTTTGTGTTATACACACAGCATTACAGAGCCTGTCTTTCCACTGTTTCTTTGGGGCATGACCATACAGCAGTAGTCACACAAGGAGGCTTTTAAAAATAATGAGCATCTGCTGCAAAGGGCAGTGGCTGCTGAGATCATTAAATGCAATCATTAAACTTCATCTTCTATTAAAATCTTGTTAGCCAATTTTAGATGCATTGCAGCTAAGACTCTATTAATGAAAGCTGTCATAGCTAATCTGGTTCTGCAATGCTGAGATTTAAAATACTTCATCTTAGGACTTACATCAGATAATATGTCCTTAGGGAAGGCTAAGGTTTAGGTGATGGGGTAACTTTAACATCTGCAGCAATAATTCTGTTGTACTTTTAAAAAGCCTCACAAATTAATGGTATTGGTTTAATATGTCCTTCAATATTTCTAACACACTTGTAAAGGTTGGAAACATAACAGGGTCACGTTAAATGTAATGATAAGTGTGTGGTTTCGCCTTGTGTGGTTTTTTTAAAAAAACCTTTAAATAGCAGATCTCCCTGTGAACATCCATGACCAATATCAGGGTGATGCCACATGGGGAAATGGGCTTAACTCTTTTCTCACTTGTTCCTTTCCTCCCAAATACTAACCATTTCCTATGCATGTTTGACTTAGGAGGAAGGCTGCCATTGATACCATTATACTTCTCCCCCTTCTTACATCAAAACATAGCTTCAAGGGAAAGTATTTTCATCAGAAACCATAACTTAGAGAAGAAGGTACAAATGCTCTTCCTTGCCATAGGCCCTTTTTGCACCTTACCTCATTCCAGTGTCATCGCAAGGGGATCACACGAGAAGCCTCTTGCAAGAGGCACTCGCGTCCCCTCTGCTTCCCCTCCGCACCAGCTCCATGCTGCATGGAAGGAAGCGTGTGGCCCTGCCCCTTCCTTCCGCAGCGCACCCAGGTACTTTCCCAGGCTGCGCTGTGGGAGGAAGCACAATGGCTGCACATCAGGAGGCTCCGCACACAAAGTAAGTGTGAGTAGGGTACGGGAGGGACACATGATTGCTCATCATTTTCGGCAATGAGCCAAAAATGATATACTGTGTGATAGCTGTGGAATGGCCTCAGAAGCATCGTGTGATTGTGAGTACATCATGTGGAACAGTCCTCACAATCCCACAGCGCTCCCGAGGCCATTTCGCAACAAGACTGGTGTGTGAAAAGGGCCATAGTGTGGATTCTGGCTGGAGTTCTGGTTGTTGGCAATTATAATTTAAAAAAGAATCACACAACACTAAATGATGCCTTTAGCTTAATGTGTAGGTTAGCACCACGTTATTTTGCAGTGCCTGATTTGACATTTTTCTTTTTTTCTATTTCATGCTTCTTTGTCAATAGGAGATTAGGTGCTAGTATGTACTAGTTTCCCCTGATAGTTAGTAACCATTTCCCATGCTGTTATACCATCTGCTTGTTGGGAAATATGAGAGACACCGGTGAATCCTCAAGCAGAATAATCAAATTGGCAAGGCAGAAGCTAACAAAATCACTTCCACGTCTACCCAATCACACAGGAGCTTCATCTTCCTTGTAAAACTTGTGCAAGTAGATTCCTTTATAAACTACTCCACATAGTTAGACATTTATCCTTATAGAGAAGAGACAGAAAAGAAGAAAAATGGCTGCATGCTAAAAAAGAAAAGAAAAAAAAAGAGGAAATCTGTAATTATGCAGACTAGCAGTTAATGACAATAGACATGTGCCATGGCCCAGGTACATAGTTAACAACTCTTTTCAAGTGTGCATGCCCACCTTGACTAGTAGTTTCTCAAAGCAGTCTCTTGCTAAAGGTTTTGGTTAAGATGTCAGCTGTAATTTCAGAAGCTGGACAGTAGATCATCTTGATTATTCCTTTCTCAGTCAGCTCATGAACTTTGTTGTATCCCATTCCAATGTGCTTGCTGCATGGCATCATCTCCTCTGTTTGAAAAAGTCCAATACATCTCTGGTTGTCTTCCATAACTTAATTTGTTTTCTGTTCCATTAATTCTAAAGTCAGTCAACATCATTGATCAAGGCATAACAATCCTTTGCATGCCTCTGCTGCTGCTATGTATTCTGACTTTGTGAAAGACAAGGCTACATTTTGTTTGTGGATAGACTAGAAAACCAATCTATTTCCATATAAAGACAAGAAACCACTAACGGATTGGTAATTTGTTCCATCTGCTGCCTAATCTGTATCAGTGTACCATACAAGTTACGGATGTTTGTTAGCTGGTACTTCCAGTTTAAAGTCAATAGTCTCTTTTAAGGAAAAATAAAGCTACCTTTTACTTCATCCCAATCCTTCTTTGTGTGTGTGCTGCCTTTCCTGTTCAGAATCCCTACAGCTGAAGCTATGTCAGATACAATATTAGTAGACACATTTAGAAGTTCCCTGTTGCTATTTTGTACAACTTGTTAATTGGAAGAGTTCACTTTCTTCATTGTTTTAAAGAAATTCTCCTTTGTAGAATTTCTAAGAGTTTAGCAATCTTTTGGTTTAGGAGAAAGGAATTGTCTTCTTCCTGTTCAGTTTGGATACCTAAATGGTATTTAACATTTGCTAATTGTTTCATTCAACTCCCTTATTCCGATCATGTACACTTACTGTATAGTTTTGCTGAGTGGCTATAGTCAAGTCATGAACATAAATTAGAATAAAAGTTGAATAACCATTCTTTGCTTTTGGTTTGTAGGAACTGGTCTTCTCCAACTTGCCTAAAGCCTTGTTGCTTCAGCAGTTTGTCTAGTTTCTCATTCTAAGCCTTAGAAACCTTTAAGTCCATACAGTCCCAACTGAAGCACGTAAACCAAACATAGTTGCTTCTAGTCAACAATCTGGGGTGGTGGTGGTATTGTTTCACTTATGGCTCCTCTGTTATTTCTCCGTGCAACATACAGTTTTCAAATAAAGGTGTACAACATCCATCTGTTGGGAGGCATCCACACTAAGGAACAGTCTTATTGTGCTGTGTTTGACAACAGGTGAAAATGTTTTATCAAAGTCTGTTCTAAACTTCTGTGAGAATCCTTGAGCAATGTCTTGCCTTTTAGTATTCTGCTTTTTCTTCTGTATCTTCTTTCACTTTAAATACCCATTTGCCTCTGATGGCCTTCTTTTTCTAGTGGGAGCTCTGCCAGTGTGCACATCCAGTTCTCATGTATATATATCTTCTTGTACAGCTTCTCTCCACTGAATATTTTCAGATGCTGGCATCTACATAACTTCTTTCAAATCTTCCAGTCTTATGAAGAAGGACAAGCATGGAGCTGATGCACCTTTGCTGGGTTGCACTGAATTTCTAACAACCAGTTCTGGGACCTGGTCTGTCTCTGCAGAATCTTCCAGTCTAGTCATCAGGCCATCTTCATCTGCATCCCCTTCTTTTTGGCTGTTCCCTGTCTTTGGTTTACTTTCTCCATCATGCCTCTCAGCCCTTTGTTCAGCAAGTTTGACATTTTGTTCCCCCACAGGCACCAACATACTCTCTTCTTCTTGTGAGAACTCCAGTGCAATCTCTTGTTCCTCTGGAGAATCTAACACAGTTCCTCTACCATCATCTGTGTATCATCTCATATCATTCATCAAAGTGAACACACGTCTAGTAGAAACTAGAAACATCTTTGAGTTGGTCTAGTTTCTTTGAGATGAGTCAGTCTTTGAGTTCATTTACTCTATATTTTGGTTTCTAGGACCTTCAACAGTTAGAACAGTCTGTTCTGTCATTTAGCTTATATCTATTTTGTCTTGGTATGTATGCGTACTCAATGCTGCCAAAAGTTCTAATGTGCTTCACATCTGACAGTCTGCCATATCACAACTGAAATGGTGTCTGTGTGGGGCTTTGGTTCACAGTCTATTCTGGAAATATACTGTAGTCACAGTGGCATCACCTGAAACTCTGTTGGGAAGCTGAGTTCTTGCCATCATGCACATTACTATCTCTGAGATGTCAGTTTCCTTTCAACAATCTCATCCTGTTCAGCAGTTTAGCTCACATTTCCTCTGTGCAAAATGCTATGGTCTTACAGGACAGCTTGAGTGTGATGCAAGAGATACTTCTGGTGACCTCTCACACTTGGTGCTGACCATGGCAATGTACTGTTCTAGCACCTTTTAGGCTTGATTTTTCTCTTTCAGCAGGTATGTGACATAACACCTTGAAAAATTATCTAGAAAATTTAGAGCATATCTATTTCTGACATGTGAGGATACATTAAGGAGACTACATAGGTGACTGTATGAGAGACCTAGCACTTTGGTGCTTCTTTTAGTCCTTGGCTGAAACAAGGGCCTAACTTCCTTTTCTGCAACATAGGTTATGCACTTGCTAGCACAGAAGGTAGATTTACCGTGATACCTTTGGCCATCATTTTGATCAATTCTGCACCTTTTTTTAAAAAAAAATATTTCAAATCCGTTTTATCTTGGCCAGACATACTGAGCACTCTTTAAGTCAGGAATAAATAAGACACCATCTGCTGTGTTTTGCACAGTTCTGTCAGGTAGCTTGCAAGTTAGGTGCCACATCCAGACCTTTTAATTTGCATAAAATGTCCATTAACAACCTAGGCTTTTCTTCAGTGTTCCTATCTATAGGATCAGGTAAAATATCAGAGAATATACTGTGACTAGTAGAATTCAGGAAGCTGACTTCTGATTGTATTTATCAGTTGCTAGTGCTCTTTCCTTTAAAAGAAAATTGCTTCCTTGCATTTATTCATTGTGAGACCTATTGCCAACATTGTTTGAGCCATTGCTGACATTGTCTTGTAGAGTACTTCAGAGCTACCATTAGGTGAAGTCTCTTTGTCAGTTATAGCAACAAGGATCTAATTGGTTCTCTGGTGGAACTTTTTGTCTATCTTTCACACTGACTATGTAATTTGATCAAACTGCATTTTGGGTAAGGAGAAGTCTGCATGTTGGACTATGACTCTAGAGATTAGGGTTGCCCGTGGAGATCCCATGGGTAACCTTGGGCAAGTCACACTCTCTCAGCCCCAGAGGAAGGCAAAGGCAATCCCCTCTGAACAAATCTTGCCAAAAAAATCCCATGATAGGTTTGCTTTAGGATGACTATAAGTCAGAAATGACCTGAAGGCATATAAGAACAAGAGAGGCTGAAGCCTTTTGTTTACTGCATTTTCTTCTGAACAAATAGATGACCCCCTTGGCTTTCAGTTCCAGAGAATCTATCCCATCCAGCACAAATATAAAAGGATCAAATCCCATTTTCTGTTTACCACTAAGATTAAATCTTCTTCATCTCAATTTATTAAAGATTGTAACTGTACAGTGATTTTGACACAATGACACATATGTCTCACAATTCCTGTTAGATTCAAGTTTTAGTCCACTGATTCTTTAATTCAACTTGTCTAGGATTTAGAATACGTGTAGCCACATTACTTTTTGAAGATTATTAAATATTAATTTGGATGTGTCTTATAAGAATAATAGGTTATCTTCCAAATAATTATTATTTCTAACCTGTGTAATGGAATCTTTTCTTTCCAAGCAACAGCATCTTCTGCTCTCAGCACTTATAAAAATTTTGGATTTTTAAAATGCAACCTAAATCTTATCTCTCCATTGCTGTTAATTATGACTAATATATCTCACAGACTTCCCAACAATAATCCAGTCATTTGGTGAGGACATTTTGCTTGGTTAGATATTCATAAAACTGAGTATCACCAAGGGAGGAGGGCAAAATTTCTAGCTAGTATGTGTGTTTTGAAGGCAGGTGCTGAAAGAGAAAACATTATAATAATACACAGACAGAAATAAAACCCTAACAATGCAATTAAATGCTTGTATCTGATCCCCAATAAGCTGTTGGGAAATGGGAGAGACAACATTGGATCTCTCAATTAAATTGGCAAGGCAGAAGCTGAACGATAACAAGTCCTGCATCCACCCAACTACACATTTTTCTCTAGCAGAGAAAATAAAGAACTGTAGTCTTCTATAAAACATATAAAAGTAGTTTTACTTGCAAATACTTGTACATGATTAAATACATGATATAATGGAGAAGAAAGAAGAGAAGAGAAAAATGGCTGCAGGTTATTAGAGTAATGCATTAAAAAAGTGGGTGTGGTAAAGCAAACAGACAAAAAGTCTGCAAACATGCAAACTAACACTTGGTGACTGTGGGCATGCAAAGGTTGCTTACACCAACACTGTTTGGTTTATTACTTCTTTCTGTTGGCTCTGGGAACCTCTAGATATATCCCATTTTTGCTTGAGCAAGAGTTTGACTCCATGGTTGTTCCCAAAATCTCTTCCTGGGACTACTTTCTTCCTTTTTGTTTACCTGTTTGTGCCTGCCTGATTCTTTGGCATTTGTTTCAGATGACTTGTGTGCACACTTAGCACTGGGAAGAAACCTGACCCAACCACCACTTCTATTTCTTGTGAAATATGAATGTCATTTCCTCCTGTTTTTAAACCATTTAAAGAGCGTTCAACACTTATTTAATATAAGTGAAATGCTTCTATATCTTTGTAAACTGAAATTTATCATTCTGTTGGTTGTATAACAGAGGCCAATTCTGGATTCACAAAGTTTCTTTTCATACACCATTTGTTTAATGAATTATGACATGCATCTGGTCCTCTTCCCCATGGTCAGTACATGGTCAGGATAACTTCCCCACAGTCAGGATTTGCGTTTCATTGGTAATAATTTATCATCCTGCTGGCATTGATATAAGAAAGAACCAGAAGGTAGAATAGGTTTTTTTCTTTTGATTATCATGTCCAAAATATCGCAGCCAGCATATCTAGCTGTGGCGGTTGAGGGATTCTGAAAACTGTAGTAGTAGTAGTAGTAGTAATAATAATAATAATAATAATAATTAATTTTTCTAAGTTCTGGAAGAAACTACATGATCTAAGTGACCTTTGGTATCAACCCTATGTATTAACAATGTACTGCGAGGCCTGTTCTTAGAATGTGGAAAGGAAATGGGGGCTATAACTATGCCACAGCTTGCAAGATTACTTTATGGTAGATGTTGTAGCTACTCAGACATCACAGCTCCATGAAACTTTTGGTATCTCTGCCTATTGATTGTACATCTCCTTTACAGAAAGCAGACATAGAGCATCTCTGGTTGGCTATGAGCTTCCCTGATTGGCTACAGACTATGTCCCTTTCACACTATACAATTATAGCACTATGATTCCACTTTAACTGCACAACAATATCCAATGGAATGCAAGGATTTGCAGTTTAGGGTAGAGATATTTAGAATTCTCAGCCAGAGATTTCTAGTGTTTCACCTCTGGTGGTTAAAGCAGAATCATAGCGCTCTAACTTTGTAGTGTGAAAGGAATCTGATATCAGTTTCTGAAAGGAAAATTTTATACTGCAAAGTTTTCTTTTAAGGATGGAACAGGAAAAGCAACATAACCAACAATGATTGTTCTCCAATTCTTATCCACGTATCAGAACATTTTAACACACACTTGCTATGGATTCTTTATATGATTAATTTCAAACCAATAAAATATAGTTCTTTTTCTTTCATTTACAGCTGGAGTTCCATTTTGGAGCCATGTGTCTAAGGATGTTTTTGGTTGCCTCCTTAGCTTCTATTTATACAATTTCACAATTTCTTTGGCAGAGGCCAGGAGTACATACCAGGGTGTTGCCTTTTATGAATCTCAAGAGATGTGAGAGGCAAACAGACTGGATGAACTTTGGTTACATATTCCAGACAAGCACAATGGCTCTATTTATTCAGCCTAAGCTGCTGAATGCAGATTGATTGACTCTGTGGGCAATAAATTTTCACAGCCACAAAACCTCAGTGGCAACCAACCTGATCCTGCACTGGAAAAAAAAATCTGCCTACAGGACTGGGTTGTAAAAATAAGTTAGATTATTTTTCCATGTATGTAAACTAGTCAGTCAAATTCTTTTACCACTGACTGACATGAATTCCATAATTGGCTTCAGAGGTTCATTTATTCTCTTAAAGGTTCCGCTTTCAACTGTAAAACACTGCAATACCAAAATGATGACAGGAAAAGCAAGAAGGAAGAAAGGGAAGGGGGGGGAGAAGAAAGGCAGAAGGGGGTATATTTCTATAATAGTTAGCAATCGCTGCTTAATAATGCACCTAATACTGATTTAAATTGCCCAATGAAAACCTCTATAATGAAGAACAAAGAATTTAATGTGGATATTTCATGTGCCATTCCACATTTCAGAGAACCAAAAGGCAATAATCACCACAATTCAGCATTCTGAACAATCCTAAGTAGGGTTTTGACATCTCCATGACACAAATCTTCAGACATTTTCCTCCGCAAAAATGATGGCAAAAATTATTATGTTATGCATAATAAATCAAAGTGAAGTGGATCATTTTAACTTGCAGATTTATGTTAACTACCCAGCAGTCTGCTAATTGTGAGCTCTTCATGTATTGATTGGGGATTTAAAAGGGAAGGGGTTTTTTCATGTTGATAAAATTAAATATACAAACAGGAACGTTTCTTTCCACACATTAGATCTTGTGATCATTGCCTATAAAGCTGAAACTATAATTTAAACTGGATAAATACTTAAAAGGAAAAACAATACTTTATGTAATTAAAATTAAATGAGTGCCTAATGCGTGTGGATAATGTAATTCTTGCAGGTTTCTTGATACGTGATCATCTCATCCTTGCATTTCTTTGTTCCTTTTGCATCTTCTTGTCTACCTCTTACATGTGTTTACTATATTTAATGTAACATCTAGAGAGCCTTGTTTATACTATCACGCATTCTCTGCTTCTATAGTTATGATCTTCTTTCTTCAGTTCTTCATTTTTTTAAAAAATCCATGAGGTTTGTTCATAAGTGGCATCTTGCAGTTCTCTATTTCTTAGTGAAAAGAACAGCTACCCAGCTTAAGCCTATTTGAAGACAACTCTGGAAGTCCATCCCCTATGAGGAATCCCTCTACTTACTCTCTGGTGAAACACACTTTTTTAAATATTTCAAAGAACATTTTAAATAAATCATGATGTTCAACCACCATATTCCAGGGTTAAGCAATGCTAGAAACAGATGCTATGGCTTAGTTCTGTGGAACTTTGTCCTAAACCAAGCTATGTTTTTATCACCATTTAACTCTGCCTTTGCCAAACTTGGCAGCAAGCTCGGGATCTTGCATCCAGGCTCTGACTTGCTATTACAGTTTTCAGTGGAGCTGTGTGGGAGCTAAATACATGCTCATCAGCATTTGTCCAAGGGAAACATGTGAAGAATAAATTGGGGGTGGATGGGTGGGAAGGAAAATATCACCCAACAACTACAACTTTCCACAAAAATCATGAACATGGCTGATTGGCAGCCTCAATTGTGCATATAATTCTTCTTATTAAACTTTAAGTGAATGATCAGAAGTGTATCTCAGCACTGTTAGACTATTAGATCATTAATTTATTAATGCAAACTCCAGCCTTCATACCTGGTCATTCTCTTCTTCATCACTGCTCAGCTTGAGATCATCTTCTAACATTCTAGAAAAAGAATAACAAAACATCTGTATTTAAATTCAAGGGGACAATCCAGATACAATAAATGTCTCTTAGTTATGAATACCTTAAGAAGAGCCCCACTGAGTCAAATGAAAGAAACCTCTAATTCAGCATCCTTTCCTCTACAGTGGCCATATAAATACCTCAGGGAAGCCCACATATTGACATTATAGAACAAATCATAGACTCATAGAATCATAGAGTTGGAAGAGACCACAGGGGCCATCGAGTCCAACCCCCTGCCATGCAGGAACACACATCAGAGCACTCCCAACAGCTGGCCGTCCAGCCTCTGTTTAAAAACCTCCAAAGAAGGAGACTCCGCCACACTCTGAGGCAGCATATTCCACTGCTGGACAACTCTGACCATCAGGAAGTTCTTCCTGAGGTTCAGGTGGAATTTCCGTTCCTGCAGCTTGAATCCATTGCTCCTTGTCCTACTCTCTGGAGCAGCAGAAAACAAGCCCTCTCCCTCTTTGACATGACATCCCTTGATGGGTAATGCATAGCTATCTGGATGTTATTGGACTGCAGTTCCCACTGGCTATGCTGACTTGGCTAACGGCAGTTATAGTCCTTCAACATCAGGAGGGCCACATATCGCTCACCTCTGATGAAAGACATCAAGGCAATAACCTTTTTCCATGCTGTTTCCCAGCAGCTGGTATTCATTAGTATAGTGCCTGTGAACCTGGAGGTTCCATATAGTCAATATGACGAGTGACCATTGGCAGACTGATTTCCAGAGCACCAACAGCACTGTCAAAAGTCCAACACTGTACATGACATTTGCTAGTCTCTACAGATGGGCTACAGCTCAGAAATGGGGAACACGCAGCCCTCTAGATAGTTTTGGACTGCAACCCCCACCACTCCCATTTCCTAGCAAATGGTGAGCAATGATGGAAATGTCGGTCCAACAACATCTCATGGGCCACACATTCTCCAGGGCTATTACAGATCTTAGCAGGCAATTAAGTGATAATGTTTAATTTATAAAAAATTGCAAACATATACTCTGAAACATCAAAAGAACTGGAAACAATTGTTTCACAATCTAATGTGACATCATAAAGTCCATTTTGGCAGTGCAGTGACCCTTACACAGATTGTGGTATACCACAACATATCCTAAGTGAACAGAACCTAGTTGGTAGACTTCAAAGACATAGCTGTGTTAGTCTGGATCAGTATGCAAAGAGATCTTGTAGCACCTCTGAGACTAACTTAGACAAAGAAGTTGATAGCACAGGCTTTCGCAGACTTGAGTCTGCTTCATCAGATGCACAGAGTGAAGGGCCTAGAAACAGAGCTTTTTAGCTATGGTGCACAGGTGGAATGTGTGAACATGAACAGAGGTGCAAAACTTGTGGGTATCATGATGAGGTGACAAGTTCAGTTCTATCAATCATGGCTGGGGGACAAAGGCAGGAGAAAAGATGTTGCCTGAAGCCAAGGTGAGTACATAACCATATGAATGGTGGAGGGAGTTACTGGAAAAACCCAGAGTATGACAGCTAAGTAACAGAAACCTGAAACATCAGAGTTATTAGATAACACCTTAATGCTGCAAGATTAGGAAATATCTCTCCTAAAAACATTTAAGATAGAGGTGGGCGTGATCCAGAGTCCAAAGGGCTGTATCACTCTATTTCAGCCATCTCCAAAGTTCCAAAGCAGAGCTTTCCAAACTTTTCATCTTGATAACACACTTTTTAGACATGCACCATTTTGCGACAGAGTAATTCAGTAACTAATTCAGTAAGTGGAAGCATCCTCTCCACTCGAGCCTGGCCTGCCACCACCACTGCCCTCACCAGGTCTTCCTGGGCCCGAGGTGGGAGCGGTGGCAAGAGAGAGGAGCAGCCCTCCACCTGGACCTGACCCACTGCCCTCAGCGGAGTCTTCCTTGGCCCAGGGTGGTGCCTGGAGAGGCAGCCCCTTCACCCATTACATTTGCACAACACCCCTACACAGTGCAGCTGACACACTAATGTGTCGCAACACACAGTTGGGAAAGCTCTGTTCCAAAGGGCTGGACAGGTGATCTGAAGTGATGTTATGTCATTTTCAGTTGCCAGGCTTTTCAACACACTTTAAGAAGTCTTTGTGTGGAAAGGGGAGGGCTGATGGAAAAAAAAAAGCAGATTGGCTAAATATTAGACTGCTGGGTGCTTTAGGAATCATCAAGATCTTACGGTGCCATGCTGGAGTCTCCAAACGGCTGCATCAGCCCACAGACTATACAAATCCCACCCCAACTAAGAATTTTTCTTTTTCTTTTTTTAAAGGTAACAAATGGAACCTGCGACAAAATATTGCAGTGTGCTGTAATCCTGTTCACTGTTCTATCCAATTAATTCATTCAGGATCCTTCCTCTAACACATTATGTGTCATTCTCCTTCCCCTGTCTTTGCTTTCCTCCACTCCAATAGCCAGTATTAGGTATACATGAAACATTTTCACTCCTCAATGAGTGTCACTGGAGTTATTATTTTTGTTGTTGTTGTTGTTGTTGTAGAGTGATTGTAAGCCTCAGATTTTTACAGTTTTTATTTAAAATATGTACAGGTCATCTTTCAGGCAGAAATACGCCCAAGATGGCTCCCAATAGACAGCATGGAATAATGAAGTACAAAGTTTACCAGCATGGCAACCAGCATAATTGAGCTAAGCTGGTGATTTTAAACAGAGCACTCTCAATAAAATACCTCCTCATTCCCAGATGACTTTTTAAAATTAAATTTTAAGACAATAACAACAAAGATGAAAAAGAATAAACATTATCTATGACTAAAATTACAAAATATAAGCAAAGAGAAAGAAAAATGAAAAAATATTTCTGATCTGCTTATCAACAATTATATATAACAAGTTTATCTCAATGTCCCCAATTTCCTCACCAGGTCACACACTTCTTTCTATCATCACTAAGTTACTAATAGTAAAATCCAACAACAATCAAATCATGTTTATCTTTCTTCAAACAGTCCATAAGGGGTTTCCACTCTTCAAGAAACCTTTGCCCATCACTTTTCCCATCCACTTGTCTCTGGTTGGTATTACTGAGTCTTTCCATTTCTGTGCATATATCAATCTACTGCATAGTTTTTGGGTAATGTCTGTGAACTACCTTACCTCTGGGATAGATGCAGTAATGCAGTAATGAAATGCAGTAATGAAATTCTTTCAGTAACTATGGCAGGCTGGTACATGATGTCTGTGAACAGTTCATGAGCTTACCTTTTTACGTGCCAGTTTCTGTGTGACCATCACAAGTTCAGTTCAATAAAATGTTAAAATCCAATAAATAATTACAGCTAAAACCATCATCTGGCCCATAAAATGTGGAAAATAAATTAATATTTCAGACTTTTCCAAAAACCTTCAACTAAGAGGCATAATTTATCTCAGCAATATATACACCAACAAAGCACCCTTCTTCTCTGAGCTCACCATCTAGTTATCACAGGTGAACACACGAGTACAGGGTCAGCTGCTGATCTTAAAGAGGGATACCCTAAGATAATCTTTCAAGATAATTTTATCCCATATCAGTTAAAGCTTTAAAGGTGAAAACCAACTTCCTAAATTGAGTTTGAAAAAGTACCAAATTATACAGTATGGTCACCACATTAGCTGCCTTCCTAGCCCCCATCAATATCTGGGTGGCCATATTCTGCACCAGGTAAAGTTCCTGAAACATCTTAAAAGGCAGCACAATGAGAGGTAATTGGATGAAAAAGAAGTCCCCTTGCACTGCTTCCAGGAAAGACTGGAGCCCTATAACACCAGACCTCCTAAACCACAGAATCCATTGGGATACTGCGATTAATGATAAACCCACTAAAAACTCCAGAAGAACCAACAGGGTTGAACTTAGCTTATCTATTGGCCAGCACAGCTCCTTCACTAGAGCAAAGCTGGTTCCATTCCCCAACTTGAACCAACTATTTGAAACTGAAATGGACCACCATAATCTAACACTGGAGCTAAGAGACCACCACATGTTCCAGGAAATTTGATACCTAGGAGTAAATTTCTGAAACCATTAGCTTTAACTTTGTTTTCCTTCAACAAGTGTTCACCACAGCTTTCATCAACACATAGAGACCGCACTGTTTCTCAAGGTGGCAATAACCACCTCTGGTATGAAAATTCAACACAGGCTCAACACAGGTTTCACAGTTAAAGGCCCAAAGAGTTAGCCAGTATGCCTCCTTTTCCCAAGCAGTTTGTCCACACTGTTATGCTTCATACGCTATGACATGCATGATAATATGGTTAGATGGTATACTAATTCCATCCATTTTTGAGTAAACAGATTCAAGCACAGCTATGAGAAACTGTATATGCAAATTGGTCACACTGGAGAAATTGGTCAGAATGGGCCTCTGACAATTCAGACTTGAATGTTGGAGCTTGCTGACATCAACGACGTACATTCCTGCTTGAATGGGTTCTGCTGGGTGACTCTGGGAAGATGCAAAGGTTGTGAAGCAAGATTTCTCCTCTGACATCACTAATACTATGTGCTATTTATTTATTTAATATTCTGCATTTCTTCTCAAAATGGGACCGAAGGCATCACTCACAGCATAATTAAAAACAGATGCACTTAAGAACACAGTAAGTTATGACGCTAAAATATGGTCAATTCAGATCATGCTACAACAGCTACTGAATTTTATCAATTTAAAACTCATTTTACAAGCACATTTACAGCTTTAAACATTTAAAAACATGTTTTAAGAGAAAAATGAAAAGGTATGCCAACCTCAAAACAAAGCCCCTTCTTCAGCAGTCAGTTGCCAAAAGTCTACCTAAATAAAAGATTTTGCCTACTGGCAAATCATAAATCAAATCAAAGTGGGATTCTTACTAGTGTTTTGTTTGATTTTTATTGGGAGTCTTCCACCATTTGCACTCTAATTGTTGAACATGCAATTTCATTGCCCCAATATCCCATTGCCCCAAGTATTCTCAGAATACCAAGGAGCTCTACCACTGGGATGTGAACATTTGGGAGCAATGTATCAATGATCCTAGCCACCCCATTCTAAACAGAGTGCAGGGACTTGGCAAAATCACTGGCCACACCTGCAGAAATCCTGCAAGAGATTGCAGAAAATCATCATAGCTGATACTCTACCCTTGCAGGATTTTTCAGGTAGCCTGGAGGTGAAATTTAACTGAGCAATGATCTGTCCTTGTGAATGGAGCTATGGGTTTGCAACTCACAGATCAACTTCCTGTAATGACATATAGCCAAACAGATCTGAAATATTTGGCCATATATAGAATCACAGAGTTGGAGGAGACCATAAAGGGCCATAAAGTCCAAGCCCTTGCCATGCAGAGATACACAACCAAAGCACTCTCAATAGCCTCTTTTTAAAAACTTGAAAGAAGGAGACTCCACCACACTCAGAGGAAGCGTATTCCACTGTTGAACTGCTCTTACTGTCAGAAAGTTCTTTCTAATGTTTAGGTGGAATATTTTTTCCTGTAGCTTGAGGCCACTGCTCCATGTCTTCTTCACTAAAACAGCTGAAAACAAGCTTGTTCCATCTTCCAAATGACATCTTTTCAAATATTTAAACATGGCTATCATGTCCCCTCTTAACTTCTCTTCTTCAGGCTAAACATACCCAGCTGTCTAAGTTGCTCCTCATAGGATACTGTTTCTAGGTCTTTTACCATCTTGGTTGTCCTCTTCTGGACACATTCCAGCTTAACAGTATCTTTCTTGAACTGTGGTGCCCAGAAATGGACACAGGTGAGGTCTGATCAAAGCAGAATAGAGCAGTACTAGTAATTCATCAACTTAGACATTACACTTACACTAGGTTAATGCAACCTAGAACTTCACTGGCTTTTTTAGCTGCCGGATCACCTTGTTGATTCATGTTCAACTTGTGGTCTACTAAGACTCCTAGCTCCCTTTCACATGTACTGTGGTCAAGCCATGTGTCATCTATCCTGTATCTGTGCATTTAAATTTTTCTGCCTAAGTGTATATCTTACATTTCTCCCTGATGAAATTCATTTTGTTAGTTTGGGCCCAGGTCACTAATCTGTTTGCCATTTTGAACTCTGATCTGTCCTCCAAGGTATTAGGCCAATTCCGTACAACATTGTTATAGGCTGTTATTCCACTTTCAACACCTGTGGAATTCTGTGGAGGCCAAAGAGCTCACTGCCTGGAATTCTAAATGCCCCTCCCTAAACTGCAAACCCCAGGATTCCATAGGACGTTGAAAGTGGAATAATAGTACTATAATGCTACTCCTTAGTTACACTAGTTTGGTGTACACTTAGTTTGGTGTAATCTGCAAATGTGTCCTCTATTCCATCATCCAAGTCATTCGTAAAGATAATAAAGATGCTATCTGAGACAGGCAGAAGATTAACGTGGCAGCCATGAAATCCTGACCTACTTTTAACAAAGTAACTTTGGCATGTATGTTGAAGTTCCCCAAGATCACTAACCTGCAATCCTCAATAACACATTCAAATCAATACCCATCAGTCTTGTTTGGCTTGCCAACATCAGGTACAGACTCAAAACTGGCTGACTGTTGGACAGAAACCTTAAGACGAAGATAAAATCCCTGTAGATCAAGGCTACCTCCTACAAAGCTAAGGTTGGTCCTGTGCAAATAACCATTGTGGACACATTTGAGTGAAGTTTACCCATATCAGAATGTAAAAAGTGGTGGGGACAAATTTTGGATCTGAACTCAATCTTCATGAAGTTTGCTGTGGCTTGCCATGGATTATGATTTTGGACTATTTCTATGCATGTTTACGCACAAAGAATGAATTTCAGTTCTGCTCACCCTTGCCCTACAAAATACTCTGAAGTAAGTCAGAACTCAGTCAGATACAACATAAATACAACAGCATTTTTAGGTCTTTTTGAACCCACTACCATATTTAATGATATGAGATGATTCAGAAATTTGTCCTCAATAATATTTGCATCTGTGGTAAATATTGTTTTCTTTATGTACAATATGGTATGGATACAATACACACACCAACTTTACCCAGAACACATGTAAAATATATACCATATTTGCTGGTGTGTGAGACTCACTTTCCTCCCCAAAAATACTATTTGAAAATAGGGTGCATCTTATATGCCAATGTGTGTCTCACACACCAGCAAATAGTATTTGCTGGCCTATAAATGGGGTGCATCTTCAGCAAATAGTATATGTGCGTGTATGTGTGTGTGCGTGCGCGTATGGTATTTACTACAACATTCAAGTCTTAATTTTCAGAAAGCAGTACAAAATCACTCCTTAAATGTGGCAGATTTATTGTGCAAAGTTTAAAAGGTTTCTACAACACAATCCCACTTTAGGATCAAAGAAGCAATATAAAAATGAATGCATGTATAAAAATGAAAGAACAATGGTCACTTGCCAGAAGATTACTTTTCTGCACCAGCCTAAATATTCCCATCAGTCACACAGCCTGCCAAAGTTTCACGACTAATCACTTATACCATCACAGGAGGAAACAGCTTTAAGCAATAAAGTGTTTAAGAGAGCCACTTGGTTTACCAATTCACATCTTGCCTCCTTTGATTCCACTTATTTCATTCCTGCTGCTAGTGATTAATAGCTATTTTGGTAAGTTTATATTTCTTCCATTTCTGGTAACAATCTGCTGCTGTCTTTTGAAAGTGTTACTTAATTTTTAAACATGAAGGTCAGTGGGAGAACATAACCTACACCACTGTTTTGTGTAATGAGACATGCCATATTATAAATTTTAGCAGTGTTTACACTCACCAGGTTGCCAGCAAGCTTGCTGAATGTGCAGTGTCTTATTACTTGTTACAGTTACTGTAAGTCTTTTCTTATGTTCCTAAATTCAAAATAATTTGTTACCTTAAGCATTATCATGGCTTCACATGGGTACCTTGAACATATTAAAAGTAAAAGAAGTCATAACATGTATTTAAAATACTACCTGTCATTTATACAAAATCTATGCTGTTGTTTTTGTGGAGAGAGAGAGTTCGACTCCTCACTCCAAAAACCCAACAGCAGACTTCCTCATTCTAGTGTCCTCCAAAGATATTAGACAATTTCTATCAGCTACCTGGGCTGATGCAAATTGTAGCTCAATATATTTGGAAGGCACCAGGTTAGGAAAGACTGCCCTAGTGGTCTTCTGATGGAAGGACCAAGAAAGCAAGAAGGGAAATAAAAAAAAAAGGCACACAATGTGGTGATAAGTAACAATGATTCACGTTTGCATGTATAGGTTGCAACTTTTGGATAACATAGCAGTAAAAGAGAAGTCATGGGAGAGACTTTACAGAAGAAATAGGCTTTTCAAAAAGTTGGATCAACAGATAGATAGATAGATAGATAGATAGATAGATAGATAGATAGATAGATAGATAGATAGAATAAATAGGGTGGCAGTATCTGAGGATGGATGTGGCTGACTGAAGGCATAGGAAATGCTAGAGTGATAGAATAATGGTCACAGGACCAAGGGTTCCAAGCAAAGCCATATTTTTAAAAAGACAGAAGCCAGAAAAGATAGGGGAACACATCTTGAGATTGGAAGCAAGGAATTTGTGCTGCACAAAAAGGATGGAAGAATCCAAATCTCATGGTTCTGGCAATTCTGTTTTGAGAGAATACGAAAAAAAGGATGGAGAGAGTGTGAGGAGAGAAAAATGCTATAGAAGTCTGGGCAGGAAATTACCTGAACATTAATTAGTCAGAAGCTTTGCTGCTGGAATGACCCAAAAGGGGCAGATGTTGCATTACAGTGAAGAAAATGCGCCTCCCACCGCCCACGTGACAACGGGTGAAGGGGGGAGGGCGCTCTTTGCCATCCTCCCGCGAGAGGAGAGCACCGGTGGGAGGAGGCGGGGCTTTAAGGCGCTATTTAGGGCTGCCCCGCCTCCCCCTCGGCCTCTTTTATCTGGATCGTTGGCTTGGAGGAGCTGATATATTCTCTATGGTGTTGAAGTTCAGGGAGCTGGACTCTAGTCCTTCGAGTTGCTGGCATTTCCACAACATTCTACATCCATAGGTTGTTGTGGTTGTGTGCCTTCGGGTTGTTTTGGCTTGCAGTGACCCTGGGGTGAGTGAACCTTGGTGGTGGAAGACCTGGTCTTCCTTGGTCCCAGTCCCGTGCTCACAGAGGTTGTAGCATTGGGGTGTGGGTGTGGAGACCGGGGCTTGAGTTGCCATTAAGCCATGGAGTCCTATTGGGTGACCATGGCTGACCATCTCTCTTGGCCCTTATAGGGCAGGGGCAGATCCCCCCTAAAAATCCTAAAAATCTTGAAATCCTAAAAATCCTTGCCGTAACATAACAAGCCCGTGGAGGGTTCGCCCCTGGGTCACCATGGGTCGGGGGCGGTTTGAGGACACGCAGGAGCAACCTGCAGATATGAAAATGGGTGGTTCATAAATACAGCAAAAGAACCGAGATTTCTTTATGATTTCTTTCGTTGTAACCTCCTCCTACAGAGCATTACGGTTCCAGTTCTGTGAGAGGCTGTACTAACCCTCCAAGCACTACTTTTTGTATTAGATCCCTTCTGGTATTATTTTTAATAACAGGACAGTAAGTTAATTTATTTTTGAAACCGTATGCCATGCATTTTCTCCTTCTTAGCTTTTCCATTGTTCATAATGTGTTCCTTGTTAACTCTCTACTGACAGACTTCAGTAAGTATATTAGCTGTCCTTTCTTTGCAAGTAATTTATAACACTTGAAGAACTTATCTCTGAGCGAAAGAGCGGGTTCTGGGGGTTAGATTATACCCTATTATTTCTTTATATTGTTACCTGTATCGGCCCAATTCCTGTCTAGTTCTCAGCTGTCTACTTGAATTCAGCTGTATCCACCTTACATTTCCTTCACAAAGCGGTGGAAATAGATAATTGGTTCTTGCGTTGTGAAGTATGTTGACACAAGAACAAGGCCTTGTGTAATGTTCAAGGCGGATCTATGAAATGCTGCTACAAAACGAGAGGAATTAGTTGAGTGTTTGCTAATTCCAGTTTTTGCTTTTGCTTCTCATGAATAGTCCAAGCCGCAGAACAATTTGTTACTAGTACTTCGGCTTTGGTCGACTTAGCTTGCCAAGCGTAGTTTTATTGATAGTTTTATTACAGTCCTCCTTCCACATCTACAGGTTGGACCTTTATGAATCTGATTAATGCAAGTTGTGTGGGTGCCTTTCTCCCAGTCTCCCCCGCCCATTGGCTTGCCTGGGCTCCAGTTACAGTACTGGACAAGACAGATTGGGAAATTAAGGTTACAACATCTCATATTCTTTTGACAAGGATTACCTATGAGAAAATAAATTCTTGGGCGCTGGTGGTTATATATTAGTCATTTATATTTTCTCTGTGTTCGAGGAATGCCTCACATCAGTTTGAAAATGTTGAATTTTCTTCTCTGCCTTCTCCTAGGACAATACAAACGGTCTTGTTTGGTTAATTGTAGTTTGATTGGTTGGGGGGGGACAGAATTAGCATAACATGGAGAGTCTCGTGCTCCTCTGCATGTGAGGCTCTGTTCCTCACCCAGTAGCTTTCGCTGCAATTTTGGCGCATTGAGGGTGAGTTGGTGATTCAGAGCAAGGGGGACAGGCCTGGGACTTGATGGTGAGGGGCAGTTAACGCCTTCACATAAAAGATTGGAGTCTGATCGGGCCAAGAGGGGCATGGGGGTTATGTGGCGCAATTTTCTGATGCCGCTTTATGCTCTGTTGGGGAGCTGAGGGCTTACATCACATTAAATCTGAGAAACATTCATTTCGTGCAGGCCGAGCTTCTGTAGCAGCTCTGATGGTAGATGGAAATGGAAGACCACGGCGTGCCGGCGCTTTATCAGGCCGGCTCATCAGTTACACTGTCAGGCCGACTCACCAGTTACAATGTGTTTGGTTTCATTTCAGATCATTCTGTCCTGAATGTGAGGAGACGAGTGCAGAGCTGTGGTCACAGTTTCATCTTCTGGGCAGAGCGGCAGGCTCGTGATGGCCAATCTGGCACGCATGGGGGATTCGGTGACCAAGCCTCGCTCCGATGGAGTGGCAAGAGAGGCCTTCACTAGTATGGCCAGTTGCCTACACTGTTTGGGGAGAGCCGTTGGCCTCTGCCGATGTGTTGGTTATTCACCTGGGTGGTAACGACCTGGGGCTTTTAAAAGGACAGGCGTTGATCATATAGGCCATTCGCGATATGTGGCTTTTTCTAAATACTCGGCCTGGTGTTCGCATTACTTAGTCTGCAAGATTTAAAATTACAAATTAATTAAAATAAGTAAAATAAATAAATAAATAAATAAATTAAACTAAAATTAAATTAAACATGAATGAATAAATAAATAAAGAAGAGTTCGCTCGTAGGCGAGTGAACAAGGAAACCTCCAATGTTGGTGACAGGGCTTGGGTTGATACACTCATCACTGTGACATTGTCTTTGATAAACCTGAGCTGTATAGATCACAGTGGGGTTCACTGGGACCTGAGGGCAATGAAATCTTTCCGTGGCATTTGCAGCAGGAGCTGGAAGCCATCCCGTGTGGGGGTTGGGGGGATAAGGACTAAGCGGACGCTTGCCCTTATCCATGGCCAGTAAGGGGGGGGGGTCTATGGGTTCGGTGTGTACCTATGGCACCCTTTGGTGTAGGATAATGTCTATCTTTGAGGAGGGCCCGGGACTAGCCCTCACTGGCTTGCGCCCGGGGGACTCGGTCCCGGGCTCACCTTCCATACAAGGGCTGGCCAAAGTCTTGATCCACCTTCTGCAATTGGCTTTGGGGCCCGGTATCTCGTCCTACGGGCTAGGGAAGATGGGCGGGAGCTGACTCTTGCCCTAGTCCACCCATGCTGTTGACCCCCCCTTTTAGGATAGAAGTTCAAGATCAAGTTCAAGTTCAAGTTAATTACCATTGTATGTTAATTAGGCATATTAATAAATTGCCCTAGTTCTACCCAAGCCCTGTGTGTGGTCTCCTCATTTCGTGGGTTGGGCGGCAAATGCTACTGCTTGCTATCATAATTTGTGTGTCTTTTTCTCCTTTCCCTCTTTTCTCTTGGCCACTCCACCTGTTGCTCAATGCTGTAGGGTTTTTGGAATAACAAGAATCTGTTGAATCTGTTCAAAATTATAATTGGCAGCTCATATAAATTCCAAAGACAATGTCAACATTTTCATCATCATCATCACCGCCATGATCAGTCATTGCAACAGTTGTAGCCCTGCCTGTTTTTCAAAGACTGGGATTCAAGGCAGTTTACAAAGATTAGAACAGATGCAGATAAACACATGTGTAAACAGAGATTTACAAATTAATCGATAGAATTAAGAACAAATTAAAACATATCCATTGAAAAAGCAAAACGTAAAAACATTATATCTAATCTTTCTGTATATACTCTGGTCTATCTGTACAGGATTTTATAGGTCATAATATGCGGAGCCATCTAGTCTAAGGACAATCTGCAAACCTGTGTCTTCAGGAGTATAACTCCAACCAGCACACTGCTCCTATTCCCAGACATGCTGTTCAACTGACTAGGAATATCTCTGTCTTGTCTGAATTCAGTCTCAATTTTTTTCATCATCATCCAGTCCATTATTAGACACTTGTTTAGCAGTGGGACAGCTTCCTCCAATTTGAGTGGAAAAAGGAGAAATAAAGTTGGGTCCAGCTTTCCCATCCCACTAGTTTCATGTAACATGAAGATCAGAATGGGACCCTGAATGACTCCCACAGGCCAGTGGCCAAAGAGTCAAACATGGAAACCCACAAGTTTCACCTTCTCAGTTTGCCCCTCCAGGAAGGAATGGAGCCAGGGTGTAGCTGTGTTCCAAGTCCCATCCCAGCAAGGTAGCCTGGAAGGAAATTAAGCCTCTGACAGGTTGGAGAGAACCAGCAAGGACACATATAATTTCTACAGTTACTGGTGTAGGTCTCCTACCAAGCCAACTAAAGCCATTTCTGTCCTATAATCAGGCCTGAAGTTAGACTGAAATACATGCATCTGACTGAGAAACCCACATGCTGTGATACTTTGCTCAGAAATGAAATATTGGAAGCTGACTGGTAATTTACAAGAAGGAGGGACACTTTACAGGGAACCATGAAGAGAGGAGAAAGGAGTCATGAGTCATGCTTAAGAGATTTTGAAACATTAGCTTTTGGGAGGCTTGTATCCTATTTATGAAGGTACACATGGTCCAATGCATTGAAATTTAATGGCAATGGTACAACAAAAATGTACTCACAACTATCTCCTTTCCAGGGCAACTGTATGATGCAAATGTTCATTGTTGTCATTGTTTCAGCTTTTCTCATGCTTGCCAGTTTGTTAAACATTTCCATTTAATCCTTAAAAATCATGCTTTATTCACTTTTTGAAAAGATTGACTAATTCACAGACTTAATTAATTCATCATATATTAAAACGGTGGCTCTTTAATCAGATTTTAATTGGACCTCTCCACTGTCAAAGGCTGAACCATTGTGAACTATCTGAGTCTCATAGTTCAAGCAACTTCATTAAAAGAGTTTTCTAAATAATAAATTAATTTTATAGGACTGCTTTCAGAAGTAATGTTATAGTTACTGAGCTAAGAGACTGTAATAAACAAGATAATTAACTGAAATTTAAAACTAAATACTGATTCTGCAAAACACATTTAATTAGCTGGCTGTCATACTTTCAATTATTGTTACTTACATAAAAAGTAAAAGCTACACTAATTTGCTTTTTTAAAAATACCCCCTTTTTCTATTGTAAATAAACTGTTCTTTCAACAAACAAAATGATTTTTTATATATATAATCACTCTTAAAACTTAATAGTTTGTCAGAAAAATGGGTGCCAAACACAATTCAGCAGAACATAGTTGAATGCACTGAAATTCAAACTCAAACTTTTAAGATCTAAGCACTCAAAGCACTCTGAATCTGACTAAATATGAATTTATTCCTTCTACATCCCAAAGCATTCAGCCATTGCCCTCTGATGTAGGGCCTGGTGACATTGGCTGGAATCCTGTTTTGGACTCGTGTCCTTGTAAGTGACTTATATGTTTGGGGAACTGGGCAGATTCATAATGTCCATATTCAGTAAAGGGCTGCCGTTATGTTACTACATAAGGGAGCTAGCAAAGTGACCAATGTGGGTTAGGACCAAGGCACAACAGGACTGATGTACATCAGGGCTAATCTGCATTGGTCCCAATGTGTATCAATCCCACTATGCATTGGAAAAAAAGTGAGATAACGTCTCCAAGTGCTCAGTGGATGCCTGTTTTATTTTTTAATTTGGAAAAAGGTCAACATGTTTCGGTCTATGTATATATTTCAACAGCCTTCTTCAGGGGCTACATAAAAAACCACATTCAAATGTAAGTGTAAAATTAAAAATGAGAAGGACAACACTTAATTATATACTAATACCTACATAAAACATCATAATACATTTTAATTTTTGTATACTGCTTAAAACCTATACATAGCAACATGAAATCTAACTGCAGAAATTTCTGGAGCTGAAAATCTCATTCCACTTAGTGCACCAAAAAGATACAAATGAACCAGGCTCAAGGTTCTTCTATTTTAGCAGATGGTCAAGAAAAAAGGAAGGAGGAAAAGAAGGGGAAGTGAAATAGCCTTCAGGGATGTATCATACAACCAGGTTAGAAAAAATTCTCAGTGAATTTACAAAAGTGAGAGGAAATCAAGTTTTTCATTCAGCCCTCTAGGAACTAAAGATTTTAATTTTCAAGTCCATTCTGCTTCTTTTTTTTAAATAGAATATTCTCATTATTATTTACCTTTTCTACCCAAATTTCTACCCAAAATTGGAGGCCCGTTGCAGGATGATGGCACTCCAAGAAATGACTTATCAGAGGAGCACATATTTTTTCTTATATTTGAAAAGCGTTCTATACATTTTTGAGAGATCTTGTAATCTTTCTCACAGACATTCTTGGACACTTCTGTATACTACAGATGACAAAACTACTATTGCACGTGGGCGAGAGTGTACTTCTGTTTGTTAGTATGGTTTGTAAATGCAGTCGTTCGGGGTTATACCTGTGGCAGACACAGTGGCCACAGGGGTGGTGACATGTGTGTCTGGCTGCACCCAGCAGAGTGTTCATGGATGTTTGTTTTTGTTCTCTGAAATTGCTGTTCACTAAAATATCTCTAATATTTTTGGTCCTTTCAAATGAAATCTGGTATTTTTCTTGACAACCTGACATATGTTGAATTGTGTGCAAGTGAAGACACCCTGTAAACTGTTGGTGATATGACTGAAGCTGATAATGCAATTGAGACAGTTGGATTGTGGTGTATCTTGGTTTTTTAGTAGTTCAGAACATGGTTTTTGAGATGCCTTTTGTAAATCCGGAACCACCACATACCCTTTGTTAATTAATTGATTGATTAATTAATTAAATAAGTTATTAATTAATTAATTACACTTTTCTTACACTGGAACAGTTATGTTTAATCTAAAGAACTGTCCATAAAGGAGATTGCATCTAAGTGATCTGGAATGTGAGCTGTCAAATCTGAAACACATATTGGGGTGTTTAGGTTTTCTATATACGGAGATTATGTGCTAATCCCTTGCTTTTTTTCCCACTTTTAAATCCAAAAAGTGGATTTCTGAATTATTCAGTTAAAAAAAAAAGAACCCGACTTCCGGCCAAGATGTCAGCACAGCTGGTAACCTGAACAGCTGGTGAAGGGCTACCACTGCGACTCTGCAGGGGTAACATCCCCCGGGGACCTCGGTCCCCATAGTAAGGAACCTCCTTAGTAGGTAGGGGGAGCAGAGCAACTCACATAGTTCCAGATCGCCCCAGCACCGATAGAGAGAAAGGGAGAGACCAACGTGAACGGGACGAGGGACAGAGCTACTGACGCAGAATTGCAGCCAGGAAAACGGACCAGTGCCGGCAAAAGCACCTTTTTAAAATAAGAAGGGTTTGAAGAAGGAGAATCCAGTTTGAATCTGCGTGAAGAAGAAGAAGATAAGGCTGAACAAGAATAAAACCTAACTTTTGCTCTAGATGGTGAAGTTTTGACAAGGCAGCGGGGTTTGAAGTTGAGAAGCTGCGGAGGTGCAAAGGAGCGGATCAGCTCAGGAGGAGAAATGGAAGACGCAGCTGTCTTCGACAACATTTTTAGTTAAAATGCTCCCTTAAGATCACATAAGAGAAGTTTGGTAAAGTGAAAGTTGCTGAGGACGGTGGAGGAGTGGAGTGCTCTGGTGAGAGAAATGGTGGATGTAGCCGGCTCTGGTAAATTTGTCTGGGTTCGGCAGACTGAGCAACTCTGAAAGCATTGTTTTGGTAAGCTGTGAGATCTATAATTTTCTCTGTCTGCCTGTTAAAAATCTTTGGTGGCCAGTGATAAATTTCTTATTTTTTATGGGAAAAATTAATACAGACATAAACAATTAATATGAGGAATCTAATTAAATCTAAATGTATGGAGTTTAATTAAATATAAAAGTTGTAGAAGGGAAGAAAGAGTAAACGACGAAAGTGAAGACACTGTAGAAGGGAAAGACTAAACAGAGAGATAAATGGAGGACATAACAAAAGTGGTTTAGAGAATAAGGGGAAAATAATGAGAACTGTATGTTTAAAAGTTTTTTACTCCCCTAACTGAATTGGATTAGCCTCTAGAAGAGAGGTGAAGAATACATAATAAAGCTTAAAGTTAAATTTGCTAGTATTGAAGAGAGGAGAAAGTTGTGGATTTGTTGTGGATTCCCCCCCCTTTTTTTGGCATTAAAATTGTATTAACCTCAGGAAGAGAGGTGAAGTTAAAAAAGAAGGAATTTGTGGACTGTGGGTGGTTGCTTGATTTATACATAAGAACTTAAAAAAAGATTATCTAACTGTTGACTGTGTGTAGAAGTATTTGTGGATGTGGTTCCTGGTTCTGAATGGATTTGTCATGAGCCAGGCTGATCTTGCTGATGATTCCGACTTGGGACTCCGATTCCAACTTGGACTCCCAGCTGGTGGAGGATCCCTTGGAGGAGCCTTTGGGTGAGGGGGCTCCTTCAGAGTCTAGGGTGGAGTCTGCCAGCAACCCCACAGATGTTCCTGGCATGGATCCCGAGCCAGTACCTGCAGCAGATGTTTGTGCTCCAGAGGCAGAGGCTGGTGTTTCTGACTCCAGCCTGGAGTTTGCAGCAGACCCTGCCCCCACGTTTCTCCAGAGACAACTGGAGAAGGGGCGGTCCAGAGATCTCAGCGGCTACGGGAGAAGCGCCTGATGAACCAGCCCTGAAGGCTTGAGAGGCTCCAGCTGTGAGCGAGGCCAACAGACATTTGATCAGCTTCAGTTGGGCTAAAGACTGAGTATTTAAGGCAGATGCTGTTGGGGTTGGGCACGGGGCAACAGCCATCTTCCAACCATGAAACTGCGTCCTGTGCTCTCTGTTCCTGCCTCTGGGACTTGATTGTTTGTTTGGGTGAAGTAACCGCTTGATTTATTTACTACTTAAAAGCCATAAGACTCAGCTCCTGCCTCTGTGTCTACTTAGCCGCCGTCCGGACATTGACAAGATTAACCTCAAGAAGAGAGGTGAAGTTTTTTTTTTTTTTAAAAAAAAAACCAGACTAGAGAAAAGGAAGAGACTTAAATTTTGACAAATTTGGGACAGACTGTAAAGAAGAAAGAAAGTGGACATGTAAGTTTAAAAATATGGAGTGAATTTTATTAATTTTAATTTGTATGAATTAACTGTGGTTATACTATATATATTAACAATAGAATAGTAAGATAGCTTTTTTCCCTTCTCTTTTTGTTAGAATTTAGAATAGATATTAAAGAAATAGTTTATAGTTAAGATTTAGTAAAGTTAAGATATTATAAGAGTGTGTCAATATTAGAGACTGTGATATTGAATTGTATTGTGAATTCAAATATGTATGTTATTTTGATTATATATTGATTATATATTGACTATATGATACTTAATTCAAAGTTTGGAAGGTAGGGCAGAGAAAACTAAATAATAAGGGAGGGAAGATATGGCAACAGGCCAAAATAGGACAACACAGACACAAATTCAACCACAAGTCTTAGAAAGAAGAGGCTCCACTGGATCTAAAACAATGGAAATGAATAGATTGTTGGAAGAATTTCAAAAAATGAGAAATGATATGATCGAAGAATTAAAGGCAACAAGGACAGAGATAAGAACAACCAGGACAGAAATTAAGCAAGATCTCAAAAAGGAGCCTACAAAAACTTACAACAGATCTATCAACAATGGACCAAAAAGTTGAGGATATTAGAGAAAAAAGCCAAAAATTGGAAAATCAGATGGAACAAATGAAGAAAGAACAACAAAAAGACAAGGAAACCATAATGTGACTGGAAATACGTCAATGAAGCAGAAGTTTGAAACTGAGAGGACTCCCTGAACAAAAGGAGGAAAATTTAAGTCAAAGGGTAACAGATATTTTGGCACCATATATAGGTCAAAAGAGAGCGAGATTTGAACATGAGATAGATAAGGCCTTCAGAATTGAATCGATTGTGGCTAAGCGGAGGGATCTCCCAAGAGGTATAGTGGTATATTTTACTAGGGAAAAGACGTGGGATATGATTTTGGAGCAAAATTATAAAGAAAAGCTAATAGTGGATGAGAATGAAATAAAAAATTTTAAGGACGTGCCGCCAAGTTTTATGAGAAGCAGAAGAGAATATGCATCCTTGGTTAAGGATTTGCAATCAAAGGATGTAAGATACAGATGGGAGATACTAGAAGGCCTGTCCTTCTTTTATGAGGGGAGAAGAAGGAAGATAAATTCTGTTCAACAAGCAATGGAATTCCAAGCAAATTATACGAAAAAGGGAACAGCAACAGTAGAGACTGAAGAAAAGAAATCTGATCCAAAACCAGAAGACTCAAAAATGGGAATGGCAACGGTAGAGGGAATGAGCCCAACGTCTGAAGAAGAGTCTGAACAGGCAGAACCAAAAGAGGAGAAGAAGAAGAAATGAAAATAAACACAGTTAAGAAACAAACATGAAGATAATAACTTGGAATGTATGAGGAATAAACTCACAAGCCAAAAGACGACAGATTTTTCATCACTTAGAAAGAATAAAACCTCAAATCACAGTATTATTTGAAACTCACATAAAGAAGAATCAAGGAAAATACTTACATAATTTTAAATTAGGTCAATGTTTTACTTCTTCATATGGGAAGAAAAAAGGGGGGGTTGCAATTTATGTTGACAAGGATATCCCAGCAATAAAAATATTGGAAGATGAAGAAGGAAGAACACAAGGAGTTGACATTTTAAAAAATGGTAAAAAAATATTTTTGGTTTGAGTATATGCCCCCAATGAAAATAAAAAGAAATTTTATAAGGAATTGTGAGAAAAGAGATCAGAATATGAATATGAAGATTGAATTTTAGCAGGAGATTGGAATGGAGTGATGGATATCAAATTGAACAAAACAATCTCCCCAAACAAGCAAGACCAGGGAAAGAGCAGTAAATTGCCAAAAACCTTTTTTGAGATATGTGAAGAAATATCAGTATTGGATATATGGAGAATTTTCTATCCTAATGTGAAAAATTTTACCTTCTTTTGGAAGTACACCAATTCTGGTCTTGAATAGATATGATTCCCACCTCCAAACATTTGCTAACAGAGATAAAAAAAGATTGAAATACTGCCTAAGATCATCTCAGACCATCATCCAGTGATGTTGCAAATGCAGGAAAAGGCAAAACAGTTTCAGTGGTGCTTAAATGACAGTTTATTAAATGATAAGGAGATAGTACAGCAAGCAAAAGAAGCTTTAAAAAAATATTTTAGAGAAAACATTTTAGAGAAGAAATATTTTAGAGAAGATATGAAGATGAGAACGGTCTGGGATGCATCCAAGGCTGTGATGAGAGGCTTTTTTATACAAAAATGACAAATCCAGAATAAGAAAAGGCAAGAGAAACATCAAGACCTGATGACCAAACTTCAAGAAAAAGAAAAAGAATTTAGAGAAAACCCATTGAACTCCACTGCAAGTGGAGTTAAAGAAAATACAAAAAAGAGATAAAGATGAATACAATGGAGGAAATGAAAAAAAAAGATGAAACAGTTGAAATTGACTCAGTTTGAACAAGCTAATAAAATTGGGAAATGGTTAGCGTATAAA
Source organism: Iguana delicatissima (assembly GCA_948472985.1). Lineage (NCBI taxonomy): Eukaryota > Metazoa > Chordata > Lepidosauria > Squamata > Iguanidae > Iguana > Iguana delicatissima. The sequence continues at coordinate 2,132,964 of CAOKZL010000223.1, forward strand.
CTTAAGAAGAAGAGGAGAGAGGAATGTTGTAGTGGAATTGTAAAACGGGAAGAAGATGATTATGCAACATGAAAAGATAAAGCAGAAGTTTAGAGACTATTTTGAAAAATTATTTTATGAAAAAAATTTCCAGCATCAAAAAGAGAAAAACTGGACTGAATTCCTCTCCAAGGTTAAAATCCCAAAAATATCATTGGAGAAGCAGGAGCAATTAAACAAACCAATAACATCTAGTGAAACAGAAGAGGCTATAAGGGATTTGAAAACAGATAAGGCACCAAGACCAGATGGTTTTACGGCGCTATATTATAAAAGGTTTGTAAAAGAATTAATTCACCCATATCAAGCAACTTTGAAAGAAACAGAAAATTATGGGAAACTGCAATCTGGGGGAGAAGCAAATATTGTCTTGATACCTAAAAAAGATAAGGATAAAAGAGAAATCAAGAACTACAGACCAATCTCTTTGTTGAACATAGATTATAAAATATTGGCGGCAATACTGGCAAAATGTTTGAGACATGCATTACAGGACAAGATTCATGAAAGTAAAACAGATTTTCTTCCAGGCAGATACATGAAGAACAATATAAGAACCTTTTTGGATGTGATCAAACATTATGATAAAAACCCAGGGAAGAAGATAGCTTTTATTTTATTGGATGCAGAAAAAGCTTTTGATAATGTTTCCTGGGAATTTTCGCACCGGGTTTTAAAAGAATATGACTTGGCAGAAGTTTTTGGTAAAAGGATTGAAATGATTTACCAGGATCAATCAGCGAAGCTAATTATAAATGGAGATGTAATGACAAGTTTTGTTATAAAGAAGGGGGTATGGCCCTTTATCACCACTATTATTTATAACCATACTGGAAATATTGCTGGTTGCAATAAATTAAGACTTTCAGATACGAGGTTTGAAAATTAAGACTAAGGAAATAAAATATAAAGCATTCGCTGACAGTGTAATTATATTTTTAGAGGAACCTCAAGAATCAATTCAGCTGTTGATGGACATGTTACAAAAATATGGACAATTGGCAGGATATAAGATAAATAGAGAAAAGACAATGATGATGACATTAAATATGAAAAAAAAAGAACAAGCAGACCTGGAGAGAAGATCTGGATACCAATTAACTAAGAAAGTAAAATACTTAGGTATTATGATAACAACCAAAAATCAAGAATTATTTGATAACAACTATTTGAAGAAATGGAAGGAGATTAAAAGTGAAATGGAAAGATGGAAGAATTTAAATCTGTCTCTCCTGGGAAGAATAAATGCTTTTAAAATGTCCTTATTACCAAAGCTTATGTTTCTCTTCCAGAACTTACCAATAATAGGAAGAGATAAGATTTTTAAAGAATGGCACTCTAGCCTTTGTTCAGCCTCTTTCATTGCCCACAGATCTTTAAACCAAGATGAATTACCAGCTTCAAAGCACTAGATTGGGTGCTTAGGAGTGACAGTATCAATGGCCCTTTCCATCTTACCATTCCAAAATGAGACCAAGGTCTCAATGGAATCACCACCAGCCCTGTTAGCTGAAAATCCCCAAGAGCATCCAAGAATTCTTCAGATTCCATATGGCTCTACGATTGGACCATCTTAACCAGGCCCTTACTCCTGCAGGGAAGGTCTGCTACTGGCAAATCAAATTTCACAAAGAAGTGATCTGACCTGACAACATGGTTATTGTACACCCCTTTAAAATCAGATCTTCTTCCACCCAATAAAAAAACCCAAGTCTAAGGCATGTTCTGCTACATGTATCAGATGAATGATGTGCTAAGACAGCCTCATATTCATCATGGTAGTGATGAAGTTCTGAGTGAACAGCCTCAGCATGGATGTTGTAGTCCCCTAGAACCACAGTCCTGGGGTACTCCAACACCACTCTGAGACCACCTTGGCTAGCTCAGGCAATTTGGCTTCTGTGCAGCAGCATCCCCATTCTGTCTCTTTGGCCCAACACAGAGTACAAACTGTCAAAGGCAGTGCTAGAATGGATGATGTTGTCATCCCCCTGTCCCAGGACCCAGACAGGACCCTTTTGAACAGCCACACCCTAGAGACATGAGTGGAACAGTGCTTGTGGCAGCCAGTGAAGGTGGAAAAGAAACAGCTCATTAATTAGGCCACACCTGACCAGGATGCTGAGACTGTATAATCAGGGCGGGATGACAGAAAGCTGTTGGAATCTACTAACATCATTGGTGGTTACAGCCTTGCTGGCTCCTGCATTTTCTGCTTTGGACCTCAGACTTTGGACCTTTCCCTGGACTATAGATTCTGCTCACTTATAAATGACAGGAATTCTATATAAGACAAAGTTTTTGTGTGTCTTCAGCCTTCAGTGAGAGCTAGCCAGATGGGGTAGCTTGAGAATGATTAAGACACAGAGAACTAGTGTCTAAAGCAAGATTGATTGCCAAAGTCTTGCAGAAGTTTATTGACAGGGTACCTTATTGGATTAGAATTGCCAAACCAAAACTGAGGGGGAATAAGGGCCTATCTTGCTGTCAGATGGGCTTCTTTGTGAGAGTGATAAAATCCTTATGAATGACAGCAACTCCTCTCTCCAGTGTCCCCAGTCTGGGCTGATGCTGCACTGAGTACCCTGGTGGACAAACCTGGGACAAGTTGACACCATCAAGCTCATCCTAGTTCTTTGTAATACATACCAGATCAGCCCACTCAGCCACAACCAGGTTGTTGATAGTGATTGTTTTATTACAGACTGACCTGGCGTTCAGCAGCAGCAGAGGAGAGGGTGGGCTAACAGAGAAAACTTAAGGGATGATGGATGGATCAAACCACAGGACAGATTCCAATTATTTATCCTGTCTTTCCCTTACCTGGCCAGTCCAATCCCTGGCATCATATCTCCCTTTGCCCAGGATTAACTCAATAGAGGCAACCCATATCTCCCTCCTTCCTTGAGATTAACTCATATAGGTACAGACAAAACAATCATACAAATATAAAACAAACTGAACCAAAATGTCAATACAGTAAATCAGACATTGCAGTCACAATACTTGGCTCTCACCAGAGTAGCTCCAGTTTTTTTTCCACCAATCCCTGCCTCTCACCCTGGGATTCTAGAGTTGGACAACACAGAGCCAACCCACACTCTCACTGTGGGAAGCACTGCGTTACCAAACTCTGCCTCTCAGCTAAGGACTATTGTCCATTCTCCAAGTAAAAAGGGATGGTGCCCCTACCCCCATGTCTCCCAATGAGGTGATCCCCTTTGGTGTCACTCCCTCAGTATTGACCCCACAGGAGTCAATCTGCCATTGGCAACTTGCTGTCAGTGGTTGGCTTCACCAGGAAGGTGAAGTCCTGGATATGGAGAAGCAGCTGGTCCCAATCAGGAATCAGTTCTGGTTTTGCAGCTGCTCCCAGCACAGTGCCAGTTCTCTAGGGAACAACAGTACCTCCACAAGAGTAAAGGAAAGCAAGCAAGCAAGTAAGAAAGCTGGCCTTTGGAAAGCCTTCCTCTTGTTTTCTCCTCTCCTGCTGACCTGGATGCAAACACCCACAGTTGGTAAGGCAGTAAATTGCTCCCTGCTGGCTCTTCCTTCATGTGCTCTTCAATTGAGTGTCAGAGTGTCTGACTGACTATAGACTATCTAGCATTCAGTTTTCTAAGGCTTTTAAAGAAATATCTTACTGTGAAAGATATTTTTGGATTCCACAGCACTGACTGTGTGGTGTCAGGCTGACAAACTTTTCCTTCTGTATGCGCATGTATGTACCATGCCTGTTTGTGCGCATCCCTCATTTTAGAAAGTGATATTAGCATAAAAACACTTTTACATGTTTATACTTATTTATGCTTTGATTCAGAACCAGCTATATGTGAAAATGTTGTGCAGACATGACTAGGAAAATCTGAATGTTGAAATGGGTTCAACTGTGCATTTTAGCACTAATCCAGCAATGCAGATAAATTTATAACACCAATTTCAAATTGCTCAGGATTCAGGAATTTGAATTGCTTGATTGTGTTTGATTAGTTTACTGGTTGGGGAAGGAAAACAGTACATAAGGAAGAAGTAGCAGGATTTAGGCAGAGTAGGTTGACTGCAGCTTGTTGTCTGGTTTTGAACCATCTTATTGATATATAAGCAAAATGCACGAAAGGAAATTCATTTTCAGTTTTAACTTCTTTAAAAGCACCATTTGGTTCAATTTCCCATTCAAAACTATTGGCCTCATTATCTTTGGAAGGCAAGACTTAAAAAGTCTGTATAATAATATATAGCTGAAAATATGATACATGATGGATAGTTGCCTTACAAATCCTGTGTGATCTCCCAAAGGGATCTAATAACATTGTTTTATGGTTCCTGTCTGCACATTAATGATACTGTTGACTCTGTACTATCCTCAACCTTCAAAGCTTTAAAGATAGCTACGGGGAAGATCTAAATTTTATTGTATGTGTCTTATCCTTTAAAAACAGCAACTGCTTTAGAATATATTTAACACACTGAATCATGATGGTGAGACAGTCCTAATTACCTTAATACTTAGCCTTAGTGTGAAGTGGTTCTGGGTGGATTCCGATTACTACATTCTCCCACTGTGCAGTGATTTCTTCCGTTAGTTTCTGGTACAGTTCCATATGGTGCAATATCCTGCAGCTGGCTATACAACTGCATGCATGAGGAGCAATTCCTGCCACAGTGGTAAATGGAGAAACTCCTAGGTATGCTGGTGTCCTGTGTGTGTTGCAGAACTGATGGAAGGTATGAATATCAACTTTTCCCTGTTTTGAGCACACTCAGGGGTTGTGTTTTTGCTTGTTCTTCTAATGTCTTAAAATAAATGGTATCATCTGTATATTCTATTGTTGGGCATATGGCTACTCTACATACCCTTAGAAATGATGTGCTTTGAGTGTGTGCTCCGGCATGTCAGGGGGTTGGAATCAATGGCCATTGTGGTCTCTTCTACCTCTAGCCTCTGCTTAAAAAGTCTCCTTCCTTGGAGAGGCTAGATGGCCATCTGTCGGGAGTGCTTTGAGGCTGTTCCTGCATGGCAGGGGGTTGGACTGGATGGCCTGTGTGGTTTCTTCCAACTCTACATTTCTATGATTCTATGATTCTAACTTCCCCACACAGTGTACTCAGCAGCTGTTATACCTCAGTATTACACTCTTTGTCCCACATAGGCATTTTATAATCTCAAAGAGGTCCACTCAATAATAGTGTATTTCTGTAATAGCGTATTATTTATAGAGCATTATGTTAAGAACCAACGTGGTGACCTCCTATGCCTAAGTAAAGGTGGCACTTAAAGAATCAGATTAATCAGTATTGAATGAGTTGTTAAAACATTTTAAAGAACAATGTTGCAATTAAAATATTTGCTTATCATATAAAAAGTAACCACTGAATTGTTAGTTTATTAATCATTAATCATTAGTTTAACCTTGGCATTTTTATGCGCTGCTTGTAGTTTCATAATTCATATTTTTTAATGTTTTGTTCACTTTCCAGAGACATTTTTTATTGTGAAATCTTACACAGACATATAGACACATACAGAGCATATATATAATTTAACAGTTGCTATTTTCTGTGGGATAATTATCCAAAACAATCATTTATGCTTATAGACACTGTTGTTGCTGCTGCTGCTGCTGTTGTGTGCCTTCAAGTCATTTCCAACTTACGGTGACCCTAAGGTAAACTTGTCACAGAGTTTTCTGGGGCTGAGAGTGTGACACACCCAAGATCAGTGGGTTTCCATGGCCAAGTGGGAGATATGAATCTTGGTCTCCAGGGTTATAGTCAAACATTGAAACCACTACACTATGCTTGCTCTCCATACAAACTGATATCTAGGCATACGGAGTTCCACATCCTCAATTTTACATATTATATTACTTTATTATTATACTATGTATTTACTGAAATGCGCTCAAGTTTTGATCTGACTCTCCTGCACTGCAAGTTGGTGTTCTCTTCAATGCCAACAAGTAAAGAACAGAGGTATTTTCTTTATAATTCCACAATATACAGGTCTTGCAGGTGTTATATTGAGAAAATTAACCCCCTAATTTATTGCATAATCCATATTTAGTGTATGTTCAATCTAATTTATTATCTAACATATATTGACAAAAAGAATCAGACTAAAATTTGATTGATCGTTTGGCATGTGTTGGATTCAGTGATATAATATTTTGAATCCCACTAATTTTCTTGAATCAATGTTCTTCTTGTCTTGAACCTACTACAAATAAGAATACTGAATCTTAGAGAAAAACCTCTGTAAACACTTCTTCTTCTTCACTACTGTCACCATCACACTGGAAAAGCCATTTATAATTTTACTGTTTCACCAAAAATGCCAATGAACTGCTGTCTGCTTGTGAAAGATCTGATATTACATTTGGAGTACTCATCTACTGCTTGGTCTTTAACATACTCTTTTAAAACACCACTCCACACCAACAATCTTTGTCTGAATCTCTGGCCTTGATTAATCTGTTTACTTGCCAGTTATTTAGAAATTCTGCAGGAGTTTTAACTTAGAGATTCTACAGAAGTATCATGTTAAAAATGTGGACACAACTGAGTCAAATCCAAACCTTTCCAAGCTCCAGAGAGGTTGGAGAAATAACAAGTGGTTTAGACATTACCAACTGAATTAAATACTGTAATTATTATTTTAAGCACAACAAAAATAAAATAAAGAAATACAAACCTAAATATCTTACTTAATACAAGATCTATACTTTTTAAATTAGTGAAGGTCAGTGATAATCTGAAAACGTTCTTACCCTGAAGTAGGCAGATTCCAGTTGCACCTTACCAAGTCAAAGGCCACTATATTTGCTTGTAGCAACATCCTAAACAATCCAAGTAGTTATTGCTCACAATTAAAAATGAAAAGCTTCAAATTCAGTTATGTAGTATGTTGAAATAGCTTGCCTTCTTAGATATAAAAATTAGCCTGTTGAAATGTGTCAACCTAAGTGAAAAACCTTTACATTTTAAAATGATTAATGAATTATAACTGAATGACATGATTATACAGTAGTAAAAAAAAATTTCAATTTCCTTGCTTTTTGGAAATGAAAAAAAACTAAAACAAAAATTGATGAGTGCACAAAATGTACATTCTGCGCAATAAAGAAGGTTTATTTAAATTCCAATGATTTGATTTCAGGAAGCAATTTTAAAAGTAAAGTCAGAGAAGCCATAACTGAAAATATTTGAACTCAAAAGAACAAAACAAACAATCATATTCGAAAACCTTTCATGCCTGGATGAGATTCTATGTTCAAATGTTAATAGCATCTGCATTAAGGTTCCATACAACTGTACAACCTTGGCTTATTTTCAAATTCAAGACTGTGAAACAGACTTTTTCCATATTATGACCTCAGTCCTAAGGGTTTTTTCCCCCTGCAAAGTGAGAGTTATTTGAATTGGATGAATGCCAGAATTCATTCTCTTGTTCTTTCGTCTCCTGTTCCACATGTTTCTACTCTTCTCAAAAGCATTAATTCACAAATGAATCAAGTTACAGAATTTCTTAACCAACAGTAGCTAAGAATGGGAGAGGTGAAGCAGAAATATTTTAGAATGTTCTCTCTTAGTTTTAAACTTATGTTTAAACCATTTCAAATCAATTTGGTGTACAACAAGAAAATAATACAAGTTTTCTGTTAAATAGAAAATTCTACAACTTTCCCACAATAGGCTATTTTATTGCTTAAAATATTTTGGTAAGTATGCCTTCCTACAAACAAGGCCCTATATGTAGAAAACACCTGAAATGCTTTGCATCTCAGATGATCGGTGCTTTAGAATATTAAAACTGAAATCAGTTTAAAATCCCAACATCAAATGTAAAAACCTAGAAACCAGAGAATGAATGGAATTCCACAGAACCATCTATCTGCATTCTCAGTCACACAGTCCTCCAAAATAAAGTGACTTTGTGGCTGCTATTTTTAAAATACATTATTTTGTTCTCCCTGTCTTCTTTTTGGAAAGGTAGTTATCACTGGCATAGGGATGGGGGAGTGAAGTGGGTAGTGCATCCTGGGCTGCACTTTTTTGGGGGCAGTGCCACTTCTTGCCTGCCCTCCCGTGAGCCGTGGTCCTGCCCATGTATGCCATCACCTCGCCCATGTGCACTGTTGCTCCTTCCACACTTACCATTGCCCCGTCCATGTGTGCTGTAGCCCCACCCATGCACACCGTAGCCCCACCCACATGCACTGTAGCCCCACCCACACCCCTCCATCCCTGCCCCTACCTCATTCGCACTAAGCTCTGCCACTAGTAGTTATTTGGACACAGACAGGACTGACTCACTGAAAATATCTGAACGCGAAAGTAAGAAAACATGTGCAAGAACAAACCACTGAGACAGGGCAATGTGTTTGGAATTTTGGGGAGAACTGAACATGGAATGGTAGCTGAACGATGCTTATGATACTGAAATTCATAGAAATAATTGGGAAGTAGTTATTCTGTCATGAGCCAGCGTGGGGTAGTGGTTTGAGTGTTGGACTATGTTCCTGGAGACCATGGATTGATTCCCTGCTCAGCCATGGAAACCTATTGAGTGACCCTGGCATCACACACTCTCAGCCCCAGAAAACCCCATGACAGGTTCATCTTAAGATCGCCATAAGTCAGAAATGACATGAAAGCATGTGACAACAAGCAGATATTCTCTCAACTGATTATATACTTCTGTGGATAAATGCTAGAGAAGAGCTTTTTGTTCTGTTTTTAGTGTGCTATACACAAGCAAACTGCACATACAAACTGTATATGTGTGTTGCATGTACACACTACTTCTTGATTACATTGTTATGACTGGACCACACGGAAAGCAATCACTTGAGAACTTCCACCAGGATTTCATAACTTCCACCCTACTATCAACATGAGCCTGGAATAATCCAGACAACAAATTCACTTTCTTGACACCACTGTACAACTGCATAATGGATTTCTAAGTACTCCATTGAAAACCCACTGATTGCTGCATATGCTTAAATGTCTCCAATGTTCACCCAGAACACAATACCAACTCTCCTTTTTACAGCCAAGCCCTCCAATACAATTGCATCTGCTCAGACCCAAAAGACAGAGACTCAAAACTCTTGGATTTATACCAGGCATTTCTCAAACTACAGTACCCATCTAAGGAGTGAAGACACAAATTCAAAAGGCAGGTGTAATACCTGTTACTACAAGACAGACCAAAACCACAAAATGACAGAACATCCCTAGTGATCACCTACAGTTCCCAACTGAGGCCACTCAAACACATCATCAACGAGCTACAACCAATTCTAGAGAACAACAAAGTGAAGTAAAAATGTGGAAATAAATGTGCATTAATTTCCACACTAACGTCTCCTTGCTCCAGAAGTTTTGCAACCTTATATGAAACAAAGATGGCAAGAAAATGCAAGTGGTTTTAGGTGACAAGCAACAGAATTGAGACTATGATTGGAAGGCATGCAGGTGACTGATAAATGTTAGGGCGGGGAGGAAGGTGTGTGGAAGGAGGAGAGGAGTTGTGATACAGACAGGGGGACAGCATGAGTTATTGCCCGGGATAGCCCTGCCTATCTGCTATACTGCTTTCCTTCCCTTTCTGTTCTCCAGTCAAAGGGATGATTATCAGTAAGAAATTCAGAACTTGTGTGCAGAGAGCCTTCTTAGAGCCCCTTGCGGCTGTGTCAGAGCGATGAGGATGGCATGACAACTCTGCTAAGTGTGGATTGGTACTTTTCAGGTCTGGGTAGCCATGTCCGTATGTGCCCACAGATTGCTAGCTTGTCACTCATTACAGCCTTTGGTGGAAATCAGCAGTGTAACCATGTGTAACTATGCTGAAGGAGCATTTGCAGGAGTGGCTTTCTTCTTTGGACTTCTGAGTGCCCGATTTTTCTGTTCAACTTTGCTACTACGAGTTTATATTCTAACTATGGTATATGGAGAGCTTATGAAAGCCATAGGATTTGCTCATCTGACAAGTTGCCAGCTACCAGTCTTAGCTTTCCCCATGCATAACAGAGGTAAGACTAATGCATTCTGGGAATACTAAAGCTTATCATAATTATTATTCCGTGGACTGAAAAACAGCACCAGAATATGTTACAAATGGTTTATAATTTACAAAATAAGAGTAAAAATTAAAAGAAGGGATAAGATTCCCTCCGTCATAACCTCTGTTTGTGAAACATCCTTTGTCTTTGTTGAAACTTCAGTACAGGATTTACATTTCTCTGTTCCTACGTCAGAGATAAAAGAACTGCTTCCAGAAACAAAATGGATTCTTCTTTTACCTCATACTCTAATAGATACAGCAGTAATTTATAGTCAGAAAGAAAACCATTTATTTTCTGTGACTTTTTCATCTCAAAAATAGGTGATTGTTTCTTTACATATTTTAAATGAGGTTTTGATTACGACTGCATCCTCTGGAAAACAAGAAGTCATCAAAGGAAAGCAGTAAGCCATACCTTCTTATCTTTCTCCAGCCTTCTAAAACTTCTATGGAACACTTACATCATCTTATCTTTCTGGATTCTTCTGAATATTTCATTTATAGAGTTTCACATAGTCATCCTGCCTCTGTATCATCCATGTTCAAATCAACAAGCCATTAATACAAAATCTATTGCAGAGCTGACCTAAGCAAAGTATTTTCCAAACAAATTAAACTTAAAAATTAATTTCTCCATTCAGTGTCCACTATTTGGTCATATTACAAAATAGAGCAGCAGCAACAAAAAAGATGTGGTAAACAAACTCAGGTTCTAGCCTATACTCGATAAAGAAGTGGAAATCTTCTGATTTTTTTTAAATCTCAAAATGTATTTGTGTGACCTATTATTATCATTCACTCATTATTCATAGTCATACCACAGCTTTTACAACTGGATCTCAAGGCAGCTAACAATAATATATAATAAAGAATTTAAGAGCTCAATAAAGAATTATGTTTAAAGATGACTATAACTATTTAGATCTAAAGAGATGGTTTGCATGGTGGGTATATGTATATTCTGAGGAAGGAGGTTCCATAGCACATATATGCATAGTGATGAGTGGATTTTGCAAGAGGTATCAGTAAATGCCATCTTTCAAGTTCTAGCTATCACTGAACAACATGAAATGGCCACAATAATATAAGACAATGTTAGGAGGCTAATTTTGTTCAAGTTATGCTTCAGCTGAACAGCTGGAGACTGTACAATGAAGGTACTACATTTGTGCCAGTTTAAGGATAAACTTTAGCCAACCAAATTTGCAAGATCTCCAGTGCTCTCAAAAACATTTTCACAAAATGGGCATGTCATGGTAGGTTCTGGGAAGGGTTGGGTGGGGAGAAATCCCAGAAGCAAATATTATAAGAAACTATTGTTACATTCTAAGCATGCTTAAGAAGGGTAAACCTCTAGAGACTAGAGCTTTTAGAAAATAATGCATTTAGGTCTTTGCTGATGTTCTTCTTGGTACTTATCTCTCTTTGAAGGGTCTGAATTGTGCACAAAACTGAACTGCCTTGATGTTACAATTGAACTTTTGAACAAAAACAATTAAACAAAATTGAACTGCTGTGACATTACAACATATGAGCATCTATTGTGCAATGGTGGAGTGAGTCATGTGCCATGACATGATGTGCAATGGGAACCAATGAGCATGGGGAGCTTCCACCTAGGAAGTGCCAGAACACAACAGGAGTGCCCAATGCACACCAAAAGACTCTGAAGCACACGAGAGCATTTTTGCCAAGGTCCAGATGTGCATCCTCACAACTCACTAACAGGATTAGATAAGGATTCACAAAGTTATGAAATACAGACAATGATGTAGGATCTTGGCCATTTTTTTTGCATCTCATATTTTTTTTTATTCTATACATAAAATATATTCTGACTTCACAAGGGTAAATATCACAAATAGTTAGGTGAACCAGGCAAGAGAGAAATCCATTCATTTTCAGATTCTCCACATAAACAAGCAGCCATTTTGGCTGGCTACCCTTTAATCAGAATTGTTTTTTCCACCTTGGAAGGGGTTTTGATCCAATGGGTCATGCAGAAGCAATATTTGTTGTTTCTCTCTCACCCTGGAATCACATATGCTCTCATCACTTGATCCAGAACATTGGTGACAGGACATCTGTGGAACAGCATATTGTATATGATGACACTGAAGGCTGAAAGGGGAAAATTCCCTCCCACCTCTTCCTTCTAGTTGAAGCATTTTGAGTGGAACTCTAAACAGAATATTCCTCCTGTCCTGTCAGAAGAAACACTGGTATCAACCCTAGTACTGAGTTCACAGAAGGCATGCAAATGATTTTCCTGTGTAATCTGCAAAGAAGAGACCAAAGCTACTATCCTATGAGGAATAGTATATTATCAGCTCTGTATACATCTATTATTCACAAAAGTTATTGCACAAAAGAGTCATTATTTCATTTTTCAAGGTTATAATGGGTGGGTGGGTGGGGAACCAAGTCATTGATGCTTCTGTTGTTGGCATATGCTTGTGATGCCTCAACTCAATCTGAAGACCTTGTAGCTTGTGCAAAAGGTATATCCTCAGCATCTTAGTTCTTTCTTTTGCTTTAGCAAATCACTGTTTTAAATACATGGAGTCAACATATCTGGTGAAAGCTCAAATAGCAATCCAGTGAACCCCTGACACATGTGAATGATGTATGAAAGTGTACATGTAATCTTTTTGCCCATGCCAATAGCTTCGTGCTTCTTCCACTCCACTTCCGTAACTCTAAATCAGAATTTATTGCAAGATGAGAAAGAAAAAAGAACAGCTTTTTTGTGACATAAGCTTTCTATTTCACTGACTCCACCAGCTGTTAGGTCACATCTTAGGCCATTTCTGCACTAGACTGTTATAGTGCTACTACTCCACTTTCAACATCCTATGGAATCCTATGGTTTGCTGTTTAGGGAGGGGCCTCAAAGGCTGCAAACCCCAGGATTCCATAGGACGTTGAAAGTGGAATAGCACTATAACAGTCTAGTGTGGAAATGGCCTTTGTGAATTTTGGTTTCTGATGAAGCTCATGATCTAATCAAACCATTCTCATGTGATACATGATGGCTGCAATGTCATCAGTGGGATGTCACAGCCTAGTTCGATGTGGTATTGTCCCATTACTGGGTCTGCTTTTACAGTGTAGAAATGTCAAATAATTACATTTAAAAGATTCAATTGTCTGGGAGTACCTAGGAATCGTATTAGATGATCTGTGTCAGAAGGAAGAAGCGACAATGTGTCCATCTTGAATACACCTTTCCTGAATGTTTCTGAGATAAATAGATGCCTCCAGAATCTTTTTTCTTTATCATGGATTAATCCACATAAGAAGCAGTTGATGACCCCCATCACTTTTCAGGAAGACTTAAATGCAAATGTTCCACTCATGAATGGTTCTCAGTCTGATTCAGGAGTGTAATAAAACTGTCTGTGAGAGTAATGTTTGATGGAAGCAGTAAATCCAGCTAAAGAATGAATTAACTGCCATTGTACCTAGATATGATCACTCTGTGTATGGAGTTTCAGATATGCAGAAGTAAAATTAACTTGTTACTTTGAGTTTATACAAAAGTTACTGTGACTTCAAGCAATTATTTACATATTTTAACATATTTACATGGTTTGTGTGGAGATGAGAATCCTTACTCTTTTCCCACCTTTTTCTGAGACACAAGAAACTATCCAGAGATAATTCAAATTCAGAAACAGAAAGTACCATTTTATATTAGTAAATCCTCAACTACATTCTTGTAAATCTGACTTAGTATTCTAAATACAGAAAGTAATTTATACTCAAAAGTTCTTCTTTATATATGTGACAAATATTCATTATTATGATTGCTGTTTAAATCATTGTTACTGTTAAACAGTGTTTCCATACCTACCTTCCCCAAATTTGATGTAAGTGGCAAAAAGAAACAATAAATAGAACCACAAGTCACCCTTAACATACAACTTATAATCATGGAAAATAAATTCTGTTTGCCTATCTATCAAGACTGATTCATCTAATTAACTAGATGAATTATATCTACACCAGCTGATATTTTATAATATTCCCAACAGCAAATATAACTGAGTAGTATTTTGAGTGACACTGATCCAATAAATAATATATAATCCTTGGCTTTTCAGTCTATTCTTTGTGCTGTTGATTTTCTGTTTTTACTCTACTGTTTTTACTCATTTGTGAGTTTTATCATTTATGTCTAACTCACTAGTACAAAGTATAGTAGACATATTGAATTAATTCTTGGATGGTAACTCAACATTTATGTGAACCCTTTGATTCAATGCTCCAGTTAAGACCACCAATTACATTTAATCCAACAATATACTGAAAGACAGAGATTTCTTTTGGTTTTCTTTTTTTTATTTCCATCTTACAGTTATGCGGAGGGTAGTCAATAAATTAGCAATTATGTAAGTATAATCACATTTTTACATTATATAATATAAATATTGTACCTAATCATAATTCATATTCATTTTAATTTCTTTTATAACAAATCTGCTATGGTCTTATCTCAGGGCATATCACTTTGAACTTATGTATCAGACGGGTTTGATACCCATTCGTTTATTCTTAATTTGATCTGAGTTGCTTTGGGTTCCATCCTAGGAGAAAAGTAGGATTGTAAATGAATGAATGAATGAATAAATGGAATACATGGAAAAAGTCATTCTGAAAAAGGTCACATCTAGAATAGGTGCTGTTCAATTCTAAATAAATTTTATAAAGTCTAATATTTAGACAAATACAACTGAAAAAGAACCTGGCCTTAACATTAATATATGATGTTTGCTGAGGTATTTATTTCCATTCCCATTTCTACACCAGTTATGATCCTTCTTGCATTGCATTCTATTTGTAGGATCCACTGCTACATTCTGCTGATAGGAAAGTAAAATCCAGTGGATATGGGAGGAGACAACCTCTTCTTGCTACTACAATTCCCACCACTGTGAAACTCAAAAACCTGCTCCAGAGGTCTAGGATAATCTCTTGACACAATTTGCAGCATCTTGAAGGGCAATTTGGGGATAGCAAGAGAATTATGTTGCATTGTGCTGTTGCCAGAGGGTGTGGCTTTAGCTCTGTGTATCATGCCCAATACTCTGTTTGCTTGCTCATTAGAAATTAATGCCTCACATTTTGTACATTTTCCAACTAGGCAATGTTTTCCCAGAGCTTTGTTTCATACATCTCTGCCTTGTAAACTTCCATATTATTTTTTTACTTCCGTACTAGTTGTTACAGTGCTATCTTCAAATATTTTCCTGATGCAACCATTCCCTATCTCAAATGTTTATGCTGCCTAACAAAATTCTATGCATGAGTTCTTTCTTACCATTTACAGCAATAAACCTGAGCCTGACCTAGCTTTATATTATACCAAATACTTATTCTATTAAGCCAGGTGAGTGTATAGCTTTCATAATATTCCTGTCAGATTTATTACATTACTACAGCACATTGAGCACCTGGATTGAAACATGTTTTTCCAAAACTATAGCTGTGTATGCCTTAAATCAAAACTCAAGAACCCTGGGCTCATGTTCTCATCTTGCTCCTCCAGTATGGCCACAAGGATATGTGTTACTTATAATTAGTTAGTTTCCCCAATAATAAAAACATAACTAAATTATAATACCACTGTATGGACAACAAAGGACAACTTTCTCAATATAATGGCAACATTTTAACTACTTTTACAGTTACACAGAATGCGGCTTCATTAAATACAGACACATCTCAGTTAACTATGTCTCTGACAAAGAAGCTCCTTTTAACAGAGCCTTTTTCTGCCCATGCAGCCAGCCCCTCTTCTTTTCTTCTTTGTCTTCTGTCTAATTGGAAGTTTTTAAAGTACATTAGCATTGGGACCTTGAGGAAAGACAGGGCCTTACCACACCAGGCACTTCTCTCACTAAAACAGCCTTATTATAAAAATGCTATTGAATCATGATTGGCCTGTGAGATTTCACACCTTCAGAACCATTCTCAGATTACAGCGTTAGCTTGTGTGAAAAGTTTATTACACACAGTATTTGGGATTGCTCCCTTACCACCTCATCCAAGACATCATCTCTGTCCATTTTCCTAGTATGTCACAAATGCACACGTGCACGCACACAGAGATATTCCCCTCAAATATAAATAAAAACAGTATTACATTTTTAAATTCTTTTATTCCAGGAGAAGGGCTTTCTGATTGGGAGACCATCAGAAGATTCCAGCATAACTAACTGCTGGCAGATGAAAGCCAGCAGCTACTGATCTATCTGTCTCATTGATGCTAGCTTTCATCTGCCAGCAATTAGTTAAGTCTGAAAGTAGAAGAAAGGAAGAATTATTGGGTTACTAAAATAAATGTTTTCTTAAATTGTAGGACTCTTTTCCACTTATATTTCCAGGTGTGTGAGAGTGTGTTGGGGGGGGGGATGAGAGAGAGAGACAGAACGAAAGAACAAGAATAAGAATAAGAATGAGAGAGATTGAGAGACTCTGGAAGTGGGCTGAACAAAGAGCTGATGGGGGGCAGTGAGCAAAGCTGGAATAAGAGTGCAATTGAACTTTCACACAAGAAATCATAGCACAACAGAAGTGGGAGCAGAGATCCTTAATGGATATTTGTTGTTAAAAAAAACAACAACACTTTCCAAACAGTCTCCCATGGGAGAACACCAGAACAACAACATCATGTGATATGTTCCCCAAAAAAGATCCTATTGTCCAGCTATAAGTACCATTTCCTGCCCTGTGTGATAAACCCCATGGACTCTCCGTTGCTGGGCTGCAACACATGTTTGTATAAACAGAGCAATAAAACTTGAGCTGGGAAAGGATGGGATACCGCTTAACTGATCCTACTCTAGTTATGTGTGCCCGCCTACAACAGGCAATGTTACAGCAATTGCCTCTAGAATCCCTTACTACTGAGCAAAAAAGAACCAAAACAGTTAGATTAGGCTCCCTTACCAGCTACTCCCACCTGTTTAAAAAAGCACAGATCTGTGTTTGGCCACCAGTTTGGAAATACTGACAAAAGTCAGACTACTGAAAGAAAGAAAAAAGCATATCTTCGTGCATTTTGGAAGAAGCTTTCAAGTTATCTATAGAGGGTCCAAAATGCTTTTGCCTACTTATGCAAAACTTACCTGACCTGCTTGTTTCATTTTACATGTGCATACTCTTAGTTTTGGATAAAAACGTTTGCTGAAACATGTTGAACATGTTGTGGTGTAGAAACCTATCCCTATTCTTCCATGTTATTTCTGCCTCTGGTACCAAATTTTCTGTTATAGAAATAATGTCCAGGAATCCAATTACTTCATTAACTCAGGAATGCATATAGTTGGAAAGTACTCACATGGGAATCACAGCTGGAAAGTATCACATGGTTTAAATGATGGATAATTCTATGCTTCCTGTTGCTGCATAAACTTTTTAGAAAGTAGAAGTTGCTATTTTAGATGCATTTGGGAAACAGAAAAGTAAAAAGATCACATATGAGGTGGAAATTATAAAGGTAGCTAAGTATTCTGGCACAGTTCAGAATGATAGTCTAATACTTTTTTTTTTTTGAGTCACCTCCAAATTGTGCTTTGGAACATGTGTTTTGATAGTTTGGTAGGCTTATCAGGATGTGACAAAATATTAAACTTATATTTATTTGGGTTCAGACAAATAAATATAAGTTAAGAATGAGACATAAAATGGGAGATTTGGCTAAAGAGAAATCAAAACCATATTTGCCAAATATTTTGTGGAGAAAATTGCTCAGATTCATTCTGACTTGGACTCTATATTAAAGGTAGAGTCTGGGGAGGTAACTGAGGCATGTACTTGTCTAGTTTTGATGGATGAGCTTCAGATTGTTCAACATGATGATGCAGATAAGTTGCTTGGACAGGTGATACTAACCACTTGTCTGTTAGACCCACGTCTGTCCTGGCTAATTAAAACTGCCAGAGGATGACTGGCCAATTGCATAGTGGGGGTTATTTGAAAGTGGGCCATGTTCTAACCTCTTTAAAAGAAGCAATTGCTTTAGAGATGTTAGAACATAGTCAATTTCTTTCTCATAGTAACTTATTTTAGATACCTTTATTGAAAAAACCTTCAGTGGACCTCCTCCCCAGGTAACTATTGTCCAGTCTCCAATCTCTCCTTTCTAAGTAATATCCTAGAGCAGTGGTTCTCAACCTGCGGGTCCCCAGATGTTTTTGGACTTCAGCTTCCAGAAGCCCTGAGCATTGACCATAGTGGCTGGGGCTTCTGGGAGCCGAAGTCCACAAACATCTGAGGACCCACAGGTTGAGAACCACTGTCCTAGAGTGAGTGGCAGCAACACCAACTCCAGGCTTTCTTGGATGAAACAGCTCACCTGGACCCATTCCAATTTGCGTTCAGGTCTAGTTATTGTGGGACAGAAATAGCCTTGGTCACTTTGGTGGATGACTTACACCAGCAGTTGGACAGGGATACTGAATCCCTACTGCTCAACCTGGATCTTCAGCAACATTTGATATCATTGCCCATGGTACCCTTCTGGATCATCTGACTAATATGGGACTTGGGGGCATTGCTTTGTATTGGTTCTAGTCTTTCTTGGCTGTATGTTCTCAGAGAGTGGTGCTGGAGGACTACTGTTTAGCCTTTTGGCTATTAGCCTGTGGAGTTCCACAGGGGTCAATACTGTCACCTATACTTTTTAAAATATATATGAAGTTGCTGGGAGAGGTCATCCAGAGCTATGGGGTTTGGGTTCATCAATATGCTGATGATACCTAGCTCTATCTTTCCTTTACACCTGATGACAAGGAGGCTGTGGTAGTACTGAATCATTGCCTGGATACAGTAAAGGACTGAATGCAGCAAATGGACTGAGGGTTAATTCAGACAAGATGGAAGCGCTGCTGGTCGACAGCAAATACAGCCTGGGACTGGGATCACAGCCTGTTCTGGATGGGATTGCTCTCCTTATGAAAGTTCATTGCTTGGGGGTGCTCTTGGACACAGCACTACTCCAGGGAAAACCAGGTTATTGCAATGGCCAGGAGCACCTTTGTCCAGCCTTGGCCAGTGCACCAGCATTTGGGGAAGGCATCTGGCCACACTGGTTCATGCCTTAGTTATCTCTTGATTAGACTACTGTAATGTGCTCTACGTGGAGCTGCCCTTGAAAAATATTTGGAAGCTGCAGCTAGTGGAAATGCAGCAACCAGACTAGTGTCAGGTATGCATTTTGGAGCCCATATAACACCAGTTCTGCAAAAACCACATTGGCTTCCAATTTGCTACTAAGCTCAATTGATCCACAAGCCCTAAATGACTCAGGGCTAAGATATCTAAAAGAATGCCACCTCCCATATGAGTCTGCCAGAAATTTGAGATCTTCAGAGGAGACCCTGTTGCATGTCCCAACAACTGGTGAAGTTAGCTTGGTTGGTTCATGTAACAGGACATTCTCTGTAGCACCACCTAGACTGTGGAACTCCCTAGCCATGGAAGTTAGGCTGGTTCCATCTCTTTTAAGCTTCCAGCAGGCAGCCAAAATGGTGCTGTACTGCATGGCATTCAGTGTTTGAAACTGCTGTTTTAACTGGTTCAAAACAGGATTCCAGGATGAAATTTAGAGTACTTTTAGGAGTTTTAAAAGATTATTTTAATGTGTTTTAAGTAGTTGTTATTTGTTTATCACCTTGGAAGCCTTTGAGGGCTAGGAAGTGATATAGATAGATAGATAAATAGATAGATAGATTTTCTCTATTATTCAGTTGGCATTAAAAGCACTTTTTTTAACTATTTTTAAATTTTTAAATAAAATCATTGTTGGAAATATTTTTGATCAAAACAAATTAGGTGCAGCTTTAAGAAGCTAGCATTTAAGTCACACAATAAGTGTAAGAACAATTATTCACTTGGTATATTCCATAATAAAATTTGCCGGACAAAATATTTACTGGACTTTGTCAGATGAGTTCTTAGATTTGTTTCAACAGGTTACTTAAATATATTATAGTTGCTATCAAGAACTTTCAGATTTGCCTGCTCCAAGTATAGCTTTGGGTCAAGATTTACATGATATTGCACTCTGAATTTAAATAATTTAAATAATTTCAATAACAGGAATCAGAGGGTATAAATTACAGATGCAATGTATCTTGAAATTCACAGGTCTGCACATTGTTATGTGAAAAATTATCCTTTGATATAGCTAAAATGCAATAATTTTAGCTCTAATCATTGAGTTGCTAAACTAAATTTACTTATCTTGACCAGGCTTTCTAGATACACCTTTTTTTAAAAAAAGCTGAATCTTTCCAGTTTTACAGTGGTAGAAAAACTAAAAACAAAACACCTGCATATCAAAACTTAATGTATAAAAGCTCCCATAGTTGTTTTAGAATAATAAAAAAATGATATATTACAAATGGATCTTCTGATCTATTTCTCTGCTATTTTATTAACTCACAATCATCAACAAATTGTGGAGCTAGCTTGTAATTGGATTTCTGTAACTCAAATGGAAGGAAAAACTACAGCCTTAAAAAAATTAGAATAGTACATCAAAGGCACTATGTGGTAGGATATGTTTTAGGCAGTGTGCTATGACACTGCTTTTATATAGAAAAGCACTCAATATTTTTAATGAAGTGAAATCATGCTAACTGAAAAAGTATATATTTGTTTTGATATTGAACCTATTAGAAGTCAAAGGAAGATAGAAATCTACTAGACAATTAGCAAAAAACTAAGTAAAAACATGATTAAGGATAATATTTTTTTGAAAGTCAGAAAAAAATCTCAATGAGATTGTGTGACAGAGCAATTAAATCTTGCTGCCATTATTTCTACCCACAAATATTAAGCTGACTTACGATGTATGTGATGTCCTGTTTTCTGGATTCTTTGGCTCAATGTCACCTTTTCCTTGGGAAAAAAGAGAAAGGAATATTAATATATAATCCATAATTAGTAATGGAAAAGTTAAAGATATCAGCTTTTCAGAATGTATTTTTTAAAGTGGAAGTAGAAAACTATAGGAAACACACCTCAAATATCCTAGCTGGGAAAAACCCCCAAGCCTTATATTAATGCTTAACCAAGGCAGTAATAAACATGGTCTTAAATATGTTAATAAATTATATCACCATTTTTCTATATAATATTAATTTGGTGACCCCTTTGTTCCACAGATCCCAGATTCTGGAAGATGTAGTTCAAACAAGGAAAATTTCTTAGTTCTGCTCTGGGATACCAGGCTGTAAAAATGGGCTTCCATTATTTCCAAAACCTTCTACAATTTTTAGTGAAGGAATGCCAGATTTGTAAGAATGGGGCATGTCCACTTTCTAGATACTTTTCATATTTCAATTGTCCTTAATTTCAAAACTGACCCGAAGACTAGAAACAAGTTGGATTCATAATCTTCCAGGAAACATCTACTGTACCATATGTCTTACTCCATTCTTTCTTCAGACACAGGACACCTGATAAACACCCCTATATGGCAATAGTTAAGCAAGATTTTTGAATAGCTAAATTAGTTACTGACTTCCTGTCACCATGAAAGCTTACATGGGCCAGGCTAGCTTAGGGATTCTGGGAAATACTGTCTCGAAGGATAAGATTCCCACTGATTACTTTTTACTTCATTTAGTTTTTAAAGGAATACAAGATTCTTCATTTTTTTAGATCCATAGATGCAATATTTTGCCCACAAAGTGGGCCACTAGCTAGACTGTCTTTTGGCCTAGTGCAGTGGTTCTCAACCTGTGGGTCCCCAGATGTTTGTGGACTTCAGCTCCCAGAAGCCCCAGCCACTATGGTCAATGTTCAGGGCTTCTGGGAGCTGAAGTCCAAAAACATCTGGGGACCCACAGGTTGAGAACCACTGGCCTAGTGGTTCAGTTTTAAGGCTGTAAAATTTCAGTAAATGTTGGATTAGAGATGATAATTTGAAGTATTTTATTTTTACTTTTTTGACTTGTCTGTTTTACAGATGCCAGTGTGTTCTGTATTTAATGAATAAAATAATATTGCAGACTGCAGAATATTGAAAAGTTATTAATACCGAGACACTCACATGGCATTATTTTTTGAAGTAATTGATGGAGATGTTTGAAAAACTCTGTTCCCAAAGCAGGGGGTCAGGGAGTCCCCCAGCGCATATCTTCCTCAGCCATTTCTGAAAGCTATCCTCTATCTTGAGAGAACGACATCTTAGAGACAGCTAGTAGGGGTGAGAAGAAGTTACTAAAGAGAGTATCTGTACTCTTCTGTGCAGGGACCAAGGTACTGTTTTGTGGTTTGTGACATGGTGAATTAATCTAAACTTTAAAAGAGCTGTCCAAGGTGTTGAACATCACCCCCCCGCTTCACTCATTTCAAGTTCAGTCTAAATCTCTAATATCCCTCTGATAGTAGAGCTGCTGGCTGCAACTGTGTCAACTTACAATCGTATTTCCCCTTATCGAGGCCTGATTCCTACTTAAGTCAATTGGGGCTTATTTCTAAACAGATATATATCGGGCTGCGATGCTAAGCTCATAAATATCTGATTAGCATATCTCCACTGAGATATGAGGCACATGTCTGAAAACAAACTATAGTATGGGCACAGATACTGAAATGCTTGGGAAAACTGATATATAAAATGTTTAAATTCTGATTAGAAATGATTACTTGGAGTACAGGAGGAAAAGATCTCCTGAGCATGTATTTCTCTATATAACTTATGGCAATTACTTTTTATCAATCATTGGGACTAATTTTAGCTATCAGTCAGCAACTTCAAATACCAAGTCATAGTCTTCATTGGCTTTCTGTATAATCTGACTTCTGTTATTTGCAATAGTCTCTTGGTTATCTCTCTCTTAAAGGAGTAACACTCATTGCTAAGAGACCTATTGCATTAATAATTGCAAAGTGCACAGAAAGCACTATGGCAGTCTACAGATAAAAGTGTAATTTCGGAAGATAGGCAATTATACTTTAAGGGCTGGAGAAAGAATTCTCCAAATGAAATGCAAGTGTTAAGACTCCTTATTTCATATGAAATACCCAGTAATCTAGAAGCTACTGTCTTACTAGGATTCTGAAAAGATATCTTGGTCTATAGTTACAATCTGCCCCAGCTTATGAAGCAGTTCATAATTCTGATGTAAATGTAAAAATAAGGTCTGGGAAATAATTTTTAATATATTTAATTTTTTATCCTATATTGTAGGAGTGCTGCCGAGAGTCTGGCATTCCCCACTTTCCACTCTTCCTTTTACTGCCATTCCTGCAGCTAAATTTTGGGGTGCAGGCCTGTTAGTGATGAACCTCTGAAGCCCTGCACCAGTGGCCCATTCATATTACACAATTATAGCACTGTATTCCACTTTAACTGCCATGACAAAATCCCATGGAATCGTGGGATTGTCAGTTTAGAGATGGGCAATTAGAATCCTCAGCCAGAGATCACCTCTAGTGGCTAATCTATTTACAAGCACTGAAGTTTGGGAAATGTGCTGCAGCCAATTTTCAGGCAGAGCAAAGGGTTATAGAGGGTAAGGGAAGAAAGTTCTACTGTTACCCTCAACATAATGTTGAATTTAAGCCCTTAAGTACTGGATGCCAGATGACATAAATTACAGGTTCTACAATTTAAAAAAGTACTTTTTTGTGTGTGTCCATCTGTGTATGCATGTTGAAAAATAACTAGTGTTAGGGAAGAAAGGGAGAAAACACTACATATGTACAGCAGCTCCTCCTCTTCCTTCTATGATTATGTCAATTCTCTTTTTCCAGTGTTAGTATATTTTACTAACTACAGAGTAGTGATAATTTACCAATGGAGATAACCATCAGATCTATTCAAGTTTTCTGACTGAAACCATGTTATTCATAAAGCAAATTATTCAAGTTATTTTCCTCTTATATGGTATGTCATCTGTCTCTCTAGTTAGATCTTCATTCCTCCCTGCTGTAACTGCTATATCTGTTGGTGGCTATTAAAACCCATCCTTTTCTCCATGTTATTGTTTCTTCAGTTCTTCAAACACTGACAAACACTCTCTGGTAATTAAACAGCACCACCCTACACTGGATTTTCCCATGCTGCTTTGTATCCCTGATCTTTCTTTAGAAATTTGTATCCTGCATTAAGGTGAGAGCCTCTTAATATTTTCCCCTTGGAAAGCACATGACCGTGCTCAGTAGGTAACTGTTTATTTTCAAACTTGTGTCTATTGGCATAGAAAGCATTTTCATCATCAAGCATAGCTCCTGTAATTTGAAAATAATGCTATGTGTAGTATGAGGGGTTATGAAGCTAACATAATGCAAATTATGACTGAGATGCTTTTATATTGTGAGCAGGAAAGGGCCATGCATTTTTTAATATTTATAAGCACCAATTAATAAAGAAACAAAAATGAGTTTTAGAAATGTTAGGTATGTCAGTATTGAGAGGTTGGGAAATGCAACACATTTAGTGTGTTTTAGAAGAGGAAACACAAGACTCGTTTTAAAATGTTTTGACCATTTACCTAAAAGCAGGACACAGTGTAGAAAATGTACGCCATGTCTACACAGGACTTAATTCCCCAGTTCTAGGCCCTTATTTAAAACATAGCAACAGCTATGTAATCTCCTTCCCCATTTATCTTGTTCCCATAAAATCAGTGTTTTTATCAGTTGCAAAGTGAAAGTTAGTCTTACTTTGATTGTTGTGCCCAGTAGAAACATGTTGGGAATCCTAAAAGAGCAAAAACATGAAATGGTTATACTAGTAGATCAGTTAAAAGATCAAGCAGTACAGTGAATGTAAACTTATGTTAGAAATAGCAAAGAGCTTCATTGTGGATTTAGTGATGAGTTATTTCCATGGGTTAAACCCATAGAAGTTCCCAGTCTGCTGAGCATAAGGAAAGAAAATGTTTGATTTTGTGGGCACATGTATCCTGGCAGGGAAAAAAGAGAGGAGGTAAGTAGACTTGCCTAAGAAGACCCTTTGAAATTCCTTGCCGTAAGTTGACATTCCGCTTGAAGGTACACACACACGCACACACACACACAAGTTGTAGTAGTAGCAGTAGTAGTAATCATCATCATCATCGTCACTGATGACTTAGGTTTGCATGTTCCTATGAAAATATCCATTTCACACCTCCTGCGACCAGAAATGGGATAAAGTCAATCCTGCCTTCAACATTTGTACATTTCCAACATTTCTAATACGTTTTGGTGAATAAATACTGCATACAAGACTATGCAAAATTTTGAAAAACGTACTGATTAAAAATGTGTATATATGGAAAATACACACAAACATACTTTATTCAATGGGAAAATAAACTTAGTACACTGTATACATTTGGGGAGGAAATGTAAATAAATAAACATGAATGAGTAGAGGGAAGATCAAACAGCCCCATACAGAACTAAGATGAGGATGCTTGTTGTATTCTGAGAAATGCAAGGGCAGATTTTCACATACTCATGGGCAGAAGAGATTGGTTCCTGTCTTGTGAATTTTCTTCCCTATTTTTTGGACAAAGTTTCACTCATTTACCAATCCTAATCCCATTCAGATGGAATTACATAGGTGTAGGCAGGGAAAATTCTCTGTCTGATCCATTGTTGAAAGTTAACCAGTCAGACAGATGAGAAAGGTGTTCAAACAAAGAAGAGGAAATCATATAAGAAGAGAAACTTTCAAGAATCAGACACAGGTTCAGAACAGTTACAGGTCCTTGGGCAACTGGTGTTTTTGAGCTGGAAACTGGAGTACTGAGTATGTAAGCATGTGTGGCAATCATTGGGTTTTCATATGACAAGGTGTCTGTATGTCTGTTAAGTTGCACAGTGATATCAAAATAGGGAAGCAGTTGTAGGTGCAGGCTACTTGCCTAGGTTCAGGGTGAACATTATTGCACTTCTGGTGAAAATTTTTGAGTTATTCTAGCTGAATTTCTCAGCTCCCAACAACAAAAGTCTCTCGTCTGCCTGATATATTGATGATATCTTGATGTTCTCGATCATGGATGAGAATCACTTGAGAACTTCTTTTAGCTGTTAACCTTTCCCTCCCCGCAGTTAGACATAATACATTAAATTATTGCTTTTCTTACACTGTAGAGTTAAGGTAATATACATGCTCATACAGACAATCTTCACAGCAGTGGACATTGAGGTGGTGCATTGGGAACCACTTACTCCCACTGACTGATAACTGAGGGACACTCACAGGGAGTGCCCTCACTGTTGGGCCTTGACAGGCTGGGAATCGCTAAGTCAGCCACTATTCTATAGAGGATCGTGGCACTCAGCATTAGTCTTGACGTCAACAGTGTTTATTGGGCGCTGCTGCACACTTTAGACAATGTTGATGTAGAAACCTTTATGCCTTTGTGGATTCCTTATGACAAGATTCTTAACATAGATGTCAGGTTTTCTTTCCCTCTGTCAGTGTTCAAGAGCAACAGTCTGTTTAAAGTGCATTACTATAACAGTATACCACTGAATATTTATAAAGTAGTTCACGTAATGCATTAACAATTAATTATTTTAAATAGCTCAATTTATCACCTACCATTTACTTCCTCATAAATTTAGCCAATACAATTAACTCTGATCTAATCTTAAACGATATTAAGATAATAGCAAATATGATACTACTGTTAATTAATGGTAAAAAACAATATTTTAAAAACTGTTTGTATTCATTAAATCCCGCTCCTTTAAATAAGCAAAATCAAACCAATAAAAGTTCAGTTAATCTACTGTGTTCACTGAAAATAATGCCTGGCATTCAGTATGACAATTACAGATTTATAACCTAGAATTACGGATCCATATTTGTCATGTACTCAGTAAGACTACACAGTTTTACTGTAAGACTATGTAAATCCCACTCCAGCTCACCTTAAGAGCCAGCAGCCAGATCATGCAAAGGAGGCCTGTTCAGTTTCTGGTTCGGGTGCAAGGTCGATGACATTTCCCACCAGCAAGTGAAGCTGTGACAAACAGAAGCAGAACCCTTGTCAGAAGTCCTTGCGGCAGCTTCTCTTGCTGGCAGGAACAGGGAGGAAACATCATCCTTCTTGCACCATAATCATAACGAATCTCCATAACCACAATGAATCTCCAGCACCTGATCCAGCTCTTGGCTCTAGGTGGGCTGAGGGGGTGGCCAAGGAGATGTTGCTTATTTATGCATATGCAACTAGTAGCTGATGTAGAACATTGGTGAATAGTAGTAATGGTGAATACTATCTTGTCTCACTTACTTGCTCACTTGCTTGTGATACGGTACTCATATGCCTGCATAATGTGATTCTCTCCTTTTTGCATACACATACATATACATGCTCACACAAACTGAAACTGTAAAGGCCTAAAACCAATGTTTTTCAAGCACCCAGTTGCTAGCGTAATAGACCTTTCTTCCCCTTGCTTTTTCTCTACAGTGGTTCTACTGCTCCTTCATTGGTTCTATTAACTGCAGTAGTACCGTCAAGAGACTTACTCTATTGGGCACTGTGCAAAAACTTCAAATATGAACAACATTTACAACACAATATGCTCATTCATTAATACTGATAGAATTAGTAGTATTATTCTTCAGTTTTTAAACTCTTGCTTTTTATTTTATTTGGAATATTTTTTATATCTTTTAAGGTGAAGCATCTTCAAGTTTACAAGATGTTTACAAGATAAAATTTTAAAACAGTGAATCATAAGTGCAATTAATTGGAAAACAGTACAGTGCTATTTTTGATTGCAGTTGTATTTATTGTGTTATTCTACACCTTCAAGTCATTTTCAGCTTACGATGACCCCAAGGTGAACCTATCATGGAGTTTTCTGAGACTGTTGAAAGAAGACATTTCCATACTTTGCAAGCTACCATATATTTTAATATGTCGCAATAACCTTAACTGGTGTTTATCCTAAATGAACCACATGTAACTTGGTTACCTGTAACAAACACGTAATGAAGTTACATTTCAAAACTAATTTATTGAGTTTAATTAAATGTAAGAAGTTTAATTAAAATTAAATAATTAAATTTAATAATTAAATTAAAATCTAATTAAAAGTAATTTAATGAGTTTAAATTAAAAATTAAATAAAAATAAAAAATAAAAAATTTGAAATATTTAAATTTAAATTAAATTAAAATTAATTTAATTTAATTCAAATTTTAATTAAATTTTAATTAAGTTAAATTAGATTTTAATTAAATTTTAATTTAATTTAAATTTAAATTTAAATTAAATTTAAATTAAATTAAAACTTAAATTAAAATTTAAAATACAACTCAAAGGCCATTTTTAGAGCCATTTTCAGTAATTTTTCAATTTTTATGCCCTTCTCTTATCAATCCCGTATTTTAAAAAAAAATAACAAGCAACACAATGAGTACTGTAATTAGTTATTATTTCATTCAAACCTGCAATAAGGACAATTGATTAATTTTTAAATACTATAACTAGTTAAGGGGAATGATTTAGTTTTGAAAAGCAGCAGTTGAAGCTCTTCATAAACCTCATCCAAAGGAAATGTTATTTCATATGCAGTCTTAGATGCTGTGGCTCAATGCAGTAGTCTTCAGTGGACCAACATATACACACACACACACACACACACATATACATACATACATACATATATATATACACTTAGCCAAAGTGATGTGTAATTATGCCATTCTAGCAACTGTTTTGATCTTTTTTAATGAAACATCTTCATCATTTTGGCAACACATTGTGCTGAGCCTTCTAAGCATGTCAGCTCAAATTTGCTCTGAACAATTCAAAGCAATTATGAGACTTTTAAAGAGTAAATACATAGTTAAGACTGTAATATTTTGTATTTGCATATGTCTTCTTGATTCTGAGAATGTATTACTATATATTATTTATGGTCTCCTGCTCTTTAGATACATACTTCAATACCTGAAAATGGCATTTCAGTGAAGTATAAACAATGTCAAGTTCCATTTTCAAAGGCAATTTAACTGTTTTGTCAGAAAATTTCAGACAACACAAACTACGACAGTAAAGCTAATGAACATAAATATGCATGGTTTTAACAATAAAAAAGGATTAACAGCTTCCAAAATGACTTATATGCCAAATCACGAGCTATTTAAAGTAAACTAATCATTAATAGTTGACTGAGTCACAGAATAAGTGAGATATATTGAAGTCTGTCTTCCTTTCTCACACAACAAAATGTATTTTCACTTGTTTAGAATTACAGCCTATCAGTAAATTTGAGAAAGCAACAAAAATTCTGAATCAAATTTATTTTCATAGTTATTCATATTTAGTGTTATTTGTTTTTCTCATATAGGATATTCAGGCTGTGATATAGAGACATGCTTTAAACCACCTAGGGGGTGTATAGTTGAAGTAGCCTTTGAACTCCTTTTGCTATTTGAACAAAAGTTGTCAGTTCTTTGGAAATATGTTCAACAGGCAAGTCTTTCTGGCAGATGCTGAACCATTATTGGTTCTTTCATCTCAAATTATTTCAACAATGTTTCTTTCAGTAGTATATAAGTCCTTCAGTTGCCTAAATTATATTTCATGCCCTATCATCTGCTGACTTTGACATGATTTTGTAGTAAAGTCTCTTATTTACAGTCTCGTACATATTTATTGAAAAGCATGTGCCACGGAATTCATTGGTACTTACTGTAAAAGAAAGTGTTTGGTGTTTTGCTCTTAATGGTGTTACTCACACTTGCAATAAATTTTTGTTAAGATAATTGATCATTCCTAGGAATCTAGCCAGCACAGGTTTGACTGTTGGGTTATGACCCTGGAGACTAAAATTTGAACCTCTGCTTAGCCCTGGAAACTCTCTGGGTCACCTTGGGCAAGTCACACTTAGCCTCAGGAGATGGCAAAAGCAACCCCTTCGGAATAAATCTTGCAAAGAAAGCTCCTTAACAAGTTTGCTTTAAGGTCACCACAAGACAGAAACAACTTGAAGGCATACAACAACAAGGAATCTTTGTAGCTTTGGCCAAATCCTGGAAATGTATATCATGGCTGGGGATTTTGGGAATTGCAGTTCTCCAAAATAACCTTTAAAGCTCTAGTTTGGGCCTTGTTCTTTGGACTATACATTCCAGCAATTGCCACTATTTCGTCAGGTTTCCATCATCAGGCACCACCGAGATTCTGAAATATCAGATCACACTTTCCTGATGCTGACACTTGTACCTCCTAAAAGTGTTCTGAATGTTAAAAGCTTGAAATTTCTCCAATTGAGCTAATTTTGCCAAAATCTACTAGTGGCATCAAAGATGGAATAATTTTGAGTGCTACTTATTGGTCATTTCTTAAACAGTAGATAGTTGGGGTTTTTTTTAAAAAAAATCTTCTTCTTTGTCATCTTCTTGTCTTCCTTATCATCCATCTCACAGGGATTCACCTGTGTTCCACTAATGAAGGGCAAGATGTTGTGTGAGGACATTGGGAAGGATCTTCTCCACTGTGGCACCAGTTGTGGAATGTCCTCCCCTTAGAGGGCCAGTTGATTTATTTTGGCTTTATTTGTACCAAGTCAGAATATGACTTCTGTTGTATCATTTGGGGTTTAACAACTTTATCCAGTTTCAACATATATGTAGTTTTAGCAGTTTTGATGTGTTTCAAACTGTGATATAGTTTTAAATGTTTTAGATAGTAAAGTATATTTTATCATTCAACATTTTAATATTTTAATATTTTAATTATATTTGATCATATGCCATCCTTGGATACAGATTAGATAACAGAGCAAGAGATAAGGATGTTAATAATCACAATTAAAATTATAAATCTTCTTCATCTTTGGCCTTTCCTACTGCTTCCATTGTCCCTACGTTTTCCCCCCAACAGTTTGTTTCAGCACACAGAACAGTTTGGAGTTTCATGGGAGCAACACTATGCCATAATTTAGTCATTTCTAGGGCCAGTCTTCAGGAAAAAATGTGTGCACTGCACTCCCCAGAGTATTCCCGCCATTAATTCCACACTCCAAATTTGAGAATTAATTTCCCTTCGAACTTCCAAAGTTGAAGTATGAAGTATTTTATATTAACTAAAGGCAGAATTTTATCTCTAAGTAAAAGCAGTATTTTATCTGAAAGTGACCAAAAAGAACATATTGCCATGTGCATTAACATATCTTCTGATTCTATTAATCTAACTTTCTGTATCAAATTTAAATTAATCCTAGGCCTTAGGCCCATTATAGTTTCCCATCAAAATCCTTTAACTGGAGTTCCACCTGATCTACATTGTCTTTGTATACATAATTCTGATTAAATATATCAACACTTGCAATCTGTGTCCCAGAATACGGCACTAATGTGGAGTTTCTATGTTGTGGTGGCTCAATATATAGGACACTGAAGATTTCTGAGACTGCATTAGCTGGTGCCCCTTAATTCATTTTAAAATCCAGTTTTGTAACTATTTATTTTCCAAAGCTGAAGAATTCAGTGTGTAAATAATATGGACTTTCATTGTTTTTCCAGATGGAAGCATTTACTATAGAATTTATATAGGGAGCAGGACAAAGAACACTCGGACTTTTGCAACTCCAGCCAATGGGGACCATTTCCTCTCAAACTGCACATGAAATTGAAAATATATTTGCTCCAACTAAGGCATAGTGGGGGAAGATGTTAGCCTGACCTGCCATTTATGACTGCTTTTTGCCACTTGATAAAGCCTGGGATATATGTAAGAAAGAAACAGTTTTTGAAAACATGATGCTATTCCCACCTTTACTGGTAAATCCCCACTGAAAATCTGCATCAAGATGCAGGCAATTTCTTACTCTACCCATGCAAAAAACAAGAGTAGTTGCAACTTATCTTAGTATTTACATATTTCCGCAAAGTTTACATATTTTAGCAAAGGGAGGAAATTTATATCCTTTCCAAAGTTCCAGATAGGAATTTATGACACAGTTGATGTCAACATTGCTAGCAGACATTTGCTGGTTCTGTGCACCTTTGTGGTGATCATTACTGACTGAGGTTTTTCTAGTACCTGACTCTAGTATTGCTGTAGCTTTTTCTCTATTCTGTGCCTCGCTACCCTTAATGAAGTTAATTAAAATAACAACTATCAACAACAACTGGAGCAGAAAACGATCTGACTATGATGAAAGTGATTGTAAAATAATAAATCATATATTACAAAACTGAATAAATAAAAAAAATGCAATTAGTATACCAAATAAATGAGGAAATATGTAAGACCCAAGCAAATGCAAAGATGGCTATAAGATCTCCTATTACATCTGTCTCTCCACTAAACCACTTTAAAAGAAAAAGTTGTGGAGGTGTGTTAGAAGATACAAGATGACACAAACAGTCCATCTCTTTTGATTTTCTGATGATCAGTGAAGAGAATGCTATACAAATGGCCATTTCCGCACTAGCCTGTTATAGTGCTATTATTCCACTTTCAACATCCTATGGAATCCTGGGCTTCAAGGGCCCCTCCCTAAAGTGCAAACCCCAGAATTCCATAGGGTGTTGAAAGTAGAATAATAGCACTATAACAGGCTAGTGCGGAAATGGCCAATGTGTGCTTTAAAGTGTCCTTGTATATGTTCGATGTACCTTATGCCCAAGTAAGTTTGTATAGGACAGTTTGCATGCAGTCCTTGTTATTTCTAGGAGGGTTAAACTACAACAGGTTTTATAATATTTCTCAGGATCAAACTGGTGATCCAATTTGCCTGAGCATTTCAACAGAGACTCAGCATCTCCAGCCTAGTCTTAGGATAGACTTGCGTGCCCTCGTCATTGTTGTGTGCCTTACTTCTGTTTCTGACTTATGGTGACCCTAAGGCGAATCTACCATGGGATTGTCTCAAGCTGAGAGTCTCTGATGTGACCAAGGTAACCCAGCGGGTTTACATGGTTGAGTGGGGAACTGAACCCTCGTCTCCTGGATCATAGCCTAATGCTCAAAACACTAACCGTCCCCAATTCTGGGGTCCATGGGATCAAGCAGAAGGGAATTCTGGGGACAAGAGCAAGGAGTAACAATCTCCAAAAAGGTGGTGCTTAAGCATGTTCCCAGTCACACTATCAAGAATAATGCCAAACCTGGATCTCAGACTAGGACAAGCTTTATATTAAAAATAACTAAAACTGGACCTAGCCTGCCTAGAACCCACATCATGTCATTATGGAGTATCTCATTCTGAATCAAGATACGGAAACGTGGGCCATCATATATTTCTATATTCACTTAAAATATATACAGTAGGGATGGGAAAGGAATGTTTAGATTCACATTTGTATATGAAAACACACACTTGTGCCCTTGTGAAGATCCTGCCTCAGAAATGCATACCTTTACAAAGTTTATGCTGTATTTTCAAGAGTCTATCGAAAAAATGTGCTTTTGAAAAATACACAAAAACACATCTAGGTGATGTAGAAATGTAAAAAAAAATTCACAAAAATATGCAGAAATTTCAAGGAAGGGGGGAACCCACCTCAGTATTGAAACAGAGTGTGACAAACATGGCAGTGGGCAACCGGGAACAACAATAGCAGATCTTCACATTCCTAGCCTCCTCAAACTAACTACAAACTTTTGATGAAATAAGACACAAAAATATGTTTGTGTATAAGAATGGATGTAGTGGTGGACATTAATACAAAATCATAGTGCTATAACTGTGTAGCATGAAAGATTCCCACTGACTTTAAATACAACTTCAGCAGAAGAGTAGACGAAGACAGAACTGAAATACAAAGCCAGATTCACAAATGGTATATTTAGGACACTATTAACTTTCCCACTGAATTGTAGCCAGTTATGTCCATCTTGACATTTTAAAAAACCTTTATTGCTATACAGCACATACAGTGTGAATACAATGAAAATTTGGAGATAGTTATTTAGCTTTGATTTCTAGAATGATATCAGATGAGCTTGGCTACAGTCAGGACAGCTTGTGGAATTTTAATTGCCTATTTAAAGCAGTGCAAATTTCAAACTGTCAGGCTAGTAATTAGCTGAGGTACAGGTTAAAAGTAGTTCAGTACGCCTGGGGCAAACTTCATCAATATTATATTTTTAAATACAAATGGGCAAAAATTATTACTTCTTTATCCAGATATGTGATTAAATTGCTGCATCGATGCAAACACAATGAACAGTTTCATCCTCAGTTTCCATCTCTCCTTCCATTAATTGTTACAATTGCTTGTCGTGTTTCTTGATATTCAGTCAATGTGGCTACCTAAAGTAGGATGAAACAAGCACCATTAACAACAGCAACAATGAGTGAACCAAGCAACTTGGTTGTCACAGTTTATGAAGCTGTTATCTTCCTGATACCACATGTGTCCCTGGAATAAAACTTTGCATTCCAGAAGAATGACTTTGGAATGGCAGAAACAAGACAACACTTACCTAACATTTATTTATTTAAGAACAAAAAGTTGCAGAAAAAAAGGGCTGGTATGGGCCTTGCCGACAAGAACATAGGTTGTGAACAGACAAAGGAAAAGGTCTGTTTTTGCACAAGAATTACAAATCTCTGTACAAAGCAACACACAGTAGAGATGTGGAAGATTTGTGGTAAATAAGTCAAGATGGTTATTTCAAACACAAACTGATTTTAAGAGCCCTCACTGCAGTTTGTCTTATGTAAGCAAAAGTTAGGAGAAAAGGAGAAAACATCTAGGTTTGATATGTTTTAAAGGCTTGATCTGTTTGCCTCAAGTTGCTAAGCAGATGCACTGAGCCAACCAACTGCTACGTAAGAGGTTAGATTCAGGGTCATTCTCTTGTTTTCTTTTTAATCTTTGGTGACATTTTGCTTTTTTTGTTGTTAATCCAGATCCAAAACAGAGTTAATGGAACAGTGATTAAGGTTGCAATATTATACCCAATTGCAAGAGAGTAAGTTCAATTGAACTGAACAGAAATTGTTCTGAGCTGATGTCTCAGATTATGCCAGTGTTCTGCCATGTTGGCTGGGGGCAATTCTAGGTGTTGCATTCCAAAGAAATAATCTTTCCATGTGCTAGTTTGTACTGTCATATACACAGGTATCAACCTTCATTCACAGGTGTATGGATGGGGAGGAGATGAGGGTGGTGTGCCCTGAGTGGCAATTTTTGGGGGGCACCCCATGAAATGTGGCCATGCCCCATGTGTGTGCAGCCACGCCTCCATGTGATGCAGCCACGCCCCTGCATGATGTGGCCACGTCCCCATGCAATGCAGCCACACCCCTGCATGGCATGGCCATGCCCCCATGTGACATTTCCTGCTCCTCTGCCCCCCACCCCCCCAATCTGCACTCCAAGTTACATGGCTCCCTTCATTCACCCAGGATAACCAAAATCACAACATCTGGGCATTATGTGGAAGTATCAGCACACTCAGGGAAAGAGTACAATTTTGGAATTGTAGCAACTGTTTAGGAAAAAAAAAACACACCAGATGGACCCCTCACAATTACAAAGGGCAGTGAGCATACTCAGTAGGCACAGAATGCTTCCTGACTGGTGTACATGTCTCTGTAAAATTCAGGCAGTGGGAGTAGGGTTGCTGGAATCCTTCATAAAGACTGCTGCATGTTGTAATGGTCTGTTGTAGGTCCTACTTGTAAGCCTGTGAATTGAGATGTGCAGGTTATAGGTCTGCAAATCTCCCTTCCCATGGCTGATTTTACTTAGTGATAAGTGAGCAGTTGCCCAGAGCCACTGTTCACACATAGCAGGGGTGAGCTTGGACAGAGAAATCAGTTACTTGAGCAAATCTCTTTTATGCCTCCAGATCCCAGTTCAGTATTTTATTATGAATGCTTTGTTTAGTTTAAAACATATTTCTTTCAAAAATATTTTTCCCTAAACAGTAATGATTTTATATTCTTCCACATCAATAGATAAGGCAAGTAATCACTGAACTATATTCCTGCCTCAGTGATATAATGTAAGGTTTTCCCTTTTAGCTAGGAAGAGTTATAATTAGTAGTCTTATCAACAAGTAAAACTTTTTAATTAGTTGATTTCATATAGAGAGGTGGAGAAAGAGAGCAAAAACTCATCATTTTTTCTCAGTGATTTTTTAGGAACCTGAAGTCTCTTAAGTGTGAAATAATTTAATGAACAAAAGCTAACATTCATTCTTAGAAGAAAAGACCACCTGATGACAGGCAGAAGGTTCTTTTTCTAAGCCGTTTCAGCTGAAGGCGACAATGTTAAAAAGCAATTTAACTCAGTTTTTAATTTTCTGTTCTTAATAGGTTTTGTGTTATTTCCCCTAGGGATATCTACAGCACAAAATGAAGGGAACACGTTTTAGGAAGAATGTGGACTGAATGCCAATAAGCTAATCTATAGGTTTAAAGACTGCTCATGCAAGCCTATTAAGCAACAAGAGGTTTTTTTAATACTCCAAATAAATCCTGTAATTACTAAGTACATTCTTATGCTCACCATTGCAACTCAGCTTCAAAAACATAAAACTGTTTTATTAAAGGCTACATGATGGGAAGGAGCAAAAACTGTGTGTTAAAGAAGAGATGAATAATATTTGTGTGATTACATATACAATAAATAAATAAATAAATCAGGATCTCTTTGAGAGCTCTCATTCACAGGGCCACCATAAATAAAAGTTGATTTGATAGATCATAGCAACAGCACAAAGAAGCTGTCAATCCTATTTTTGTATGAAGTCCATTCATGTGAATGGACCTTGCACAGTCAGGACATTATGCCTGAATGACTGCACTTTCGAGGCCCATGTTCATTTACAGCTGAGAAGTATATGGCAGCATTTCCCCCTTTGTTTATATTCACATACAGCTAGCATATCCAGACATCAAAAAACCCTTTCTAGGAGCATAGTCTAGGACCTCTAACAGAATGGAAAATGATAACGGTAGAGGTAAAACTGTGTACCTTGTTTGTGATTGGAAATTTGTTTTATTCCACTTTGCCAGGTATGTGAATAGCAGTAAGTGGGGGAGGCCAAGTATGGGTCATTTCCTTTAAGAAAAGGAGGGAGATTTCAAAACCATATTTAATATTCTCAGATACTTATCACATATGTTTCACACATGTAAGAGTTATAGGCTCTTTCCACATGACGACAGCATCCTGGTATGGGGATGTGAGAGGGGTGGGACCACGACAACACGTCCACATGATGTCCTTGTGGTTCCCCCTTCTTGCATCGCCAGCCATTGTGATCGCATGCCATATCACTGAGGGAAAAAAACTGTCAATGACCCCCGATCGTGTGAGCCTTCCATTGCAGTTGGCCATGCAGAAGAACCTGAAGTGCGGTCTATGCTCTTCCTCCAGTACTGCAGCATGAGAAGAAGGCCGGCTGCAGTCTGGAAGGACAGAACATGTTCCTTGTGCTCCCGTGTGCAGGCAGCCAGTTGTGTGCAGAGAGGAGTATTGGGAACACACTTCCATCCTGACAGAGGCGCTGCCAGGATTGTGATGGGATGACACAGAAGAGCATCATTGTGTGGAAAAGGTCATAAAAAGAGTGAGCAACATAATATCATGTGGAAATTTAATCTTTGTTGCTTTTATTTCAGCACGGCTACTCCCATGGATATGGTTTGAATCTTTAATAATTTTTTCTGTGAAGCAGAACTGAACTTTACCATAAGAATAGTCTTTCTTTATCAGCTGGATACTAAGTTATATTTATAATGACTGATCAGAACATATCCATAACAAGTGGTTTTAATTTTAGTCTTTTTTTTTATTGTTTTTGTATCTTATTTGTCATACATAAGAATGACAAAATCTCGTTGCCTTGGAAGCTGCTTTTTGGGCAACACTGAAACTGTATCATCTGAAGCCATTCTTCAAGTGGGTGACATCTTGAATTAACCACAAATAAAGAGACAGATACTACTCACCAGTTTAGCATTAGCCAAAGAAAAGAGAGTGTTAGGTTATTACTTATATTTCAAACTATTTGCCCTTGCTAAACTCACAAAAATGGTATCATCCAGATGTAAAAGTCATAGATCAATCATTTCTCTAGGCAAATAGATTATTTATATCTTTCAGTTTTAGGCTTAAACTAACCCCTTGAATTAGATGGGGAGAGCTCCTATCCTTTTCAGAACTATATAGCAAATTACCAATCACTGTCACTGAAACATATCTTTCCATATATTTATGGCTCAGCCACATTTACTGCTTCAGAATTCTACACAGTTCTGGAAGATAACCTACTACATGTCTCAGTCTACACTATTTATGCATCAGCAACATCTGGAAAAAAATAAATAAAGAATGGAACAGGGAGTTAGAATGACTGAGACAGAAAAAACAGTGGTGTGGTTTATATTTCTTTTTTATATGTATATTAAAACTTCCACTTTGGTCCAGAAGATTTGGATACTGCATTGTCTTTTTCAGAAGAATCTGTCTGGTTGGCTAAATTCTGGTACTCTAGGTATGATTCTGGCTCACTTTA
Organism: Iguana delicatissima; assembly: GCA_948472985.1. NCBI lineage: Eukaryota > Metazoa > Chordata > Lepidosauria > Squamata > Iguanidae > Iguana > Iguana delicatissima. Next base: position 2,171,541 of record CAOKZL010000223.1, read on the forward strand.
CATAACAGGATAAATAATTTTAAATCTGTTTCTCCTCTTTACAAGATCAGCAGTTCCAAATTCAAAAATAAACAACAACTGAAATCTTCCTGGCAGATATGTGGAGCATGGAGGAGAAAGACGAGATTGGACTCTTCCCCTCTGTCCAGTTGAAATTAGAGCTTCACTATCAAAACTGAGAGGGAGATTTGCAACTCATACTATGGATCCATGGATATTTTCCCAGAAACACAGGGTTGCAGCCTATGGAACACAACTGTAATGGAAAAATGGCTGAGCATCAGCTGCATCAATGCTAAAACAACTGTAGCTGTCCCTTCCAAACCTAGGAATTTTGGAAATTACTTAATACTACTCATTTGCAGGTCTTTCTTTGTGCCACTACTTAGATTGTGTCCCCGGTCCAGAGGAGATTTACATAGGGCCTAACTTAGCTTCATCCCTTCCTCATGCCCCCTCTTTTACTCGATTGTTGGCACAAACTTGCCAGCAGAGCAGTTATGTTGGCAGATAACTCTTTTGGAAGATCTCTGGGATCAGCTAGCAGAAAGGGTTTCCACTAGCAGTTGGGCTGGGTCAACTACAGCCTTCCATGGTAGAGATGCAGTGAAAGTACTGTGAGTTTTATTCCTGATTTTCAAGGAGCTGTCAAAAATGCTGGATCTAAGGCTCAGCACCTTGGATACCTCCTTTAAAGTTTGGGGGGAAAAAACATCCAGAGTGGATTCCCCATGCCCCTGACACAGGCCCTTTCCGCATGGGGTTATTAACGTGGGTCAATGTGTTTTGGCACGGAGCTGTTCTGCATGTGAGAGCAAACTAGATTCACTTTATTTACCATCATTTCACATGTAATCCCAAGTTAATGCGCCCCTGTGTGGTGGGAAAGTGCGCTATTTGAAAACCAGAAAAAATCCAAAACAAATTTTTAAGTTTGAGCAGATTTGGACTTTCGCAGTGGTGCAGATACGCACATTCGCACCAATGCAAATTGGTGGGCAGCAGAGGGTGGGCTGTGGGCATACTCACCTTCTCCAGCCATCCCCACCCACCAAAGGAGAGGCAGGTGCCATTTTTTGTTTTGTTCAGCAGACTTTAGAAAATGGAGTAATTGGACAAAACACAGCACAGGCATGTTAAAAGGAGAGAGCTGTTTTCTATTTTGCGAATTTCTTTTTTGCCAGCATTAGACACATTGCCCTATAAGAGCACCCTATTTTCAGACTATATTATTTAGGAAAAAATATTTTAGTACTCTGTTCCTGGTTCCTGTCCTATCTGCTTGGGTGGGGGGACCTCCCTGCCCAGGCAGAAAGAAGAGGCTGTGTGAGTGTAAGAAGCTGCTTCCCCCATTCCTCTCCTCCTCACGAGGAAACTTTCCTGCCGAGGCTGGAGAGGGAGGGAGGGAGGGAGGACGTGCGTGCGCGCACGTACGTGTGTGTAAGAAGCTCCTTTCCCCATTCCTGGGGCAGGATTGTGCTGACGGCAGGGCAGAGATGAGCGAGGAGCACGAGATCGCTCTCCCAACTTTGCTCTGCCAGGTGATCTGCCTGGGTGGGGGGAGTTACCATACTGGCACCTTATTTTCAGAAGGCATTTTGGTGGCGAAACTGCCTCTTATACACCGGCAAATATGTACCTACATAGGTACATAGGTACATACAAACATACCAACCCAAAAGAAAAAAAAAGCCAATCACAGCCACTGGGATGGGGTGAAGCGAGTAGTGGGAGTGGTCACTGCCAAAGTAGTGCGGATGCATGAACTTGAACTTCTCCAAATCAAAAGGAAACATACGGAGGAGCTGTGCGGAAGCAAATGAGGGAAAGCCCATGTTATTTGGATCCAATAAGAAATAGCATGAACCACTTCACACACCTCGTGTGGAAAGGGCCATAGAAGCCACCAGCTGCCAGCGCATTTTTGAATTAGGATTGCAGTGTTAATGTCTGTGAACCCCCTCAAGACTGTTTGTATGTGTGAGAGAGAGTGTGAGTGAGTGTTTTCCTTCAAGTTGCCTGTTAACTTATAGCAACCCTGAGAATGTATTTGGTAGAAAAATATAAAACAGCTTTTGGCAGTTGATACAGCCTGTAAATAAGACATAATATTTTTAAAAAGGCAGAAGAAATACATTTTAAAAATGGTTAATGAATTAATAATGTCATCTTTAATGCTTTCTTGATAAAACTTCTATTTTCTACTAATAGATGCAGCTTCAGCAGGGGGCTACAAATACTGCATAATATGTTATCTCTGTAAATGCTTTTAGTCAAAATATCATTTGGGTCATACTTCTAAAATCTGAAGTACTTTGCGGTTTACTTATTATGAGTAAGATTCTGTCTGTTATCCTTCTTCCCTAATATGTAGTGGAAAACAATAAGACTTAAAAAACTTATTTTTTTAAAGTCTCACGACAGACACCTTTCAGATCATCCTGTTCAGATGAAAATCTGAGAAATTTACTTTTTAAAGATTACAGTTCCCCACATGCCCCAGCCAATTAGCGGGAATATTTTCAGAAATGTAGTCCAAAATGGTTAAGAGCATACCTAGCGTCCTGTTGGGAAGTTACATCATTGTAAATCAACTAATAATCATGTAAAGTTGAATTGAGAATCGGTGTGGTATAGTAATCTGAGCAGTGGACTACAACTGTGGAAACTAGGGTTTGAATCCCTGCTCAGCCATGGAAACCCACTGAGTGGCCTTGGGCAAGTCACATTCTCTCAGCCTCAGAAGAAGGCAAAAGCAACCCCCTTCAAACAACTCTTGCCAAGAAAACCCCATGATAGGTTTGCCTAAAGATTGCCCTAAGTTGGAAACAACTTGAAGGCACATAGCACCGACAAAGTTAAATTGTGCCATTGTGCAACATTTGTATTCACAGAAGGAAAGCAGCATATTATATCTGGATAATTTGTTTTACAATTGTATTGTATCATTTTGTATTTGCATCATTCCTTCTTTTCCCCCTATACGTGTGCGTGTATTAGACTGCATGCCTTTGGCAGGGCTGACAGTTTTTTGTTGTTTTATGTGTAACTTTCTGTGTACTTTGATGGTGCTATAGAAATAATAATAGAAATAGTAGTAGCAGTAATAATAATAATAATAATAATAATACACCATTGTGACTATTGTATAAGCAGAACCAGCAGCATGACCATTGTGCAATGCTTCCATTGCCCAAAGGTGGTTCCTATTACATGATGAGACATCCTGTCTAGTGTGCCCCCAATGTGCAGTGAGACACCATGCCCAGTGTCTCGATGTATAGTACTATAATTCACTAAAAGGGCTGTATATTTCATCGTAGCTTCTGATGCAGGATCTCAACCAATATTATTTTAGACTGTGCTTCAGGAGAGATCAGAGTAGTCTTATGAACTTCTTTCACTGAAGAAAGAAGTCAATGACCTACTCAAGAGGTCAAAGTATCCATCATCCCTTTCTTGAGGTTCCTGTTTTATAATATCAGATCAGCAACAGCAGCTGGTGGTTTCCATGACAGGGATGTGGTAACTTTGCTCTGCTTCCATGTAAACTAGAAGGAAATAACAGTGAAGGGGCTTGAGGAGTCTTGTTTGCCTCTCTGTTACATCATAATCCAAAATCTACAAAAGAGTGATACCTGGGGGTGGGGGTGGATTTTGTTGGATTTTGCTGCATGGCCAACACGATTACCCTGAACGGTGTCGTTGGTGAGATTTTTTTAAAAAAATATTTTTTAAGGTCTAATTCTTTTATACATATCCAAAATAGTTAACCTCTCACTGAAAGGTGAGCACATGGCCCCAAATGCACACACACACAACATACAAATGAGTTTTAAACATCTAAACCCCATAATTAATCTCGACTTTAAAGACATAAGCTCACTTTCCTCTGTCTTTCTAAATAATGTAACAGCTGGTTACATTGCCATAACTGGGATGTGTGTGAAATAAGTAATGTTTATTTGCTACTTCAAAAACAAAACAGGGATCATTAGTGTGGATTTTTCACCTTTGGGGCCATCTTTCCCCAACATTTTTAATTTTTTTTCTTTTATGATTAATAGAATGTTATGGGCTAAATCCATTTTTGGTCATTAAATTATCACATTATTTACTTATTTGAGGTCCATTGACTTAATAAGTCCTCTCTAATAACTGGACTGAATGAGACAAAAAATGGGGTTAACAATTAGTTTTAGGCCCAGTAATAAAGTATAATACTAATAAAATAAAGTAATGTTTCTCTGTAAAGAGGAGCAGGACCAAAGTCTGCTAACACACAAGCCCAAAGCTTTTGATTGGTTTTTCCCATGTGTAGTCTGGAGGAGAAGAGAGAATAGTGAGAAAATATCTTCTGTTTAGGCTAAAGAATGAACATCTAAATCTGAGGTGAAAATCATATGGCTTTCCATATATTGCTGGAGTGCATCTCCCATCAGCTTAGTCAGCATAGCTAATGGTGAGGAATGTTCAGTTTTGCAATCCAATGGCATCTGGAGGAGTACATAACTCTCATCCCTGATCTAAACAGATGCAGAAGGTAGGAAATCCTTCACGTGTAAATCATTATATACACCTCGCATTTTATAAATGAAGTACACAGTCATATTTAACAGCACAATAACTAGATTAAAAAGCTTGAAGAATAATTACATCTTAATGGAACTTTTCATACTGTCTTTGAATATCAGTTGCTATCCAAACACTGGGCAGGGACTGTAGGGTTCCCAGAGACATTTGGCTGGGTGCTATGAATAACAGAGTACTGAGGTATTTGGATCCCAGCTCTCATCCAGAAGGGTCTGATCTTTAAGCAAGGTCACCTCTGATCTCAGTGAGATGAACTAGATCAGTGGTTCTCAACCTGTGGGTCCCCAGATGTTTCTAGACTTCAGCTCCCAGAAGCCCTGAGCATTGACCATAGTGGCTGGGGCTTCTGGGAGCTGAAGTCCACAAACATCTGGGGACCCACAGGTTGAGAACCACTGAACTAGATGGTCAACATATAATAACAACATCTGTGACAAACTCCTATTGTATCATGTCCTCTGATTTTATTCTAGGTCTATTTGTATATTTTTTTCACTGTGCTACCTTCTCCTCCTCCTGTTTCACCTCTTTGTATACATTTTTCTCTTCTTTCCCCAAATGCAGACTCAGCCAGCTATTATATCATTCACATATTGAAAGGAAAGAATTACTTCTGATCCTGTGTTGCATTAGTATCTATTTTAAACAAAAGCAGTGGGCCATGTGATAAGACAATTGTCTGAAAACTAGCTTGGCCTCAGCAAGCTGTGACTGGTGTGGATAATCAAGGTTCAGTCGTTATTGATGCATTAACCTCCTTCACCCAAGAATGGTGGATTCTAATTCCTGAATGGCCATGCAAGACTAATGTAGCTAGTTCCCTGGTTGCATCTGACAGCAGACAGGCACCTGAAGGTAATGAAGATAAATGGTGACCTTTTGGGAACAGAGAAAGGAGACCATGGGAGGAAGAGCTAGAATACTTCAAGGCCCAAATCTCTTTCTAGAGGAGAAGGATGATAATGGTGTTAGAGCAAAATTTTCACCGAGTGAATACAGAGTGTATTTTAAAAAATAATAGCAATAATGTGTTATTTATATACTATACTTAAATAAATAGAGGATTATATTGGACCAATTTCAAGCAAAGAAAACAAAGGAGAATGAAAAACCATGAAGAACATGATATGAGTCTGGCTGTTCACCAGAACCTGACAGATGGTGGAATATATGTGGACAGAAGAGGAATTAAAAAATGTTTAGTATTTCCAAGTCTGTCGGAGTTGCCAAGCAAATGTAATTAGGTTGGCAGACAGTTAAAAACATATATTAATGGGTAAATATCTAGTAGCAGTTAAGCATTTCATATGACTTTGTTTATATGTGCCCCAGAGATGTATTTTGTTATACACTGAAAGATGTTGGGAGGGAGTAGCAGAATTAATGTACAATTAATTAGTACAATGTACTAAGGAATAACTGAAGTTGATCTCAAATGGTACAGGCCCTTAAAGATGGACAGATGTTTGCAGTGTCCTTTGCCTTTTCAGTGCTAAATGTTAAATAAGGATGTATTGGCATCTACTTCCTTCTAGAGCCATTCACTCTATGACTTTACATGCATTTCATAGCAAGTAGTATAAAACTGAGTCCCAGTGTATTACCACTAAATCACTGTGCTGTAATAATATAATACTTCCTTGAGTAGTGCATTTCTCCACCTTTTTGCATAACTGCATTGAATACAGACAAGGTCTTGATGGCATTACAGCACTGTTGCAGAATTTAGTCCCTGCCAGTTTATTGGACCTCATATAGCACATCATAGCATCCACGAACTGATTAAACATCTGCACAGCCCCTGCTGAATCTGCCGACAAGAAGAAACAGAGCTGAGATTCATCCACACAGTGATGGCACCCACCTCCATAACTCCTACTGACTTCCTCCAGCAGCTTCATATAGATACTGAAGAGCATGGGGGATAAGATGGAATCCTGTTGCACCCCACAGCTTAATAGCCATGAGGTTGAACAGAAGTTCCCCAGTGCTACTCTCTGGAACCCAGCCTAGAAATAGGAGCAGAACCTCTAAGACAGTGCCTCCTACTTCTATCCCACAGAGCTGGTCTAGTAAGATACCATGGTCAGTGATAACAACAATTGCTGAGAGATCCAGAAAGATCAACAGGACAATATACCCTATCTTTCTCTTGGAATAGTCAGAGAAACTAAGGCTATTAAAGTGCCACATCCTAGCCTGAAACTAGAACGGAATATGCACAGATAATCTATTTCATCTAAGAACATCTGAAGTTGCCCACCCACCACAAGCTCAAGCACATGCCCAGATAGGGGATATTTGTGGTATTTGTTGTATACCTCTGGGTAAAGGCGATGATACACCACAGCCTCCTTCAAAGCAGTAGACATATCTACCTGACAAAATGAAGCATTTATCACCCCAAATGCTCCCCATCAAATCTGTTCTGATGGATCTTAACAAAGATGGGAAAGAGTCAATCTTACATGTGACGGGATGGATCAATTCAAGCATCTTGTCCACACCAGCTGGCCACAATAATTGAAATTGATCTCAGAAAATCTAACCAGGTAGTACACTGGACACCTTCCCACACTCTGTAATAAGCGTAGTTTCAAGTTCAGAGTGAATACAACCAACATTCTTATCGAACTACCTGGTAAATTTTTCACAGCAGGTAGCTGAATTCTGATCTCTCTGGGCCTAGTCTCTAAAAGCTTCCCATCACTTGGAATAATCCTGCTGAGTGAGAAGTTCAGGATGCAATCCTAGAAGCATAATAAGATATTTTGACCCACCTCACTGCTCCATGATAGGCTCAATAAAGAGTCTTTCTTGATTTTTGATTACATTTACGCTGAGATCTATCCCACCTGCACTCTAGCTGTCATCTACCCTGATTCACTTCCC